>JAPFBE010000037.1:58681-304498 GCA_034336665.1 Luscinia megarhynchos | reverse complement strand
TCCAGCACTTCTCAAACTCAGATAGCTCTAGGAGGAGCTGCTGATGCTCACCAAGAACCCTGAAGCACATCAAATATCTGGGCCTTTCCCTTTATTTACCTGGCAGAGGGGTATGTCTCTGTCTCATTATCATCTGGCCCCAAATGGCTCCCAGGAAAAAATATTTAGCCCTACCTGAGCCTGACAAACACTACCCCCACAAATAACAATCACAGCATCTCCAAGTCTTGTTGCATCGGATGTGGTTTGGGGTGAAAGCAAGTAAAGGAGTAGGAAGGGCCTTTGCAGGGGTTTTACAGAGATGTTTTATTTCAGCCACAAATGTGTATTGTACCTGCTTCAGGGAGCAAAGGCTAGGTACTTTGTAAGAGTCTAGATTAAACGCATGGGATGAGCAGGGCGGGGACAACATCAAAGACCAATTACCAGGGGACCTGGGGGTGGCACAAGGGAAGAGTTAGGGCAGAGGGCCAACAGGCAGTCAGGGTGGGAGCGACCAGAGACTGAGGAAGAGGGGCACAAAGCTGACCCAGGGAATAGAACAGGGGTTGCTTTCCCTATTTGGGAATGCCTTCGGTCTCCACAAAGTCTTAAACACAACAACTAAAAGATCAAACCAGCTTTGTCTGGAGATGAAGATGCTGCTGCATCCAAGAGCCATGTACCATCCGCTGACCCCTTACAGGCTCCAGGCCTGTTACCACGCTCCAGACAAATAGACACAACCTCAAATAAAAACAAAACTTACAACCAGACGCAATCCCAACTACTGCTGTTCAGTGTCCCCCCATTCTGATGATATACTTAAATTCCATTTATCCCTACACTTACCTTCACACTCCCACCTGCCCTACCCTTACTTACCTTTCACCAAACCTACTGTCTTTTACCTTCCTCAACAATACATCCACCTCTTTCCATAGTTTTTCACTTTCATTAAATAAGAAGGGGGTGTTGTGGAGGCTGGTGGAGACCCATGGAGGGATGAGACCTGGAGGCCTAAATGTTTAAAATATCACCTAGAGATTTGTCTACCTATGGTGTGCAAAACCCTTGATGTGATGGAGACAAAAAACCACCCCAGGGTGCCTTGTAACTTATGCTGATTCTCTGTATTCTATTTGCCCTCCCCTCTTGCTCCATCCCTGCACCCTCAGATGATTCGCTGGTTGCTCTACCCCACCCCCTGCCTTTCACATATAACCCCGGCTCCCTCTGATTTCCTGGGCTTATTTCATGCTTGGCACCCTTTGTGTGAAGGTCTAAAAAAGGCTTTCTGTAGGACCCCACACAAAAACCCAGTCTTGGTACTACGTCGCCTGAAAGTGCCTCTCACAAAGGAGCTGATAATCACAGCAGTGAGGCGAGACTGCCTGTGCTCCCCAGAATACATCTTTATAAAAATGTTTCCCCAGGGAAGCACCTTGGCACCACCCTGTAGAGCAAGAGGCTGCGGATTAGGGACCTCTGCTTGGGGGTCCCTGGAGAAGCATCTTTTTTGGGAAGCATCCCCTTTCTGAGGCAGGAACCTCACATCCATTTCATTCCAAGCAACAACATGGGACAGAAATCTCGGTCTCGGAGGGGATTGGATGTTCTCAGGGTCAGGTGATGAACGGCCAGGTCCCATTTTGCTTCTTCACCACTGGTTGTCAGGGTTGGTGATTTGGGATGGTTCCATCTCAATTGAGCACCAAAATCTGCACAAAATCCCGTTCAATCCAGCCCTGCTGGTCATTAGTGGGGATTTGTCGCTTTGGCACATTACAGGCAAAGCATCCTGCCCCTCCCTGCACTCCAGCAGGAGCTTAAAGCCTGGAAATTGGGATGTTGGAGAGGGCAAGGACAGGTCCTAGTCCTGGGGAGGGACAGTCCCCAGTGCCACACTCGGATGGGGGGGAACCTGCTGGAGCAGCTCTGGAGAAGGATCTGGGGGTGCTGCTGGGTGACCAGTGGAGCTGTCTGTGTGTCCTGGGGCCAGGAGGGACCTGGGAGGCATCAAGAGGAGCAGGGTCAGGAGGCCAGGGAGTCACCACGCCCTTCTGCCCTGCCCAGTTCTGTCCAGTGCTGTGTCCAGGTGTGTGCAGTTCTGTGTCCAGCTCTATCCAGTGCAGTGTCCAATTCTGTCCAGTTCTGTGTCCAGTTCTGTCCAGTGCTGTGTCCAGCTCTGTCCAGTGCTGTATCCAGCTCTTTCCAGTGCTGTGTCCAGTTGTGTCCAGTGCTGTGTCCAGCTCTGTCCAGTGCTGTGTCCAGTTCTGCCCAGTGCTGTGTCCAGCTCTATGCAGTTCTGTGTCCAGCTCAGCCCCAATAACCAGTCCAGGCCCACCTCAACTGATGCTGCAGTTGGTGAAGGAGAGAAGCACCAGCAAACCTCGGGGGAATCCATGGGATGGGGACTGGTGTGTGACCTCAGACACTCAGTATCCCCAGGACAGAACTGTCAGGTCAGTTCCAGAACAATGCCCAGTATGTTTTAAATTAACCCTTTGAGCTCAAACCCATCACCCCCAGGGATCACTGAAAAAGAAAACACTCCCAGGGATTGCAGGCAAATGGATTTTCTGAGCTACCATGCCAAGAACGGTTCATGTATCTCCTGGTGTTGGAGCCCTTTTCTGGGGGCCCAGAAACTTCTCCTGCCACACCAACACAGCCAGGGAAATCCCCCAAGAGATCATCCCCAGGCTCGGGGTGCCTACCGGGATGTCATCTGGTAGGGGACCCCATTTGGTGTCTGGGGTGTGACAGCAACCCAGTGAGCAGTGGGGAGTGGGACTGGGAACACTGGAAACACTGGCCCCAGGATTTGGGACCCGGGTCCTGGGACCATGGGATTGGGGTCCGAGGGGATCAGAAATAAGAGAGAGAATAGAAAGTTTCTGCTCCCCTGAAGATGCTGGATAGGGCTGAAAGATGAAGTAGCAGAAAAATATTAAAGGATGTAATTGTGCGGACACCGCAGGGTGAAGGTGGCTGGAACCCATGAGGGGTTTTGTCACGTTCTGTAACACAGAAGCAGCAGCACCGACCAAAAGGAAAAGAACAAGGCAAGGTGATGCAGGATATTGGGCCACTGAGTGAAAACCACATCCTGAAGCCCCTTTTATGGCTCCTTTGTGGGGTAAAATTCTATGCCAAAAAAGGCAGACCTATGCAAATTATTTATGGGAAAATGCTGGTTCTGTGTCAGCTAAGCTGCTCATTTTAATGAATATTTATAATTAGGGTGGATAAATATCCTGTGCAAAGCCTCCCTGAGCTGCAGGACCCAGAGAGATCTGCTGTGAGTCCGAGCTGATAAAGTATTCCAGCTCTCTGGTACCTCCAGGTGTGTCACCAAGTTCACTCTGGCTGATTTCGGTATCAGGGGCTGGGGGGACACTGGGGACACTTGAGGGGGCACAGGGGACTGTGGGATTTGGGTCTGGGGGTCACCGGGGGACTCTTGGGACTGGGAATGGGATTGGGGATTGGGGGGGAACAAGGGGGACACTGGGGGACCCCAGGCCTTGGATTAGGGTCCTGGGGGCAGGGGGGGTCACCAGGAGAGGTAAAAGGGACTGGGGCAGGGACTGGGGTCACAAGAGGAGCTGGGAAACACTGGGAGGGACGACACAGAACTCTGGGAGTGGGGGATGCTGGGGGCTCTGGGGTTGCTGGAGGCAGGTCAGGAAATGACCCCAGGGTTTGGGGCCCCAGAGCTGCAGCGTGAGGGGGTATATAGGACTGTCGGGGTGGGATTGGGGTTCTGGGGGACACTGAGGAGGCTCCAGGAGTGACCCCAGGATTTGGAATCGGGTTCCGAGGACATGTCCAGGGGTCTCCTGGCCAGGCTGCCTCCCCTCCCTGGGCTGACCCTACTGTCCATCCCCAGCCCCTCACCAAGGAATCCTCCCCACATGTCCCTCAGCATCCTCTGTGTCCCATCAGTGTCCACTCTGTGTCTTCTCTGTGTCCACTCTGTGTCCACTCTGTGCCCATTCTGTGTCTCCTCTGTGTCCCCCAGTGGCCACTGTGGACTCTCCTCTCCATGGGCCCCCTGCCTCAGACCCTGGCCCTGCTGCCAATGGCCGTGGCCACCGTGGCCATCGAAGTGGTGCCCCTGGACATGGCCCACAAGTCCTTTGATGACCAGTACCTGACCTGTGCCCACGACATGGCCAAGAACCTGCCAGAACTCAGGAGCACCGAGTTCCTCCAGAACGCCGAGTTTGCCCAGGCCTGGCCTAAGGCCAGAGCTGAGTGGCAGGCACGGGGGAGCCCCGTGACCCCTCTAAGCCAGGATCAGGCCATCGCCCTCATGGCCTACACCATGAAGGACGTGCACCGGCAGTTCAACGCAGCCGTGCGCGAGGCCGGCAGCTCCCGCCAGCGCTACCGCGACAACTTCCACTTCAAAACGCTGCATTTCCTGCTCACCCGGGCCCTGCAGCGGCTCAGGGAGCCCAACAAGTGCCAAAATGTGTTCAGGGGGGTGAGCGGGGTCCAGTTTAAGGTGAAGGCCGGTGACAAAGTTCGCTTTGGGCAGTTCGCGTCAACGTCACAGAGCCGCGAGGTCGCGAAGAAGTACGGCACGGACACGATGTTCCACGTGCACACCTGCCATGGTGCTGACATCCAGAAATTCGCCTTCACACCCAGCGAGAGGGAGGTGCTGGTGCCGCCCTTCGAGACCTTCGAGGTCACCGATGTCACTCGGAAAGAGGGCAAAATGAACATCCATTTGCGCTCCACTGGGACCTTCAGCAAATACAACTGCGAGTGGCTACGAGGTGACATCATGAGGGATATTCCCTGGGGAGATGGGGATGCTCGGTGAGGGTTGGAGACTAGGACACACAATGCTGGGGACATCATGGCCCAGAGGGGACAGGAACACCCAGAGTGGGCACACAGCTCAGGGGACAAGGACAGGGACAGCCATTGATGGGCACAGGGTTTGGGGACACCAGTGCCAGGTGAGAGGGACAGGGACATCCCGTGCTGGAGACACCCCCTGGGCTTGGAGCCAAAGGGCCCCCATGGCCAGGCACAGGGGAAAAGGATCCTTTAATGGCCCCCTCTGTTCCTCACACCCTCAGGGCCCCCTGTGCTCCCATCCCCTATGATCTCCCTGTCACCCCTTTTCCTTGCCCAAATCCTCCCTGACCCTTGTGACCTCCGCACCCCATTGTTCCCCCATACCCCACGGCCCTCTGTCCTGCCACCTGATCCCCTCAACTCATGGTCACCCCTGTCAGTCCTGTCCCTCCCCCCTGAACCCCTGAGCCACCTGACCCTCTTACTCCATGGTCACCCCTGCCCTTTCCCCCATTGCCCCTTGATCCCCTGATCCTCTCACCCCATTGTCCTCCATCCCCCATGTCTCCCTGGCTCGCCTGACCCCCTCACCCCATGGTCACCCCGTCCTTCCCCCCATGGCCCCCTGACCCTCTGACCCCTCTGACCCCCTCATCCTGTTGTCCCCCTGTCCTTTCCCCCCATGGCCCCCTGACCCCTCTCTCTGTCCATCCAGGTGGGATCCTCCCGAGGACCTCCCCCCACCTCTGGGGGCTTCTTCTGGCCACTATGGCCACAAGAGTGGTCACTGAAAGCCTCTGAGCCACAAGGCCACCAAGACCACAGTGACCCTGGAAGCACTTCCCCATGCAGAGGTTTGGGAGTGGCAGTGGCACAGCCACCTCTTAAAGCTACTTGCCTACCTCGCCTGATGTATCCAAAAAACTGCCGCTTGCTCACCTGGTGTATCAAATGTTTATCAAAAACTTGATCCTTATTCTCCTGGCATATCAAAAGTTGATCAAAAATTTGATCCTTGCTCTCCTTTTTGCTCCACTTTTATTTTTACTCACCTGATGAATCCACTACAGTTCCTTTAATGCCTTTCCTGCAGGTTGCCTCTTTTGCCAAAATAAAGCAGTTTTTGTTAAAGGCAACTGAAAGCTTTGTTTTCCATTTTTTGGAGGTTGGGTTTTTTGTTCCATTTTAAAGAATTTTTCCCATTATCATGCTAACGGAGCCTGCTGGTTTACACCCATGCTCTTTTGAGGTCTCTAGACAAAGGGGTAAGTGGGAGTGGGCTTCTGGGAGGGGCTACTCTGTTTCTGGCGTGCCCACCCTGTCTGCTTGGAACACAGCCTGAATGCAGGGGAGCCAGATGGCCTGCGACCACCTGCCCTGCATCTACCCCGCTACAGCCTCCTGCCTCTGAGGACGCAGCTGATCACCAGAACCCAAACGGTGAGCAAGGAGCCTGCTCCCAGCCTGCTCCCACCTGAGACCAGCGTGGCTGTTGCTGTTTCTACCCCCTCCTTCCTCCCGCCTGCTCTCCGCAGCTGTGCCAGCTCTGCCACGTGTTATATCACCGGGAACAGACACAGAACGAGTGTGCTTGTGGCTAAAGAAAGGACTGGAACCGAGTTATCTGATCTGTTTTGTGGGTAATTTTAATAACTGCTGTTGTTTCTGCTTGTATGGTTAGATATACTAGTAAAAGAGCTGTTACTCCTACCCCCTTAGCTCTGCCTTAGAGTCCTTGATTCAAACAATTATAATACTTGGGGGGAGCGGACTTGAATTCTCTATTTTTAAAGAGAAGCGCCTGCCTTTATTGGCAGACACCTGTCCTTCAAACCAGGACATATTTTGGCGCCCAACGTGGGGCCCGAGGGCATTGAGAGGAGAGTTAAGACAGGAATAACAGCTCTCTTAAGTGGCAACATGCTGTCCAGTTTAATCTGGTTTGGCTTCCATGTGATCACAGATATCTGTATCCCATTTGCAAGCCCTTATTTAACTATGGGTCCCCTCACCAAACTTACTGCAGCTATTATCCGATTTGTTTGGTGGATTGATTATGTCAGGAATTCATGGTTTTAAAATATTTTCTGAAAAGTGGCCACATGGATCCAGAGCTATCGTACTCTAACTGCGTGTTTCTGAGGTTATTTCAGTAATGGTACTTACTGTGAGGTAATGAATGCAAAAGAAATTTTCTCCCAACCCATCACCCAGTTATTTGAGGCTACCCCACCAGTTTTCAAGGATTTCAGATCTGCTTTAATTGCTAGTGTTTTTATACACTGGCTGGTGTTGCTGATAGGCCTGTTCTACTTAGCATTCAGAAACAAGGAAATACTGGCTTGGATAACAACGCTGATACTTACCCCAGGGACTTAGGATGCTGCCCCAGAGCCTAACCCTGCCCCAGGGACTAGGGATGCTGCCCCAGAACCTGATGCTGCCCCACAGCCTACTGCAGAAATGAACCACCCAGAGTGGGTGGAGGCTCTAGTGAAGGAGCACAGCCAGATGTTGAAGGAGCAAAGCCAGATGTTGAAGGAGCACAGCCAGATGTTGAAGGAGCACTTTTCCCCAGCTGGTGAGAAACCCTCCCCCTGTCCTAAAGAGGGAGAGTCAGATGGTGCTGCAATGGAACCCGTAGATGTTGTATCTGTCCAGGTTCCAGCTGGATCACAGGGGCACCCACAGCCAGCAGCAGTTGTCCCTGTGGAAAATAGAAAATCTAAGACTAAAAGAAGGCACCTAGATAATGGGGATCAGCAAGGAGGGTCCTCACAACCAGCAAGGGAGCCAGAGGTTGAGATCATCACCGAGTCCCTCTCATATGATAGTCTCCGTAACCCGTGTAAAGACATTGCACGGCGGGGCCGTGAGCCTTTTACAACTTGGTTACTGCGGGTCTGGGACCTTACGGGAACAGGTGTGCAACTGGATGGAACTGAGGCCAGGAATCTGGGATCCTTGGCCCAGGACTCAGGTGTGGACCAGATACTCGTAAGGGAGCAAAGCCTCTTTTCCCTCTGGGACCAGCTTTTAATGGGTGTGAGAGAGAAGTTTGTCCACAGACAGAGAATGCAGGAGCACTACTGTAGAATGCGCTGGAAGACCCTTGAGGAAGGGATCCAGCATCTGAGAGAAGTGGCAGTATTAGAGGTACTCTTTGGGAGGGATGGACAGCATGACAATTACCCTGACAAGGTCAGGTGCACAGGGCAGATGCTCTGGAATCTGGCAAACCTGAGGCCATCTCAGTATACCACCTTCATTGCAATGAATGTTGATAGCCACCAAGAGACAGTGGGTTCTGTTGCCAACAAGCTCAGATATTTTGAGAGTATGATGAATGGCCCAATTCAGGCTCATGTCTCTGCTGTGGTCAAGAGCCTCCAAGAGGAGATGAGGGAGGTGAGGGAGGAGATGAGGCAGTTCAATGCAGCACCAGTGCGAGTCACAGGCCCCCAAGTTAGACCCCAACGTGCCCCAGCTAGGGAGAGAGGGTACACCCCACGAGCTGACATGTGGTTCTTTCTGCATGACCATGGGGAAGACATGGGGAAATGGGATGGGAAAGCCACTGCTGTTCTGGCAGCACGGGTGCATTGACTCAGGGAGGGAAGCACTAACCAAAGAAGTTCTACAAAAGTGAAGGTAGTCTCCACCTCCCATAACCAAGGTGCAGGATATTACAGAAGGGAAGATAATCTATCAGATCCCCTGGAAGGAACCTCTACTATGTATGCCCAGGAATGAAATAGTAACCAGGGCTGGAGGGGCCCTGCCTCTAGCCAGGGAGAGGCGTGGGATGACAGGATCTATTGGATAGTGTGAGTGCCATGGCCTGGCACATCAAAGCCACAGAAACATAGAGCGTTACTTGATCCTGGTTCACAATGCACCCTGATACCATCAGAACATGTGGGGAAGGTACCTGTTTCCATTGTTGGGGTGACGGGGGTATCACAGGAATTCACTTTGCTGGAAGCTGAGATTAGCCTGACAGGGAAGGGGTGGCAGAAACATCCTATTGTAACTGGCCCAGAGGTACCGCGCATTCTAGGAATAGACTTCCTCAGGAACGGCTACTACAAAGACCCAAAGGGGTTCAGGTGGGCTTTTGGATTAGCTGCTGTAGAGACAAAGAGCATTAAGCAGTTGAACACCTTGCCTGGACTGTCAGAAAACCCATCCGCAGTGGGACTCCTGAAAGTGACAGAGCAACAGGTGCCAATTGCCACCATGACAGTGCACCGCTGGCAGTACCGGACAAATCGAGATGCTGTGATCCCCATCCGCAAGATGGTCCGAGAGCTGGAGACCCAAGGGGTGGTCAGCAAAACCCAATTACGCTTCGGTAGCCCTATTTGGGCTGTGCGCAAATCTGATGGAGAATGGAGACTGACTGTGGACTATCGTGCCTTGAATGAAGTGACTCCACCGCTGAGCGCTGCCGTGCCGGACATGCTGGAGCTCCAGTACGAGCTGGAGTCCAAGGCAGCAAGGTGGTATGCCACCATTGACATTGCCAATGCATTTTTCTCCATTCCTTTGGCACCAGAGTGCAGGCCTCAGTTTGCTTTCACCTGGAGGGGCGTGCAGTACACCTGGAACCGACTGCCCCAGGGGTGGAAACACAGTCCCACCATCTGCCATGGGCTGATCCAGGCTGCACTGGAAAAGGGTGAGGCTCCAGAACATCTGCAGTACATTGATGACATCATTGTGTGGGGGAACACGGCAATGGAGGTATTTGAGAAGGGAGAGAAAATCATCCAGATTTTGCTGGGAGCCGGTTTTGCCATTAAAAAGAGCAAAGTCAAAGGACCTGCCCGAGACATCCAGTTCCTGGGAGTGAAGTGGCAAGACGGACAGTGCCAGATCCCCACTGAGGTCATCAATAAGATCACTGCAATGTCTCCACCAACAAGCAAGAAGGAAACACAAGCTTTCCTAGGTGCCATAGGCTTTTGGAGAATGCACATCCCTGAGTACAGCCAGATTGTGAGCCCTCTCTACCTGGTCACCCGCAAGAAGAACGATTTCCACTGGGACCCTGAGCACCAGCAAGCCTTCGCCCAGATCAAACAGGAGATCGCTCATGCAGCAGCCCTTGGCCCAGTCAGGACGGGAAACAGAGGTAAAGAATGTGCTCTACTCTGCAGCTGGGAACCATGGTCTGTCCTGGAGCCTTTGGCAGAAGGTGCCTGGAGAGACCCGAGGCCGACCCCTGGGATTCTGGAGCAGGAGTTACAAAGGGTCTGAAGCCAATTACACTCCCACAGAGAAGGAAATCCTGGCTGCCTATGAAGGAGTTCAAGCTGCCTCAGAGGTGATTGGCACAGAAGCACAGCTCCTCCTGCCACCCTGACTGCCAGTGTTGGGGTGGATGTTCAAAGGAAAGGTTCCCTCTACCCACCACGCCACCGATGCCAGCAAGTGGATTGCCCTCATCACGCAGCGAGCCCGTATTGGCAACTCGAATTGCCCTGGGATTTTGGAGATAATTACAAACTGGCCAGAAGGTGAATTTTTGGTCTCGCTGAAAGGAGCAGAAGCAAGTGACCCGGGCTGAGGAAGCCACACCGTACAACCAACTGCCAGCAGATGAAACATGCTACGCCCTTTTTACTGACGGTTCCTGTCGCATTGTGGGGATGAACTGGAAGTGGAAAGCGGCCGTGTGGAGCCCCACACGACAGGTTGCACAAGCTACTGAAGGAGAAGGTGGATCAAGTCAACTTCTGAACTCAAAGCTGTTCAGCTGGCCTTGGACATTGCTGAAAGAGAGAAATGGCCAAAGCTCTACCTTTACACTGATTCCTGGATGGTAGCCAATGCTCTGTGGGGATGGCTGGAGAGGTGGAAAAAGGCTAACTGGCAACGTAGAGGAAAACCAATCTGGGCTGCTGATGAGTGGAAAGACATTGCCACTCGGGTAGAGAAACTACCTGTGAAAGTCCGTCATGTGGATGCCCATGTTCCCAAGAGTCGGGCTAATGAAGAACACTGAGATAATGAGCAGGTTGATCAGGCTGCACAGATAGAGGTCTCAAAGATAGACTTAGATTGGGAACACAAGGGAGAATTGTTCCTTGTTGGGCCCACGATGCCTCAGGTCATCAGGGCAGAGATGCCACCTATAAGTGGGCAGGAGACAGAGGGGTGGATCTAACCATGGACAGCATGTCTCAGGTTATCCATGACTGTGAGTCGTGCGCTGCCATCAAGCAGGCCAAGCGGGTGAAGCCCCTCTGGTATGGGGGGCGATGGTCCAAGTACAAGTACGGAGAGGCCTGGCAGATTGATTACATCACACAGCCTGCCAAGGCAAGGGCTACGTGTTGACCATGGTGGAAGCCACCACCAGATGGTTGGAGACTCCCCTGTGCCTCACGCCACTGCTCGGAACACCATCCTGGGCCTGGAAAAGCAAGTCCTCGGGAGGCATGGCATCCCTGAGAGAATTGAGTCAGACAACAGGAGTCATTTCAAAAATAGCCTTATAAGCACCTAGGCCAGAGAACATGGCATTGAATGGATATATCATATCCCTTACCATGCACCAGCTGCCGGGAAGGTTGAATGGTGCAACAGCCTACTCAACACTACCCTGAAGGCACTTGGTGGGGGAGCCTTCAAGAACTGGGAAATAAACTTAGCAAAGGCTACCTGGATGGTCAACAGCCGAGGGTCCATCAATCAAGCTGGTCTTGCCCAGTCTGAGCCCTTGCACACAGTGGATGGAGATAAAGTCCCTGTAGTACACATGAAAGGCATTTTAGGGAAGACTGTTTGGATTAGTCCCACCTCGGGCAAGGACAAACCCATCCATGGGATTTTCTTTGCTCAAGGACCTGATTACGCTTGGTGGGTAATGCAGAAAGATGGGGAAACCCATTATGTACCGTAAGGAAACCTAATTTTAAGTGAGAACTGTGTGTAAGGTTTCATTATGCAGATGGTAATAGAATAAGGGGTGGATAATGTGTTGGGTTGATGTGGCCAGAAATGTGTATTCTATCACCATCTGTTGAAAGCTGGGTGGGGCAGTGACTCCTTATCTCCGTGGCACTATTGTCTGCTAAGACTATTGTCTTTAAGACAAGATGGGGCAATCATCTTTATAATTTCCACAACCCATCCTCCCTCCAGGAAGACATCCTCTGCTAATGGCCCATTAAGTCCCACTATATGACGGATAAAATTACATCATCCCATTGGGAGATGCTCCAGCTTTCCTACCTAGATGAAAACTGAGCTTTTGGACAGAAAGTTATCCATTTTTCCACAGGATTCCAAAGGAGAAGCCGGATTTTTCCAGATCATTCCTGGACTTCTGGAGGAAGGCTGCACCCTTCTACAGGAGCACTGCTTCAGCTGAACCACACCTGCCGCTGCAGGGGGACTATAGCCACCATTTGATTGGACTGCTACCAACACACTGACTGACAGGGTGTCAGGTTGTATTCTGACTCTGTCAGGGTTGGGATTGTTGGTTGTTTGTTTTTTTTTTTTAATACTGTATTTCTATTTTCCCAGTAAAGAACTGTTATTCCTAATTCCCATATCTTTGCCTAAAAGCTCCTTAATTTCAAATTTATACTAATTTGGAGGGAGGGGGTTTACATTCTCCATGTCAAAGAGAAGCTTCTGACTTTATTGGAAGATACCTGTCCTGAAAACTAGGACAACAACCAAGCTCGAACACAAGAAAATCCATTTCCTTCATGTATTTGTTAATCCTGGTTCTGAGTGAAAACAGAAAAGATTAAGACAAACCACTAATTAAGTAGTGCAAAACTCCCACTGCTGTTACATGATCCTTTCGTGTTCATTGCTTGTCAGCTTTGCAAATGCCAGCACTGGTGCAGGCCAAAACTCTGATTCCCAATCCCAGTGTCCATGGAATGAGAGTTACGTGTGGAACACAAAAATGATAATTACAGTGATAATTTTCACTGCAAAGTGAGGGTGTCTGGATAGAGCCAGGAGTGGGCAGCACCGACAGTAATGAGATTGTCAAGAAGAGTGCCCTGGGATGAGTTTTGGCTCATTGGAAAAATTTGGGAGGGTTCCTGGGGGCAATTTAAAGAAATGTGAATTAATTAAATATTGTAATTAATGGTGGCCACTATATGAATTAGAAAATGAGGAAAAATGGCCAGTAAATGAACGGGACCTTACCATATAATACTCTTTTGCCTTTAATGTTGTTTTTGAGAAGAAAAAACAAATGGTGCAAATTCATTTACCTGGATATGTTTCTCTGCATGAATGATAGAGAGGGTGTGGTATTAGTTATCACACAAGATCCCTAAATTTTGGCTCTAGAGAAGGACGGAGATAAAAGAAAAATGAGAAGGTGTTGTTCTGCAGGTAGTAAAGGTCAGAATTGTCTTAAGATGAGAGACAGAGGAGAAGAAGACAGTGAGACTGATCTTTTAGAATTACAATCTAATCTCCTGTAATGGTTTGAAAACAAAACCAGTGAGAGACTTCAAGTCAGAAATACAATTTAATAGGAAAAAAAAAGGAGAAAAATAAAATACATGCAATAGTACTAAAGAAAAACCACTGCTGGAGTTTGGATACAACCTGACACCTCATTAGTTCGGATGGTGACAGCAGTCAAGAGGAAATGCTCTTGTTGAAGTAGTGATCCTGTAGAAAGGTCTGGTAGCTCTTGTTCCCTGGAATCCAGTGGGTATGGGCTGCTTTGTGTTCCAAATCTCAGGTTTTATCTAGGTAGGAAATGTTTGGCTCCTCCTCCTGGGTGGAGCATCTCCAAATGGGATGATGTAGTTTTATCAGTCATGCAGTGAGACTCATTGGCCCATTAACAGGAGATACCTCCCTGGAGGAAGGATGGGTTATGGTAATGATGTCTTAAGTTCCGAGTTTTCTGTTCTGCTTGGGTATGCTTTTCTGTTGTGCTTTAGGGTGATAACGACAAAATAGTCCGATACCATCTATGGATTCAAGGACAGTCTCTTCAGACTCCAGGCCCTAAGTATAAACAACGTGAGAAGAGGAGGGTGGGCCAGCCAGGAGGCGAGGAGGATGGCACCTTACAATTTGAGACTATTAATTGGATGGTTGACTCCCGTATGCAAATGGATTGAAGTCTATAAAAATGTGAAATCATGTGAACAAGCCCTCTTTCGCTTCCATCTTGGAGGCACCCAGGCAGGGCAGGGGCCACACTGTGGCACTGGTACTGCCAGGGTGTGGCCTTTGAAGGCCTTTCCATAAATACCCATTTTATTTCCCTTAGCTCTGTGTGAACTCTGTTCCAGCTCCTAAAGGCAACAGCGAAGATAAAGAATATTGCCCAGGTGGTTTTCAACAGCTGGCCCATTAAAAGAAGATATCTCCCACAGAGATAAGAATCACCGCCCCACCTGCTTTCAGCAGATGGAGACAGAATACAAACTTTTGGACACATCTTTACAATGTAACCTACGATATCTCCTCAGGAGATTTTTCTACTTAGACAAAGTAGAGGGCCTGAGCTATGATTTTACAAGGGTAATAAGGCCCTCATTGTTACAGGGCTTTACCTATATGCAACATCTCTCCTGGTTCTGCATGTCAGGGGGGAATTTGCCACTCAATTATTAAATATTCATTAAAATGAGCTTCTTAGCTAATACAGAAACAGCATTTTTCCTGAAAACAATTTGCAAGGTTTTGCCTCTTTCAGGAAATAATTTTTCTTGTCTTGGGGAGTCTTTCACTGAGTGTCCCAATATCCCGGATCACTCACCTCAAACTTTCGGTTTGGGCAGGTGCTGCCACTTCTGTGTTACAGAACTTATCAAAACCCCCACTGCAGCTCCCTTTATCTCTTTCTTCACTGGTTCCAGCCACATTTATTGTCCTGTGTAAATACTTCTACATCTTTCTAACGTTTTTGCATTTGTCAGTGTTTAAGTTCTGCCCAGCACCTGCAGTGTGTGGGGAAAAGCCACGATACGAAGGGCCAAGTGTCCACAGAGAAGTCTTGAAATTGTATTTGAATAAAGGGACAGAGTTCCCCCAGCCATGCCCCCATGGGATTTCTCTCATGGGGTTCTGGAGGGCTCAGTCTCCTTTTATCCCCAGGTCCCAGCCTCATGGTTCCCTCTTCCTTTCCCCATTGCTGAGGCACCGGCAAGGTGCAGCCTTCCCAAACCACCTGCCCCACATCCCCCTCGGACCTGCCCTTTCCCCCCAACATTCAAAAGTTCAGGCTGTCTGGGTTATGCAATAGACTTTGTGGGGACCCACTTCTCCTATTACACCAAAGTCTGGGAGTTCAAACTCTCTGGAAAAACCATCTGGATGCTGTGACAAACTTCGTGTCTTCTCATGTGGAGACATCAAGAGCCATTTTGAAGACACTGACAACCATTTCTGCTAAAGACCCCGACCCACCGAGTCGTTTCTCAAGGACATCACCGCCCATCTTCCTATAAACTCCTGCCCTGTGAGGGTGGAGAAGCCCTGGCACAGGCTGCCCGGAGAAGCTGTGGCTGTCCCGTCCCTGGAAGGCTCCAGGCCAGGGTTGGACGGGGTTTGGAGCAGCCTGGCCCGGGGGAAGATGTTCCTGGCCGGGCAGGGCAGGCCCCGGACGCGCTTTAAGGTCGCTCCATCCCGAACCATTCCCGAGCCCGGGCCGGGCGCTCGGCAGCGCCACAGCTCGTGCTGCCGCCTGCAGGTGGCGCCCGGAACTGCAGCTGCTGCCCGCGCTCGCTGCTGCCCTCCGGTGGCCAATTCCTGAACTGCAGCTGCAGGGCGAGCTCGGGAGCCGCGCGGGCTGGCGAGGGAAAACCCCCGGTCTGGGCGGAAAAAGAGTTTTCTGAGTGAAACAACAGGTGTTTTAGAAATAAATAGGTGGTGCTGCCTCTCTCCCCTTATCTCTATTTTATTTTTCATACTTTTTCTGGTTTTGGGGGAGTTTTTCCTCCCAATGTTTCTTTTGGTTTTTTGCCTCATTCAGGAATTTTGGAACTGGCCCTGAACTGATGGCACACTTTTTTCTAATTGCACTGAGCAAGGCCCAGCAGCTCCCTCAGCCGGTCCTGCTGCTCCAGATCCTTCCCCAGCTGCGTCCCTGCCCTGGACATAATCCAGCCCCTCCAGGTTCTTCCTGAGGGGCTTCAGTAAATGAAGAAAAAGGGAGGAACGTTTCTCCATCTCCTCTTTGAGGGTTGAGGATTGGAAAACAAAGCTTTCAGTTGTCTTTAAAAAAATCTGCTTTATTTTGGCAAATGAGGCACCCTGCAGGAACTGCATTAAAGGAGCTGTAGCAGATTCATCAGGCGAATAAAAATCACATTTTTGATCAAATTTTGATATGCCAAGCAAGCAAGGATCAAATTTTTGATAAAATTTTGATAAGCCAGGTGAGCAAGCAGCAGTTTTTTGGATCCATCAGGCGAGGTAGGCAAGCAGATTTAGGAGGTGTCGGTGCCACTGCCACTCCCAAACCCCTGCATGCGGAAGTGCTTCCAGGGTCACTGTGGTCTTGGTGGCCTTGTGGCTCAGAGGCTTCCAGTGACCACAGTCGTGACCACAGTGGCCAGGAGAAGCCCCCAGAGGTGGGGGGAGGTCCTGGGGAGGTTCCCACCTGGATGGACAGAGAGAGGGGTCAGGGGGCCATGGGGGAAAGGACAGGGGGACAATGGGGTGCGGGAGTCAGAGGAGTGAGGGAGCTATGGGGGAAGAATAGGGGTGATCATGGGAGTAAGGGGGTCAGGCGGGTCAGAGGTTCAGGGGGCCATGGGAGGGAGGGAGAGGAGTGACAGGGGTCATTGAGGGGGTCATTGAGGGGGTCAGGGGGGTCAGGAGGCCATGGGGTATGGGGGGGGACAATGGGGTGAGGAAGTCAGAGGGGTAAGGGAGGATTTGGGCAAGGAACAGGAATGATGGGGTGATCACAGGGGGAGGGACGGGGGGACAGAGAGGGGCCCTGAGGGTGTGAGGAACAGAGGGGGCCTTGACAGGATCCCTGTCCCCTGAGCCCAGCCATGGGTGCCCTTCTCCCCGCAACCCTAGTGGGTGTCCCCAGCACGGGATGTCCCTGTCCCCCTCACCTGGCACTGGTGTCCCCAAACCCTGTGCCCATCAATGGCTGTCCCTGTCCTTGTCCCCTGCGCTGTGTGCCCACTCTGGGTGTCCCTGTCCCCTCTGGGCCATGGTGTCCCCAGCACTGAGTGTCCTAGTCTCCAACCCTCACTGAGCACCCCCGTCCCTCCAGGAAATGTCCCCCTGTGCCGTTACCTCACAGTGATCCCATCCCCCCAGACAATGTCCCCCAGTGTCACCTCGCAGCCACTCGCAGTCGTAGTTGCTGAAGTTCCTGTTGGAGTGCAACTTGATTGTCATTTTACTCCCTTCCTGAGTGACGTCGGTGACCTCGAAGGTCTCGAAGGGCGGCACCAGCACCTCCTTCTCATGGGGCTTGAAAGAAAATTTCTGGATGTCGGCGCCGTGGCAGGTGTGCACGTGGAACATCGTGTCCGTGCTGTACCCCGCCGCCACCTCGTGGCTCTGTGACGTTGACGCGAACTGCCCAAAGCGAACTTTGTCACCGGCCTTCACCTTAAACTGGACCCCGCTCACCCCCCTGAACACATTTTGGCACTTGTTGGGCTCTCTCAGCCGCTGCAGGGCCCGGGTGAGCAGGAAATGCAGCGTTTTGAAGTGGAAGTTGTTGTGGTATTGGTTGCGGGAGCTGCCGGCCTCGCGCACGGCCTCGTTGAACTGTTGGTACACGTCCTTCATGGTGTAGGCCATGAGGGCGATGGCCTCGTCTTGGCTCAGGTCTTGGCTCATGGGCCTCCCCCGCGCCTGCCACGCGGTCTCGGCCTCACTCCAGGCCTTGGCAAACTTGACATTCTGGGTGAACTCAGTTTTCTTCAATTCTGGCAGATTCTTGGTCAGTTTATCGGCACAGGTTAGATACTGATCATCAAAGGACTTCTGGGCCATGTCCAGGGGCACCACTTTGATGGCCACGGTGGCCACGGCCATTCCCAGCAGTGCCAGGGTCTGAGTCAGGAGGGCCATGGAGAGGAGAGTCCACGGTGGCCACTGGGGGACACAGAGGAGACACAGAGTGGACACTGATGGGACACAGGGGACACTGAGGGACATGGGGGGACATGGGGAGGATTTCTTGGTGAGGGGCTGGGGAGGGAGAGTGGAGTCAGCCTGGGGAGAGGAGGCAGCCCCAGCCAGGAGACCCCTGGACATGTCGTGGGACCCCAATCCCAAATTTTTGGGTCACTCCTGGAGCCTCCCCAGTGTCCCGAGTGTCCCCCAGCACCCCAATTCCCCTCCCACAGTCCTATATCCCCCCTCACCGTGCCTTCTCAGCTCTGCTGCAGGACCCTGATCCCAAATCCTGGGGTCACTTCCTGACCCCCCTCCAGCAACCCCAGAGCCCCCCAGCACCCCAATCCCACTCCCAGAGTTCTGTGTCCCCCTCCTGGTGTTTCCCAGTGCCTCTGGTGACCCCAATCCCTGTCCCAGTTAGTTGTGCCCCTCCCAGTGACCCCCCCTTGCCCCCAGGACTCTGACCCAAGGCCTGGGGTCCCCCTAGTGTCCCCCCTTGTTCCCCCCCATTCCCCAATCCCATTCCCAGTCCCAAGAGATCCCCGGTGGCCCCTCAGCACAGCAATCCAGTCCTGTGTGCCCACCAGTGCCCCCCCAGACCCCAATCCCAAAGTCTTTTACTCCCCACACCCAGTGTCCCCAGTGTCCCCCCAGCCCCTGATACCAAAATCAGCTGGAGTGAACTCGCTGGCACAGCTGGAGGTACCAGAGAGCCGGAATTCTTTATCAGCTCGGACTCACAGCAGATCTCTCCTGCTCCTGTAGCTCAGGGGGGCTTTGCACAGGGTATTTATCCACCCTAACTATAAATATTCATTAAGGTGGGCTGATTAGCTGACACAGAACCAGCATTTTCCCATAAACAACTTGCATAGCTCTGCCTCTGTTAGCACAGAATTTTACCCCACAAGGGAGCCATAAAAGGGGCTTCAGGATGTGGTTTTCACTCAGTGGCCCAATATCCTGCATCACCTTGCCTTGACCTTTTGCTTTTGGTCGGCGCTGCAGCTTCTGTGTTACAGAACGTGACAAAACCCCTCATGGGCTCCAGCCACCTTCACCCTGCGGTGTCCCCACAATTGCATCCTTTAATATTTTTCTGATGCATTGTCTGTTAACTCTATCCAGCTTCTTCAGGGGAGCAGAAACTTTCCATTCTCTCTCTTATTTCTCACCCCCAGGACCCCAATCCCACGGTCCCACATTCCCCCAGTGTTCCCAGTCCCACTCCCCACTGCTTACTGGGTTGCTGTCACACCCCAGACACCAAATGGGGTCCCCTACCAGATGACATCCCTGTAGGCACCCCAAGCCTGGGGATGATCTCTTGGGACACTGCCTGGCTGGCTTCCCTGGCTGTGTTGGTGTGGCAGGAAAAGTTCTGGGCCCCCTAGAAAGGGCTCCACCAACATCAGGAGATACCTGAACCCTTCTTGGTGTGGTAGCTCAGAAAATCCATTTGCCTGCAATACCTGGAAGTGTTTCCTCTTTCAGAAATCCCTGGGGGTGATGGGTTTGAGCTCAAAGGGTTAATTTAAAACAGACCTGGCATTGTTCTGGAACTGACCTGACAGTTCTGTCCTAGGGACACTGAGTGTGTGAGGTCGCACACCAGTCCCCATCCCATGGATTCCCCCGAGGTTTGCTGGTGCTTCTCTCCTTCACCAACTGCAGCATCAGTCTGGACTGGTTATTGGGGCAGAACTGGACAGAACACTGGAAAAAGCTGGACACAGAACTGCATAGAACTGCAGACACCACCACTGGGCAAACTGGACACAGCACTGGACACCTCACTGGACAGAGCTGCACACAGCCCTGGATAGAGCTGGACACAGTACTGGACACAGAACTGCATAGAACTGGACACAACACTGGGCAAACTGGACACAGCACTGGACACAGCAATGGACTGAGCTGGACACAGCACTGGGCAGAGCTGGACATAGCACTCTTGATGTTCCTCACAGGATTTTCTGCCTGGAATGTGGCCAAGGGACAAGGCCCCATTCTTGGCCATCAGGGCTGGATTTAGAGGAATCTTATGAAAATTTTGGTGCTGAATTGGGCTGGAGCCATCCCCAATCACCAGCCCTCAATTAACAACCAGTGGTGAAGAAGCAGAGCCGGGTCTCATTACCTGATCCTGGGAACATCCAGTCCCCTCTCAGACAGAGATTCCTGTCCCATGTTGCTGCTTGGAATGAAATGCGTGTGAGGTTCCTCGCTCAGGAAGGGGATGCTCCCCAAAAAAGATGCTTCTCCAGGGACCCCTGAGCAGAGGTCCCTATTCAGGCACCTCTTCCTGTAGAGGGTGGTGCCAAGGTGCAGTGACTTCCCTCAAGAAGTGTTTTTATAAGGATGTGTTCTGGGCTGCACAGGCACACTCGCCTCACTGCTGTGATTATCAGCTCTTTGTGAGAGGCCATTTAGGGTGACAAAGAACCGAGACAGGGTCTTTGTGTGGGATTCCTCAGAGAGCCTTCATTGGGTCTTGCCATGAAGGTGCCCGGGATGAAAGAAACCCCAGAAGTCACAGGGAGCCGGGGTTATATGGGAAAGGCAGGGGGTGGGGTAGAGAAACCAGAGAATCATCTGAGGGTGCAGGGGTGGAGCAAGAGGGGAGGGCAAATAGGATACAGAGAATCTGCATGAGTTACAAGGCACCCTGGGGTGGTTTTTGTGTCTCCATCACATCAAGGGTTTTGCACACCATAGGCAGACAAATCTCTAGGTGCAATTTTAACCTTTTAGGCCTCCAGGTCTCATCCCTCCATGGGTCTCCACCAGCCTCCACAACTTCCTCTTGTCATTTAATGAAAATGAAAAAACTGTGGAACGAGCTGGGTGTCTTGTTGAGGAAGGTAAGACAGCACATTTGGTGAAAGGTAAGTAAGGGTTGGGGAGGAGGGGGATGTGAAGGTAAGTGTAGGGATAAATAGAATTTAAGTATTTCATCAGAATGGGGGGGAGACTGAATAGCAGTAGTTGGGATTTCATATGGCTGGTTAATTTTGTTTCTGTTTGATGTTGTGTCTATTTGTCTGGAGCCTGTAAGGGGTCAGCGGATGGTGTGCAGCACTTGGATTCAGTGGCATCTTCGTCTCCAGTCAGAGCTGGTTTGTTCTTTTGGTTGTTGTGTTTAAGACTTGGAGATGCTGTGATTGTTATTTGTGGGGGCAGTGTTTGGCAGGCTCAGGTAGGGTTTAATGTTTCTCCCTGGGAGCCGTTTGGGGCCAGATGGTAATGAGAAAGAGGCACACCCTTCTGCCAGGTAAATAAAGGGAAAGGCCCAGATATTTGATGAGTTTCAGGGTCCTTGATGAGCATCAGCGGCTCCTTCTAGAGCTGAGCTCTGGCTGAGTTTGAGAAGTGCTGGAATAGGGGGGGGTGAGGCTCTGAGGCAGAACATTTTAGGAAGTTAACGACACAGAGCACTTTACAGAGTCTGTCAACAGGAGATAAGATCTCTGTTCCTCTGTTCCTGCTGATCGAGGACCCTCTTGATGGTCTGGTGGGTCCTTTGAACTATCAATTTGCCTGGGATTGATGTGTATGCCCCTCTTGTGCTTTACCCCTCACCTACTGAAAAAGTCCTTGAGTTTACCTGAGGTGTGAGCAGGACCACTGTCAGTTTTCACTTGCTCAGGGACTCCCAGGGTGGCAAATGCAAGGAGAAAAGGTGGGGGCGCCCCGTCGGGATCAGCTGTTCTCCCCTGAAAAATTGAAAGCAATTGCATCGCAGTCACCAAATTTATTATAAATTACTCGCCACAATTGGGTAGGTCAATCAATAAGGAAATTTATTAGTTCATTGATCAGGAATAGGCAACACAGTAATGAGGACGTGGGGAGTCTGTGCTCTGCCAACACGTCCGTTCTTCCCCTGGTCACTGCCCCTTTTATAGGCAGTTTCTCGGTGGGCTGTGACATGCTCACTGTGCGGGGGTACAAGTCAAATCAAGCCTGAACATGTTGGCTAGGACTCCAGCAGCAGTGGCTACAAGCCCCCAACAGTTTGGACAAGGCTTGAACAGGTTTTCAGGTTACATTCTTAATAAGCGGGTAACAGACATGACAAGCCTGCTCATGTTCATGCGAGCCTGCTCATGTTCAAACAAGCCCACGTTTTCCTCATGCATAAGAGCAGATACAATCCATGATTATAGTGACAAAATAATAAAAATTCATAAAACCAAAAAAAATCAACAATTTACAGCAAAGTGTTTTAAACAAACATAATGAAATAAGATTTTCTTGTGTCTCTTGTCTATGCTTTACTTTGGATTCTGTGTTCTTGTTTCTATTGATTATAATGACAAGAATCACTCTGTAACATTTCACAGCCCAGATGACCTCACCTCAAACTTTGGTTTTGGGCTGGTGGTGTCCCTTCTGTGTTAGAGAACTTATCAAACTTTATCTCTTTCTTCACTGCTTCCAGCCAGATTTATTGTGCCATGTAAATACTTTTATATCCTCTTATCTTTTTTGCTTTTGTCAGTCTTTAAGCTCTGCCCAGCAACTTCAGTGTGTCGGTAAAGCCACACTGTGAAAGGCCAAGTGTCCACAGAGAAGTCTTGAAACTGTATTTGAATTAAGGGACAGAGTTCCCGCAGCCATGCCCCCATGGGGTTTCTCTCTCGGGATTCTGGAGGGTACAGCCTCCTTTTATCCCCAGCTCCCAGCTGCACAGTGCCCTCTTCCTCTCGCCATTGCTGAGGCACTGGCAAGGTGCAGCCTTCCCAAACCACCTGCCCCACATCCCCCTCGGACCTGGCATTTCCCCCCAAAATTCAGAAGTTCAGGCTGTCTGGGATTCTGCAATAGATTTGTGGGGACCCACTTCTCCTATTACCCTAAAGTTTGGGCGTTCAAACTCTGTGGTGAAATTACCTGGGTGCTGTGACAAACTTCATGTCTTCTCATGTGGAGACATCAAGAGCCATTTTGAAGACACTGACAACCATTTCTGCTAAAGACCCCGACCCACCGAGTCGTTTCTCAAGGACATCAGCACCCAACTTCCTATAAACTCCTGCCCTGTGAGGGTGGAGATGCTCTGGCACAGGCTGCCCGGAGAAGCTGCGGCTGCCCCGGCCCTGGAAGGCTCCAGGCCAGGGTTGGACGGGGTTTGGAGCAGCCTGGCCCGGGGGAAGATGTCCCAGGCCGGGCAGGGCAGGCCCCGGACGCGCTTTAAGGTCGCTCCATCCCGAACCATTCCCGAGCCCGGGCCGGGCGCTCGGCAGCGCCACAGCTCGTGCTGCCGCCTGCTGGTGGCGCCCGGAACTGCAGCTGCTGCCCGCGCTCGCTGCTGCCCTCCGGTGGCCAATTCCTGAACTGCAGCTGCAGGGCGAGCTCGGGAGCCGCGCGGGCTGACGAGGGAAAACCCCCGGTCTGGGCGGAAAAAGAGTTTTCTGAGTGAAACACCAGGTGCTTTAGGAATAAATGGGTGCTGGTGCCTCTGTCCCCGAGCCTCGGGCCACTCTTTGATCTCAGAAATTCCGTCCAACCCCGAGGAGCAGCACCTGTGCTGGGCTCCTCCTGAGCTTATCAGGAACAGCCTGCTCCCAGGAATTCCTGCTGGACAACGAGCTCCTCCAGTAACAAACAGCCTTGGGAACTCATTTTTCTGGCCCGAAGAACAGCCCAAGTGGAACATTTTCCCTGTTGAACTTCCAGAGATTTCCTGACCCGGATCGCAGCTGGGATGGCAAACTAGGATGGTAAAAGCCCACACCACTGCCAGGGCAGGGACACCTTCCACTAGACCAGGCTGCTCCAAACCCCATCCAACCCCGGCCCTGCACCCTCCCAGGGCCAGAAGGAGAACACTGACATGGGTCTAGTCCATAAATGCATTTCACGGATCCCTGTGAGCAGAGCTCCGGGCTCTCGGCGCTTTCCCGGCCCCGAGGGCTCGGTCGCTGCCGTGTTTAGTTCCTCGAGGGCACGGCCAGGGGGTCGGGGGCCAGCGGGCCCCCCTGGCGGGCGGGCAGGGCCGGCGGGCCGTGCCGCGGGCCCCGAGCCGCCCGCTGCGCGCACCGGGTCTCCCGCAGCAGCTGCTCCTGCTGGTCCTGCAGCTGCGTCCTGGTGTCCCGGAGCAGCTGGCAGTGCTGCAGCAGCCCCTGCAGCTCCTGGCGCAGCAGCCTGTTCTCCGCTTTCACCTGCTCCACGTGCTGGATCAGCGCCTGCAGCGCCACCTCCTCGGCGCCCCAGGTGAGCTCCTGCATCCTCTGCTGGAAGTCCTGCTCGCACTGCGCCTTGTCCTGCAGGAACTTGCTCCTGATGCCGTGGTTTTCCTCGGCGCAGCGGATCCTGGTGACTCGCAGCTCCCTCTCCAGCGCCTTCACCTTCTGCTCGGCCTGCACCTTCTGCTCCTTGTAGGGCTCCAGCTCGCCCAGCTCCGTGCCCAGCAGCGACGCCTCGTTCTCCGTGTCCTGCAGGGCGCCGCGCACCTCCTGCTCCTTGCCGGCGTACTGCGGCACCAGCTCCTCCCGCTGCGCCTGGATCCGGGCCAGCTCCTGGCGGTTCTGGTGGTTCAGGGTGATCACCATGCCCGGCGGGTCCTGGCTGAGCTTTGCTTGGCACGACAGGTAGGACTGGCTCTGCTCCTCAGTTCCCTGGGCTTCCTTCTCCAGGCGTTTGTTGGCCTCCAGGAGCTGCAGGGCTCTGCCCAGGTACGTGTCCAGGTGCTGTGTGAGGGTCCTGCTTTCCTCCTGCAGCTGCACTTTCCTCTCCCTGACAGGATCTTCCGTCTCAATTGTTTCTTCGGGTGGCTCTGCATTTTTGCTGGTCTTTGTTTTGGATGCCATGTCCCAATCAAAATGTTAGAAACTGAAACAGAAGCAGAAAAAAACAGCTCAAGGAACATTTTTGCCCCAGTCCTGCCCTTGTGTTTCCAGCTGGCTCTTCCAGCTGCTCAAATGTTTGACCCAAAACTGTTTTGGGTGGGAATGCAGGTGCCATGCCTGGATTTGCATTTCCCGTCCTGAATTGCCTCAGGAGAAAACCAAAACTGCACATTTTAAAAGATTTCTCTCTTTTTTTTGCTATATAATGTTGGGATGTTCCTAAAGTTTGGAGGAAAAAGCGGAAGTCTGCCCCATTCCTCCCTCACTGATTCCAGTGTTTGAAGAGGCAGCTGCATCCCAAACCAGAATCTGCTGTCCAAAACCAGTATCTCACATCCCAATTTCAGGAGATTCTCTTTTAAAAACAAAATTATCAGCATCAATTTAATGAGATTCAGGTTTTTAAGCACCTTTGAAGCATTAATTTCAGGACTGGCTGAATTTCTGAGCTATTTATTCCACTGTAGAATGCTGGAATTCAGGATTTAGAGATGAAGTCTGACCAGTCCGATGCTTTTAGTGAATATTTGTAATTAAAAATTCTCATTTCCTAATAAAACTCCTGTCAATTCTTGAGGAAAAAAAAATGGAAAAATTCCAGGGGGTGGGTGAATAACAAAATAAATCCACTAAAAATCCCAGCACAGGCTGCACTGATGCCGGAATTCTGGGGGGTTGTTGCGGGGGATGTGTGAGGGTCAGACAATTCCCACGTCCCCGTCTGAAAAGGACAAAGCTGGGATTGTATAAAGTCGGGTTTTTGAAGGCACTGACCTCCCCTGCTGTCGGGTTTTGCCGGGTCCCAGCGCCTCCGGCTCGCCGCTGGTCGGGTCTGGAGTGTTTGGAGCTGTGTCCATGGAGATGAGGAGGTGAGGCCACAAAGGGAGGCTGCGGGAGAAAGCGGGCGGGGAGGGGGAGCCCAGACCTGCGGGAGAAATCCTGCAAGGGGAGCCCAGACCTGCGGGAGAAACCCGGCACGGGGATCCCAAATCTCTGGTGAGAAATCCTGCAGGGGGATCCCAAACCTGCGGGAGAAATCCTGCAGGAGGATTCCAAATCTATGGTGACAAATCCTGCAGGGGGATCCCAGATCTGCGGGGAGAAATCCTGAGGGGGAGCCCAGACCTGCGGGAGAAACCCGGCACGGGGATCCCAAATCTATGGTGAGAAATCCTGCAGGGGGATCCCAGATCTGCGGGAGAAATCCTGCAGGGGGATCGCAGCCCAGGCTGTTCCCCCACGGGTCTGAGCTGACCCTCACACCACTGACCCTCACACCTCTGACCCTCACACCTCTGACCCTCACAGCACTGACCCTCACACCTCTGACCCTCACACCTCTGACCATCACACCTCTGACCCTCACACCTGTGACCCCTCACAGCACTGACCCTCACACCTCGGACCCTCACACCACTGACCCTCACACCCTCTGACCATCACACCACTGGACCCTCCACACCACTGACCATCACACCACTGACCCTCACACCTCTGACCCTCACACCTCTGACCCTCACACCACTGACCCCTCACACCACTGACCATCACACCACTGACCCTCACACCTCTGACCCTCACACCTCTGACCCTCACACCACCCTGGACCACTCACACCTCTGACCCTCACACCTCTGACCCTCACACCTCTGACCCCTCACACCTCTGACCCTCACACCACTGACCCTCACACCTCTGACCCTCACAACTCTGACCCTCACACCTCTGACCCCCACACCACTGACCCCTCACACCTCTGACCCCTCACACCACTGACCCTCACACCTCTGACCCTCACACCTCTGACCCTCACACCTCTGACCCTCACACCACTGACCCTCACACCTCTGACCCTCACACCTCTGACCCTCACACCTCTGACCCTCACACCTCTGACCCTCACACCACTGACCCTCACACCTCTGACCCTCACAGCACTGACCCTCACAGCACTGACCCTCACACCTCTGACCCTCACACCTCTGACCCTCACACCTCTGACCCCCACACCTCTGACCCTCACACCACTGACCCTCACATCTCTGACCCTCACACCTCTGACCCTCACAGCACTGACCATCACAGCACTGACCCATGGATCCCATCCCAGTGTCCAGCCTGGCCAGAACTGACCCTCACAGCACTGGCCCATGGATCCAGCCCAGTGTCCAGCCTGGCCAGAGCCCTCTGCAGGGGGATCAGTGTCCAGTGTGGAATGGACACGTGGCTGATGGAAGGAGGCAGGAGCTGTGCAGCTCCTGAAGGTCACTCAGCTGGGTCATCTGCCAGGGCAGCGTGCTGGATTGAATTAACAGGCTTCATAGAATTTATGTGTCTGGAACAGTTAATGATTATTTTAATGTTTCTTGAAAACCTTAGGAACTGGATGTGTGGAAAGATGGATGTTGAAATAAAAAAAAAAAAAAAAAAAAAAAAAAAAAAAGCTGTTTCGACTTTCATAGAGATGGTGGCAAAAATCTGCAGGAATCAAGAGTTTTTCTGTAACATGAGGTGGAAAACTGGGAAATAGAGCTAAGACATGTAGGGGGAAAAAAGGATGGAGGAAGCAGGCAAAATATGGCAAAAAGCTGAAATGGATTTCTTATTCTCATTCCATATTGCCATGGGATCCTGGGATGGTGCTGGCCTGGAGGGACTTTGAGGCTCTTCTCATTTTACTCTGTGCCATGGGAGGGACACCTTCCTCTAGCCCAGGGTGCTCCAAACCCTGTCCAGCCTGGCCTGGGACAATTCCAGGGATTCAGGGGCAGCCCCAGCTGCTCTGGGCACCCTGTGCCAGGGCCTGCCCACCCTCCCAGGGAAGGATTCCTGCCCAAAATCCCCTCTGACCCTGTCCTGTGGCACTGGGAGCCATTCCCTGTGTCCTGGCAGTCCAGGCCTGATCCTCCAGAGCAGGATCAGGTGGAGAAAAATGAAAAGGAAATTCATAGATTGTCTAAGAACCATTTAATAATTTGAAAGAAAATTATGAGAAAGGAGAAAAAATCCAAAAGGAGAAGAAAATCCCTGTTGTGCCCCTTCCCCAATCCCATGGAGCTGCACCCTGCACCCCAGCCACGGCTCAGGGAGGGTGGCCACAGGGCTTGGCCAGTGTCCACCCTGCAGGGGCCTCTCTGCCTCCCCAGCCAGTTCTGCCTTCCTGGTGGCTCCAGAGGTTCCATCCCTGGCTCCTTGCCTTCACCAGGCACGGCGGCCTCATGGCTCAGGGGGGGCCAGTGAGAGCTGCCAGTGCTGCCAGGAGGAGCCCAGTGAGGCCTGGGGGGGCTCTGGGCACGCTTCTGCCTGGGGAGGCCAGAGAAGGGGAGTCAGAGGAAGCTCCCCACTTTGTGCAGAGGAGAATAATAAATAGAAATCCCTCACCTCGGGGTGGGAAGTAGAGGTGTCTCCAGGAACAAGCCCACCATTGGGACAAATCCTTCCCATCCCCATCCCACTGATCCCATCCCATCCCACTGATCCCATCCCATCCCATCCCATCCCCATCCCCATCCCATCCCATCCCATCCCATCCCATCCCATCCCATCCCATCCCATCCCATCCCATCCCATCCCATCCCATCCCATCCCATCCCATCATCCTATCCCATCATCCCTATCCCATTCCATTATCCCATTCCATTATCCCATTATCCCATTATGCCATTATCCCATTATCCCATCCCATCCCTGCTGATCCCATCTCATTATCCCATCCCATTATCCCATCCCATCAATCCCATCCCATCCCATTATCCCATCCCATCCCATTATCCCATCCCATCCCATCCCATCCCATCCCATCCCATCCCATCCCATCCCATCCCATCCCATCCCATCCCATCCCATTATCCCATCCCATTATCCCATTATCCCATCCCATTATCCCATCCCATCCCATTATCCCATCCATCCCATCCCATCCCACCCATCACCTCGGAACCAGGCGCAGTTGTGTTTGCTGTGCACGCCGTGCGAGCGCAGCTGGATGAGGACCTCGTCCCCGTGCTGGGTGACGCCGGTGACGTTGAAGGTCTCGTAGGGCGGGATGAGCACCTCCTCCTCCTCGGGGTAGGTGGAGTAGCGGCGGATGTCGGCGCCGTGGCAGGTGTGCACCTCGAAGGTGGTGGTGGTGCCGTAGAAGTTGCTGATGTTCCTCAGCCGGGAGGTGGAGGCGAACTGGCCGAAGCGCACGATCTGCCCGGGCCGGGCGGTGAAGCGGATCCTGTTGACGCCGCGGAACACGTGCAGGCAGCGCGGGTGGCTCTGGGCGCCCCGCAGGGCCCTCAGCGCCTCGGTCAGCAGGAAATGCAGCACCTTGAAGTGGAAGTTGTTCAGGTACTCCCGGCGGGAGCGCCCCATCCTGCGCGAGGCCCTGTTGAACTCCACGTACAGCCGCTCCTCCATGGTGTAGGCCAGCAGGGCGATGGCCTGCTCCGGCCGCAGCGGCGAGCCTGGCTTGGCCTGGCTGAAACCCGGGCTGGAGCTTGGCCCGGCCTGGCCAGAACCTGACCAGGCCCGGCTGGAACCTGGGCTGGACCCCAGCCTGACCCAGCTAGAACCTGACCAGGCCCGGCTGGAGCCTGGGCCAACACGGCTAGAACCTGGCCAGGCCGGGCTGGAACCTGGGCTGGAAACCGGCCAGGCCCGGCTGGAACTCGGTTCATCCCAGCTGGAACCCAGTTCGTCCCAGCTGGAGCCCGGCTCTGCCTCTCTGGAGCCAGATTTGGCCTGGCTGGAGCCTACCCAGGCCCAGCTAGAACCCGGCTCTGCCCGTCTGGAGCCCAGTTCGGCCCGGCTGGAGCCCCGCCAGGCCTGGCTAGAACCTGCCCAGGCCCAGCTGGAACCCAGCTTGACCCAGCTGGAACCCGGTTCATCCCGGCTGGAACCCACCCAGGCCCGGCTGGAACCCAGCTCGGCCCATCTGGAGCCCGGTTCAGCCTGGCTGGAACCCACCCAGGCCCGGCTGGAACCCAGCTCGACTCGGCTGGAACTCGGCTCATCCCGGCTAGAACCTGCCCAGGCCCGGCTAGAATCCGGTTCATCCCAGCCGGAGCCCAGCCAGGCCCGGCTGGAACTTGGCTCGGCCCATCTGGAGCCCGGTTCAGCCTGGCTGGATCCCACCCAGGCCCGGCTGGAACCCGGTTTGTCCCGGCCTTGGCCCAGCCAGACCCGGCTGCGCCACAGGGCCGCGGCCTTGGCCCAGGCCTCAGCGTAGGCGCTGGACAGGACAAACTCGGAGCGGTTGAGCGCCGGCAGCACCCGCAGCATCTTGAGGCGGCAGCGCTGGTACTGGTCATCGAAGGAGTTGGGGGCCATGCTCAGGGCGATCTCCCGGATGTCACTGTCGCGCTCCCCGGCGGCAGGCACTGGGGGCCGGGATCTCGGCCAGCAGCAGCAGCAGCAGCAGGGACAGGAGATCCATGGTGGGCAGAGACAACCCAGGGACACCCAAACACTGCAGAGACTCGGGAGATGTGGCTGGTTCTGCTCTGAGGAGGTGGCAACAGGGAGAGGGGACAGGCCAAGGAAAGGCCAGGGACAGCCTGGGAGAGAGGACAGCACAGGGAGAGGGGACAGCACAGGGAGAGGGGACAGGCCAGGGAAAAGGGGACACCCAGGGAGAGGGGACAGGCCTGGGAGAGGGGACAGGCCACAGGGACAGGCCAGGGACAGCCTGGGAGAGGGGACACTCAGGCAGAGGGGACAGGCCAGGGAGAGGGGACAGGCCAGGGACAGGCCAGGGAGAGGGGAGAGGCCTGGGGAGAGGGGACAGGCCAGGGACAGGCCAGGGACAGCCCAGGGACAGCACAAGTAGAGGGGACAGGCCAAGGAGAGGGGACAGGCCAAGGACAGGGGACAGGTCAAGGAGAGGGGACACTCAGGAAGAGGGAACAGCACAAGGAGAGGGGTCAGGACAGGGAGAGGGGACAGCCTGGGGAGTGGGGACAGGACAGGGACAGCCAGGGAGAGGGGACAGGACAGGGAGAGGGGACAGGCCGGGGACACCCAGGGAGAGGGGACACCCAGGGAGAAGGGACAGCACAGGGACAGGGGACACCAGGGAGAGGGGACAGGCCAGCCAGGAGCCCCCTGGCCATGTCCCCCTGCCCTGAGCCCAGCCCTGTCCCTTGGGCCGTTGGCCCCCCACAGCCAGCAGCCCAGCCTGGTCCCTGCAGCTGCAGGGTGTCCCTCCCAGGACCCCTGACCAAAAACCCTGTGCTGGCTGGGGGGCTGGTGCTGCTCTCTGTCCCTCCCTGTGCTCCTGGACAGGGGACATGTGGTTCCTGCAGCTTTTTCAAGCTGGGCTGGCTGGGCTTGAATTCAGACACTCTCCCTGCTCCTGGGCAATTTCACAGGACTCAGAGAAGCCTCCAGTCCCAGGGATGTGCAGGAACCCTCTGATAAATCCTCTCAGCACCCACCCAGGTGTGGGGTGTTTGAAATAATTCAGCAAAAACACAAGCAAAAACAAAAGATTGCATAAGAAAAGGGGAAAAATAAAAAAGATTTTATTCTCTCCTTCCCATGAGCAGGTGAAGTCTGGCCACTTCAGGGCTCCAGCACTTGGAACCATTTCTTCAGAAGGAAAATATTAAATAAATAAAAATTAATTATTTTAAAAATTAATTAAATAAATAAATAAACATTAAGTAAATAAAAAAATTTCTCCCTCTTCCTCCTCCTTTTCTGAGCTTTTACATCTGAGCCAAGCTCATGTGGCCTGGGATATGCCTGTGGTCAGCTGGGGTCAGCTGTCCTGGCTGTGTCCCCTCCACCAGCTGGTGCTGGTGCGGTGCCAGCCCTGCCCAGCAGCACCAAAGTTCTGGGGTGTCACCAGCACCTGCCCAGGTCCCACTGTGACCCCAGTGTTGGGTTGATGTGGCCAGAAATGTGCATTCTGTGTATCCCAGAAATGTGTATTCTGTCTATTCCAGACATGTGAATTCTGTGCATTCCAGAAATGTGAATTCTGTGTATTCCAGAAATATATATTCTGTGTATTCCAGAAATGTGCATTCTGTATATCCCAGAAATGTATATTCAGTGTATGCCAGAAATGTGAATTCTGTGTATCCCAGAAATGTGAATTCTGTCTATTCCAGAAATGTGCATTCTGTGTATTCCAGAAATGTGGATTCTGTGAATCCCAGCAATCTGAATTCTGTGTATCCCAGCAATGTGCATTCTGTCCCACCTGCTGCAGCCGGGTGGGGCAGTGCCCCTGATCTCCTGGCACATATCTCCTGCTCATGGGCCAGCTTTAAACCAGCTGGGCAATCATCTTTATCTTCCCACAGCCCATCCTCCCTCCAGGAGATATCTCCTGTTCATGGCCAGTGAGTCCCAGGGCATGGCTGATAAAATTCCATCATCCCACTGGGAGATGCTGCAGCCAGGGCAGGAGCCAAGCCTTTCCTACCCAGATCAAAACTGAGATTTGGAACACCAGAGCAGCCTTTCCCACTGGATTCCAGAGGAAAACCAGACCTTTCCACATCATCCCTGCACCTTCAGAGGAAACTGCCCCTTCTCCAGGAGCACTGCTCCAGCTGAACCACATCTGCCCCTGCAGGAGGATGCAGCCACCATGGAATGGGACTGCTGCCAACACCCTGCCTGCCTGACGGGTGTCAGCTTGGATTCTGACTCTGGCAGGGTTTGGGATTGTTCTATGTAATACTGCATTTCTATTTTAATTTTCCTAGTAAAGACCTGTTATTCCTAATTCCCATATCTTTTCCTGAGAGCCCCTTAATTTCAAAATTATAATAATAATTTGGAGGAGGGGGGTTTACCTTCTCCATTTCAAAGAGAAGCTCCTGCCTTTATTGGCAGATAACTGTCCTTCAAACCAGGACAGAGGTTTCCAGGGGAACAGGGGATGCAGCTCAGTCACACCCAGCACAGCGGGGAGAGCAAAGGTCCCACTCTGAGCAGGGCCCAGGAGGGAGAGATGGGGGGGACAGAGCCCAGGAGGGGCTGGGGCAGCACCTGGGGATCCCCTGGGATCCACCCTGTCCCCAGGCTCGGCTCAGCTGCAGAACCCTTAGGGGCTCTCAGCAGTTATTAACTCGAGTTTAGACTGCGCAGCCGAGGCCAGAGGACAGGGATGGGATATTGAGAAGAAATCCTCCCCTGTGAGGGTGCCCAGAGAAGCTGTGGCTGCCCCTGGATCCCTGGCAGTGTTTAAGGCTAGGTTGGATGGGGCTTGCAGCTATCTGGGCTAGAGGAAAGTGTCCCTGCCCACGACAAGGACATGAAACTAGATGTGTTTTAAGGTCACTTCCCACCCAAACCCTTCTGTGATTCAATGACTTCATTAATTCCTTCTTTCCTTCCTTCCCAGCTTCACAGCCTCTGCCTGTTGTGGATGCTGAAGCTGAAAGGTCAATGTTCACCTCCTCCTGCTGGAACAAGGGCCAGTCCCTCGCCAATCTTACCAGCCCCTCATCAGTGCCCCAAGCTCTGGTGTCACTCAGTTGTTGGTCACTTTCTGTTCATTGCAGGATTATTTCTGACTGCCCAGTCTGAGGAATGCAGAATTCCTGGCCTGGGTTGGTGTCCCAGGTGTCCCAGGCTCTTCCTGGGGCACTGGGCTCTGCTCAGTGTTACACAGGAGTGGGTGTGAAGAGTTGTCACCGTCAGACTGCGAGGGAGGAGGATCTAATCTCTGTAAAATAAATGAGAGAGAAATGAGATAAACAACCAGGGCAGGAGCTGGAGCTGTGTGCAAGGCAAAAGGAGCTGAAACAGAGAATTGGAGAGAAGATGTGTCTAAGGGCTGTGTGACAACCATGTGAACTCCTGGCAGAGCCAGGCCTGAGAAACTTCACAGAGAACATGTCACAAACACCACTGCTGCTCAGAGCCCCCTCCTGCCCCTACGGAGGAGAGAAGGTGCCACAGCTGTTTGCTCCAACAGATCTGCACTGACTGGATCTGTAACAAGGCAAGTCCGAAATTCCCCTACAGTTCCTTTTCCCAGCCTTAACTCACAGTCACTGTACAGCTTCTGGCAATACTGCTTCCCATGTACTGCCTTTCTAACCGTGAGGAGGTAGAGCAGGGATAAAGTTCAATGAGGAGAAACCGGCCAGGAAAGAAAGAAGTGCCAAAGCAACCAGGAAACTGTGAAAGAAGGAGGGGATAGAACAGGAGGGCTGCAGCATCCAGGGACAGCTCAGAGGCGATGGTTCTCTTTGCGTTTTGGCTTTTGTCACGAAGCCAGAGCGGACACATGTGGGCTTTACCCCAGCGCCCGGAGAAGGGATGGAGGCAGCTGTGCTGTGTGAGCTCGGCAGAGCCGATTCCTCCATCGCGGGATGGAGGCGGCTGTGCTGTGTGAGCTCGGCAGAGCCGATTCCTCCGGCCGGGGATGCAGGCGGCTGTGCTGTGTGCACCCCGCAGAGCCGATTCCTCCACTGCGGGATGGAGGCGGCTGTGCTGTGTGCACCCCGCAGAGCCGATTCCTCCGGCCGGGGATGCAGGCGGCTGTGCAGTGTGTGCTCCGCAGAGCCGATCGCTCCGGCCGGGAGATGGAGGCGGCTGTGCTGTGTGTGCCCCGCAGAGCCGATTCCTTCACTGCAGGATGGAGGCGGCTGCTCGCTGTGTGCGCTCCGCAGAGCCGATCCCTCCATCGCGGGATGGAGGCGGCTGTGCTGTGTGTGCCCCGCAGAGCCGATTCCTTCACTGCAGGATGGAGGTGGCTGTGCTGTGTGCGCTCCGCAGAGCCGATCCCTCCATCGCGGGATGGAGGCGGCTGTGCTGTGTGTGCCCCGCAGAGCCGATTCCTTCACTGCAGGATGGAGGCGGCTGCTCGCTGTCGTGCGCTCGCAGAGCGATCCCTCCACTGCGGGATGGAGGCGGCTGTGCTGTGTGTGCCTCGCAGAGCCCGATTCCCTCCACTGCGGGATGGAGGCGGCTGTGCTGTGTGCGCTCCGCAGAGCCGATTTTTCCGGCCGGGGATGGGGGGCGGCTGTGCAGTGTGTGCCCCGCAGAGCCGATCGCTCCGGCCGGGAGATGCAGGCGGCTGTGCTGTGTGTGCCCCGCACAGCCGATCCCTCCGGCCGGGAGATGGAGGCGGCTGTGCAGTGTGCGCTCCGCAGAGCCGATCCCTCCGGCCGGGAGATGCAGGCGGCTGCTCGCTGTGTGCTCTCCGCAGAGCGGATCCCTCCGGCCGGGAGATGGAGGCGGCTGTGCTGTGTGTGCCCCGCAGAGCCGATTCCTCCACTGCGGGATGGAGGCGGCTGTGCTGTGTGCGCTCCGCAGAGCCGATCCCTCCGGCCGGGAGATGGAGGCGGCTGTGCTGTGTGTGCCCCGCAGAGCCGATTCCTCCACTGCGGGATGGAGGCGGCTGTGCTGTGTGCGCTCCCGCAGAGCCGATCCCTCCGGCCGGGAGATGGAGGCGGCTGTGCTGTGTGTGCCCCGCAGAGCCGATTCCTACGGCCGCGGGATGGAGGCGGCTGCTCGCTGTGTGCGTTCCGCAGAGCCGATCCCTCCAGCCGGGAGATGCAGGCGGCTGTGCTGTGTGTGCCCCGCAGAGCCGATCGCTCCGGCCGGGAGATGGAGGCGGCTGTGCTGTGTGTGCCCCGCGCTGCCGCTGCCGGTGCCGAGCCGGGCGGAGCCGTGCAGGTCCGGGCGGAGCCGATGGCGCCGGGCGGAGCTGTGCCGGTCCGGGCGGAGCTGTGCCGGTCCGGGCGGAGCCGTGCAGGTCCCGGGCGGAGCCGTGCCGATCCGGGCGGAGCCGTGCCGATCCGGGCGGAGCTGTGCCGAGTCCGGGCGGAGCCTTGCCGTGCGGGGCGGGCCGGACTCCATTTCCCAGCGGCTCGGTTTCCCAGGCGCACCCGCGGAGGGCGGCGCGGCCCCGGGCGCAGGCCGGGAGCGGCCCCGGGCGCGGCGGCAGGCCCGGGCGGAGGCGGCGGAGCGGGGGCGCTGCCGCAGCGGGAGCGCGGCCGCCGCTCGGCTCGGCTCGGCTCGAGCGGAGCCCGGCCCGGCCCGATCCGGCGCTGCCGCAGGCGCGGCCCGAGCGGAGCCGGCGCGGCCCGGCCCGGCCCGGCCCAGCGATGCTGCGCTGCATGCCGCCGCTCTGGCGCTGCAACCGGCACGTGGAGGCGCTGGACCGGCGGCACTGCTCGCTGCAGGCCGTGCCCGAGGAGATCTACCGCTACAGCCGCTCGCTGGAGGAGCTGCTGCTGGACGCCAACCAGCTCCGCGAGCTGCCCAAGGTGAGTCCCGGTACCGGCACCGGCACCGGCACCGACACCGCGGCTCCGGCAGTGCAGCTGGGCCCGCGGAGACCGGGACCGGGAGCGAGCGCTGCCCGGCCTGCTCCGGGCACCGGCACCGGGATCTGCCCGGCCTGCTCCGGGCACGGGTACCGGGATCTGCCTGGCCTGCTCCGGGCACGGGTACCGGGATCTGCCCGGCCTGCTCCGGGCACCGGCACCGAGCGCCGCTCCGGGCACCGGCACCGAGCTGTGCCCGGCCTGCTCCGGGCACGGGTACCGAGCTCTGCCCGGCCTGCTCCGGGCACCGGCACTGAGCGCTGGTCCGGGCACCGGCACCGAGCTGTGCCCGGCCTGCTCCGGGCACCGGGACCAGCACCGAGCTCTGCCCGGCCTGCTCCGGGCACCGGCACCGGGATCTGCCCGGCCTGCTCCAGACACCGGCACCGAGCTGTGCCAGACCTGCTCCGGGCACCGGCACCGGGACCAGCACCGAGCTCTGCCCGGCCGGCTCCGGGCACTGGGACCAGCACCGAGCTGTGCCCGGCCTGCTCCGGGCACGGGTACCGGGACCAGCACCGAGCTCTGCCCGCCCTGTGTCATCAGTCCCGTGACGGTCGCAGTCACTGCCAAGCAAAGCCCGGCATAAATTAAAAAACTCGGGTTTAGTCAGTACACTGCAGAAAGCGTCGAGAAAGTTAATTAAAAGCGATGGAGCTGCTTTATACTTGTGGTCGTAGGGCTGCAGAGGTGCTGCCAGAGCTGGAGCATCTCTGCCGTGAAGGTAGGCTGGGAGGGCTGGGGGTGTTTGGCCTCAGGAAGAGAAGTTTTGGGGACACCTTAGAGCCCCTTCCAGCGCTTAAAGGGGCTCCAGGAGAGATGGAGAGGAACTTGGGACAAGGGGGAATGGCTTCCTGCTGCCAGAGGGCAGGGTTAGGTGGGATATTGGGAAAAAATGATTTCCTGAAGGGTGGAGAGGCCCTGGCACAGGCTGCCCAGAGCAGCTGTGGCTGCCCCGTCCCAGGAAGTGGCAAAGGCCAGGTTGGACAGGGCTGGGAGCAGCTTGAGAGAGTGGAAGGTGCCCCTGCTATTGCAGGGGACTGGATGTCTTTTAGATCCTTTCCATCCCAAATAATTCCATGGTCTGGGGCTCCAGCCTGCACTGGCAGCTCCTGTTGCTGTTCTGTTCAACCCAAATAATTCCATGGTCTGGGGCTCCAGCCTGCACTGACAGCCTGTGTTTCTGTTTCTGTTCAACCCAAATAATTCCATGGTCTGGGAACCAGCCTGCACTGGCAGCTTCTGTTTCTGTTCTGTTCAGCCCAAATAATCCCATGGTCTGGGGCTCCAGCCTTCTATTGCAGCTTCTGTTTCTGTTCTGTTCAACCCAAATAATCCCATGGTCTGGGGCTCCAGCCTTCAGTTGCAGCTCCTGTTGCTGTTCTGTTCAGCTGCACAGCTCTGCACGCAGGGAACACCAGGATAAACCCTCCGTGTGCTGTTCCACGGTCTCTGCAGACTGGGATCTGCTCCAGCCTGGCCCAGCTCCTCAGAGCTCCCAGGGGTTTGCACTGGGACAGGGTCAGCTCTCGTGCTTGGGTCCTGAAGTACCCAGACAGGAACCCAAGCTGTGATGCTCCCATTCTGCCTGGTGATCTGGTACACGGGATGCTGCAGGTGGGAATTTGAACCTGCCTCAAGACAGGACTTGGGGTACTCCAGAGGAAGTTTTATTTGTATCCGCTTTGGAAACAGGATAATTTTTTAAAAGTTATTTAAGTTCTGCCTGTGCCAGAGAGAGAAGGTGTTTGATTGCCGTGTGTTTGGAGAGATGATCTTCAGGGAATATTGACTGAGTGCGCGTCTGTTGAAAAAATTGAGAAGAAGTTCATTAGCTTTCAAGGTTTTTATTGAATACTGACATGTTATGGAATTTCTCATCAAATCTAGATTTAAAAAAAACCTTACAAACCAAAAACTGTTTTGGTTCAGGCCAAGGTAGTTTGGTTCAGTTTGGTTAAAACATACAGCTGGCGCATCCGCCCCTGAACAGAATCTTGTGTCTGGAAGCAGCAGGTCCTGCTCTGGCATTTTTGGGTTCTGTTTGTCCTCCCTGCTTGTCTCTTCCTGAACCCCAGTAAGCCTGTGGGATCAGCTCTGAGGTTGTTCAGGGGTGGAGACAGCAGTGTGATACTCTCAGCTCTTCTCTCAGGTAGCTCAGCATCTTGCTGTACTTGAGGCATGGAGATTCCCCAAACTACTGGAAAGTGTGTTGTGGGCAGGCAGGAGCGTGGGAAGGGGTGCAAGTGCCTGCAGAGGAGGGTGGTTGTGACACACCTGCAGAGAACCTGCTGGTCCCTGGGCTCTCAGCTCGGTGTGTCCTGCTGAGGAGTCACAGCCTGGCCTCGCCAGCAGCGCGACCCTTGGAGCCGGGACAGGCTGGGGCTCGTGGGCCTGGAAGAGAATGGGTTTGGGTTGTAAATGCAAATTTTATACTGACTTCTTACAAAGCGTGGGATAGCGTGGGTGCAGTCCTGCCTGTGATGGTGCGGATGGGATCCCGTGTTGGGGCGGATGGGATCCCGTGTTGGGGCGGATGGGATCCCGTGATGGTGTGGATGGGATCCCGTGTTGGGGCAGATGGGATCCCGTGTTGGTGCGGATGGGATCCCGTGTTGGGGCGGATGGGATCCCGTGATGGTGTGGATGGGATCCCGTGTTGGTGCGGATGGGATCCTGTGATGGGGCGGATGGGATCCCGTGTTGGGGCGGATGGGATCCCGTGTTGGGGCGGGTGGGATCCCGTGTTGGGGCGGATGGGATCCCGTGTTGGGGCGGATGGGATCCCGTGATGCGAGCGGATGGGATCCCGTGTTGAGCGGATGGGATCCCGTGTTGGTGCGGATGGGATCCCGTGATAGATGCGGATGGGATCCCGTGTTGAGTGCGGATGGGATCCCGTGTTAGTGCGGATGGGATCCCGTGTTGGGGCGGATGGGATCCCGTGTTGAGCGGATGGGATCCCGTGTTGAGCGGATGGGGATCCCGTGTTAGTGCGGATGGGATCCCGTGATGGTGCCGGATGGGATCCCGTGTTGAGCGGATGGGATCCCGTGTTGGTGCGGATGGGATCCCGTGTTGGTGCGGATGGGATCCCGTGTTGGTGCGGATGGGATCCCGTGTTGGTGCGGATGGGATCCCGTGTTGGGGCGGATGGGATCCCGTGTTGGTGCGGATGGGATCCCGTGTTGGGGCGGATGGGATCCCGTGTTGAGCGGGATGGGATCCCGTGTTGGTGCGGATGGGATCCCGTGTTGAGCGGATGGGATCCCGTGATGGTGCGGGATGGGATCCCGTGATGGGGCGGATGGGATCCCGTGATGGTGCGGATGGGATCCCGTGATGGGGCGGATGGGATCCCGTGATGGTGGATGGGATCCCGTGATGGGGGCGGATGGGATCCCGTGTTGGTGCGGATGGGATCCCGTGTTGGTGCGGATGGGATCCCGTGTTGATGCGGATGGGATCCCGTGATGAGATGCGGATGGGATCCCGTGTTGGGGCAGATGGGATCCCGTGTTGGTGGGATGGGATCCCGTGTTAGTGGGGATGGGATCCCGTGTTGGGGCAGATGGGATCCCGTGTTGGGGCAGATGGGATCCTGTGATGAGTGCGGATGGGATCCCGTGTTGGAAGCGGATGGGATCCCCGTGATGGTGCGGATGGGATCCCGTGATGAGCGGGTGGGATCCCGTGATGGGGCAGATGGGATCCTGTGATGGTGTGGATGGGATCCCGTGTTGGTGGAGATGGGATCCCGTGTTGGGCCGGATGGGATCCCGTGTTGAAGCGGATGGGATCCCGTGTTGGTGGGGATGGGATCCCGTGTTGGGAGCGGATGGGATCCCGTGTTGGGAGCGGATGGGATCCCGTGTTGGGGCCGGATGGGATCCCGTGTTGGTGCGGGATGGGATCCCGTGTTGGTGTCGCGGATGGGATCCCGTGTTGAGCGGATGGGATCCCGTGTTGGGGCGGATGGGATCCCGTGTTGGGGCGGGTGGGATCCCGTGATGGTGTGGGATGGGATCCCGTGATGGTGGGGATGGGATCCCGTGTTGAGCGGATGGGATCCCATGTTGGTGGGGATGGGATCCCGTGATGGGGCGGATGGGATCCCTGTGTTGGTGGGGATGGGATCCCGTGTTGAGCGGATGGGATCCCATGTTGGTGGGGATGGGATCCCGTGATGGTGCGGATGGGATCCTGTGATGGTGCGGATGGGATCCCGTGTTGGTGGGGATGGGATCCCGTGTTGGTGCGGATGGGATCCCGTGATGGTGCGGATGGGATCCCGTGTTGGTGCGGATGGGATCCCGTGTTGGGGCGGATGGGATCCCTGCGGTTGGGGCGGATGGGATCCCGTGATGGTGCGGATGGGATCCCGTGATGGTAGCGGATGGGATCCCGTGTTGGATGCGGATGGGATCCCGTGTTAGTCGCGGATGGGATCCCGTGTTGGGGCGGATGGGATCCCTGTGATGGTGCCGGATGGGATCCCGTGTTGGGGCGGATGGGATCCCGTGTTGGGGCGGATGGGATCCCGTGTTGGGGCGGATGGGATCCCGTGATGGTGCGGATGGGATCCCTGTGATGGTGCGGATGGGATCCCGTGTTGGTGTGGGTGGGATCCTGCCCAGGATGCTGTGGATGCAATCCTGCCTGTGATGATGTGGTTGCAATCCTGCCTGCAGTGGTGTGGATGCAATCCTGCCTGCAGTGGTGTGGATGCAACCCTGCATGTTATGATGTGCATTCAATCCTGCCTGCAGTGGTGTGGTTGCAATCCTGCCTGCAGTGGTGTGGATGCAATCCTGCCTGTGGTTGCAGGTGCTGTGTGCAGGCCCTCAGTGCCCCCCTGAGTCCCCCAAAGAGCTCCTGTTTCCCAGAGCTGTGGCATCTGCTCGGCTCGGAGCGTCAGAGTTCTTGCCATCACCTGGCCTGGCTCACAGCCTCCTGTGGGTGTGAGTTCCCCTCTTGGAGTCTTGTGGCAGAGTTTTTAGAAGAACAGGTTGGGCAGAACAGGATGAAATCCTGGTGCCCTGCTCTCAGGAGATGGACAGAGGAAGGGCAGCAGCCGAGGGTGTGACAGAGCCAGTGTGTCACAGCTCTTGCACAAGGCAGGTGGAGGTGGTCAGGGTGTCTCCATCGCTCTGGGAGAGGCACTGAACCATTCCCCATCCCATGGCAGAGTGTAAGTGATGGCCTGGGAGACTGGACAGGGAGCAAGTGACCACTGCTGCTGCAGGGGAGCATGGAGTGAAGCCAAAACGGGCTCAGTTCAGAGCACAATGAAATAATTCTTTATGTAAAATGCAGTTTAACTGAGCTGCAGAACCACTTGGCACATGACATAGCAGTGCTGTGAGTTAACATGAGCTCAGGAGAGAAGTGGAGAAAACAACCAAAATGAGATCTGGAGAGACATTTGTGTGTTTGCAGTGTCTGCAGAGACATTTGTGCGTCCTGGGAGAGCCTTGGAGGGAGTTTGCCTTTGGACTTGCTGTACTCACATTTTTCCCTCTCAGCCCCTGTCTGGGGCTGCCGAGGCTTTTCTGTGGCCATGCCCAGTAGGAGGAGGAGGAAATCTGCAGGTGGTGGAACAAGGAAGCAGGTTTGAGCCACCCTAGGTTTGTGTTCACAGTGCTTCCCCGGGCTGTGCCAGGGTGTGTTTGGTCCCAGGCACAAAGGTCACTGCAGGAAGGGCATTTTCTGAGGATATTCCTGTTTGGTAGGGACACAAACCTAAGGCAGAAGTAGGAATCTGTGTGTGGATGAAAATTTGGAATAAACTGTCCCTTCCACCAGGAAGGGGGAAGGTGGGAACACTGGGTTTAGGCACACGCTGTCCCTGGAGGATGGTGGTGGGAAAGCTTTGGTGGGGTCAGGGGGATGTTTTCCAGGTGAGGAGCCCTTCAAGGGAACAGGGCTTTTTTGGGAAGGACACCCTGGGAGGAGGGTTTGTGTTACCATGAGGGGAGGTGGAGAAGGAGCAGAATGGCTGCACGTGTTCCCTGGGAGAAGGTCTGAGGGACACAGATGTGCCTGTGAAGATCTGTCAGAAAAGTGGGATGAGAGGGTGTGCACAGCACAGTTTGTGTTTGAGGGAAGACTTCCCTAAAGTGGAGGTGATTTTTGGAAAGCCACCTTTCCAAACAGGAAAGACCTTTTTGGAAAAGTCTCTTTTGGAAAGCAGCTCTCTTGAAAATGCCTGAGTTCATGTGGCTCCTCCTCAGAGATTTCTTACCCAGCAGCAGCTGGGTGTTTCAGACAGGCTTTTCTGTGTCCTTACTTCACCTCTGCCAGAAACGTGGGATCTCTTGCTCTTCTGTGGCACCGTTTTCCTCTGCAGCATTTCCAGTGCCCTTTGTGCTGCTGCTGTGCTCCAGATCCCAGGGGATGCTCTGCCCAGCTCCTGGGATTGCTGAGTGACTGCTGTGCTCTCCTCACTTCTCCCTTCCCAGCTGCTGGAGTCAGCCTGTGTTTCTCTCCATCCTGCAGTGCCAGCTCCTCTTCTCTCTGCTCTTTCTTCTTTGTCACCTGTGTCTTTTGTAGAAACTTGCCTGTTTTGTGCCTAAATTTCCCCTTAGGATGGCTCTGCTTGGGCAGTTTGGAGGGATAGATTAAATCTGTGTGGGAGCATCTGCTGCCCCTTTGCAGGGATTTGCAATTAAACGTGATTTAATGGAAAAGGATAAATTCCTTTGATAAGTTGCCTGTGTTTTCCAGGAGTGTGTCTGAATTCCAGAGGTGGAAATGGCTTGCTCCCTGCTGACTTCTGCTCTGCCTGTCTTACAGAGAGTGGTAGGAGCAGGTGGAGAGCAGGTCCTGCACTGGCAGTGGGTTTTGGAAGCACAGCTGCCTAAATCACTGTGTCACACCCAAGTCATGCAGGCCACTCCAGGAGCACTTGAGAGGCACAGGTCTCACCAGGAAGGAATGAGCACAGCCTGGAATTTGGAGCACCCAGAGCTGGTCACAGCCCAGAAGGACCCAGAGGCTCTTGGTGTGCTTTTGGAGGAGTGCTCCAGTTTGGATTTTGGGAGGCTGGAGGAAACCTGGGTGGAGCAGAGCTGGCAGGAGCTGGTGTAGGAGGATGAGAGGGTGGAGCTGAAATGCTGAACAAGTCTGTGCAGAGGGAGGAGAGCTCAGAGCTGTGGTGTGTCAGCAGGAGCGTGCACAGGGACAGGCTGCTGGGGGCTGGAAGGGTCTGGGGCTGAGGGAATCCCAAAGTCTGGCTGTGGTCAGGGTTTTGGTGCTGGTGCTGAGGAGGAACCCCCAGGCATTTCTAATGCAGGGGCTGCAGTTCCCCTGCTTTGCTTTTTCCTGCTGCAGCTGCCATGATAAACTGAGCCCAGGGCAGAAATCCCTCCTCTCAGTGCCCAGGGAGCTGATTTCCACTTGCTCTGCAGATGGTGGCAGACACAGACAGGGAGAGGAGCCCGTTTCTGTCCAGGGCAGGGCCTTCCCTGCCTGGGGCTTGTTGCCTTTTGCATCATGGCAAAGCCCTTTGGAGCTGGCTGGGTTTCAGCAGCTCCTCCTGTGGCTGCCATGGGCTGGGGCAGGAGTGTCCCAGTGATCCCACTGGATCCCTGTGCAGCTCCAGGACCCCACTGGATCCCTGTGCAGCTCCAGGATCCCACTGGATCCCTGTGCAGCTCCAGGATGGAGCCAGGACCCCACTGGATCCCTGTGCAGCTCCAGAGCCAGGATTCCACTGGATCCCTGTGCAGCTCCAGCACCCCACTGGATCCCTGTGCAGCTCCAGAGCCAGGATCCCACTGGATCCCTGTGCAGCTCCAGGACCCCACTGGATCCCCGTGCAGCTCCAGGATGGAGCCAGGATCCCACTGGATCCCTGTGCAGCTCCAGGATCCCACTGGATCCCCGTGCAGCTCCAGCACCCCACTGGATCTCTGTGCAGCTCCATGTGCAGCTCCAGGACCCCACTGGATCCCCGTGCAGCTCCAGGACCCCACTGGATCCCTGTGCAGCTCCAGAGCCAGGATCCCACTGGATCCCTGTGCAGCTCCAGAGCCAGGACCCCACTGGATCCCTGTGCAGCTCCAGGATCCCACTGGATCCCTGTGCAGCTCCAGGATGGAGCCAGGACCCCACTGGATCCCTGTGCAGCTCCAGGACCACACTGGATCCCTGTGCAGCTCCATGTGCAGCTCCAGGACCCCACTGGATCCCTGTGCAGCTCCAGGATGGAGCCAGGACCCCACTGGATCCCTGTGCAGCTCCAGGACCCCACTGGATCCCTGTGCAGCTCCATGTGCAGCTCCAGGCTGCAGCTGTCACTTTCCCAAAGCAAAAATGGGGCCTTGCAAAGCTAATTAAGAGCAGCTTTTAATTTCCTGGCATCCCAGTGCTGTAGGGAGGATCTTGGGGTTTATTTGCTTCCATGAGGACTGAAGCTGCTCCTTGTGGTCTCTGTGTTAGCAGCCCCTCCTGGGAATGCTCCGTGGCTCTGTGTGCAGCCTGCCAGGGTTTGGTGTGCTCTGGGCACCCCCTCTCTAAATGTGCTTCTTGCCATCCCAGCAGCTGCATTTGTTTAACAAAACCAGCCAGCAAACTGGTTTCACCTGCTGCTGGTGGGCTGGCCTGGCTCTCCGTGCTCCCGTGGGTTCATGCACAGCTGGATCTCTCTCCAAAATCCAAATATTCTGGGTTGCTGCTGCCCAGCCACCTCCCCTGGTGACAGTGGGATCTGTGCTGGGGGGCAGCAGCCAAGAACGAGCTCAGTCCTGGAGAAAAGAGCTGACAGAGCTCTTGGATGTACAGTTCTTGTGCATACAGAGGGCAGGGAAGAGGTGCACAGGTGGATTTTGCACTTGAGGTCTATGGAAGGGAGCTGTAATAATAATAATTATTTTAGATATATAAAATAAATATATAATAATTACATAATATTATAGATACACATATGTAATACATAATATTATACATAGTATATATAATATATACATATATATGTATATATTACATAATATTATATATAATATGTAAATATTATATATATTATATACACATATATAATACATGCACATATATAATACATAATATTATATATACATTACATATAAATAATTATTTTATATAATATATTATTTTATTTATAATATATTATTATGTTCTATTACATTATATTATATCAATTATAGACGATATATTGATTAATATATAATATAATAATGATATATCATTTATAATGTATTATTGTATTATATATATTATTTTATTTTATAATATCTTATTATTTTAATATATTATTTTATATAATATAATGCTAATTAACATCCAGTTCTTGAGCTCTGAGGTGTCCAGCTCTGGGTGGGACAGGTGAGGGTGTGCTGCTCAGCCTGTCTCCCCAGCAGCTCGGGTCCTGGAGGAGGTTCAGGTGAATGGAACAGGGCAGCAGAGAGGTTTAGTGGAGTGCAAAGTTCATGGAAGTTCAGGTGGCCATGGTTTGGTACCTGCAGGGGGTCACCAGTGGAAGCCCCTGCCCTGTCTTTACCTGGTTCTAAACCTCCCTGCAGGTCTGTGCTGGGGGCTGTAACCCCTGCCCTGTCTGGGGGTGCAAGGCTGCAGCTGGGGTTTGGCTTTGGCCCTTTGGGGCTCCTGCGGCTGCTCGGTGCCAGTGTCCCTGTGGGAGTCCCCAGTGTCCCTGTGGGAGTCCCAGTTCAGTCCCAGTGTCCCTGTGGGAGCCCCCAGTTCAGTCCCAGTGTCCCTGTGGGAGTCCCAGTGTCCCTGTGGGAGTCCCCAGTGTCCCTGTGGGAGTCCCAGTGTCCCTGTGGGAGTCCCAGTGTCCCTGTGGGAGTCCCAGTTCACTCCCCAGTGTCCCTGTGGGAGTGCCAGTTCAATCCCAGTGTCCCTGTGTGAGTCCCCAGTTCAGTCCCAGTGTCCCTGAGTCCCCAGTGTCCCTGTGGGAGTCCCCAGCTCAGTCCCAGTGTCCCTGTGGGAGTCCCCAGTGTCCCTGTGGGAGTCCCAGTGTCCCTGTGGGAGTCCCCAGTGTCCCTGTGGGAGTCCCAGTTCACTCCCAGTGTCCCTGTGGGAGTGCCAGTTCAATCCCAGTGTCCCTGTGTGAGTCCCCAGTTCAGTCCCAGTGTCCCTGAGTCCCCAGTGTCCCTGTGGGAGTCCCCAGCTCAGTCCCAGTGTCCCTGTGGGGAGTCCCCAGTGTCCCTGTGGGAGTCCCAGCTCAGTCCCAGTGTCCCTGTGGGAGTCCCCAGTGTCCCTGTGGGAGTCCCAGTTCACTCCCAGTGTCCCTGTGGGAGTCCCCAGTGTCCCTGTGGGAGTCCCAGTTCACTCCCCAGTGTCCCTGTGGGAGTCCCCAGTGTCCCTGTGGGAGTCCCCAGTTCAGTCCCAGTGTCCCTGTGGGAGTCCCCAGTGTCCCTGTGGGAGTCCCAGTTCAGTCCCAGTGTCCCTGTGGGAGTCCCCAGTGTCCCTGTGGGAGTCCCAGTTCAGTCCCAGTGTCCCTGTGGGAGTCCCCAGTGTCCCTGTGTGAGTCCCAGTTCAGTCCCAGTGTCCCTGTGGGAGTCCCCAGTGTCCCTGTGGGGAGTCCCAGTTCAGTCCCAGTGTCCCTGTGTGGGTTCCCAGTGTCCCTGTGTGAGTCCCAGTTCAGTCCCAGTGTCCCTGTGGGAGTCCCCAGTGTCCCTGTGGGAGTCCCAGTTCAGTCCCAGTGTCCCTGTGTGGGTTCCCAGTGTCCCTGTGGGAGTCCCAGTTCAGTCCCAGTGTCCCTGTGGGAGTCCCCCAGCTGGGTCCCAGTGTCCCTGTGGGAGTCCCAGTTCAGTCCCAGTGTCCCTGTGTGAGTCCCCAGCTCACTCCCAGTGTCCCTGTGTGAGTCCCCAGTGTTCCTGTGGGAGTCCCCAGCTGGGTCCCAGTGTCCCTGTGTGAATCCCAGTTCAGTCCCAGTGTCCCTGTGTGAGTTCCCAATGTCCCTCTGTAGGTTCCCAGCCCGGTGCTGGTTCCCTGTGTGAGTTCCCAGTGTCCCTATGTGAGTTCCCAACTCGGTCCCAGTGTGAGTCCCCAGCTCAGTCCCAGTGTCCCTGTGTGAGTTCCCAGCTCAGTCCCAGTGTCCCTCTGTGGGTTCCCAGCCCAGTGCTGGTTCCCTGTGTGAGTTCCCAGCCCGGTGCTGGTTCCCTGTGTGGATTCCCAGTGTCCCTGTGTGAGTTCCCAGCTCACTCCCAGTGTCCCTGTGTGAGTCCCCAGTTCAGTCCCAGTATTCCTCTGTGAGTTCCCAGCTCTATCCCAGTGTCCCTCTGTGGGTTCCCAGTGTCCCTGTGTGAGTTCCCCAGCTCAGTCCCAGTGTCCCTCTGTGAGTTCCCAGCCCAGTGCTGGTTCCCTGTGTGAGTTCCCAGCCCGGTGCTGGTTCCCTGTGTGAGTTCCCAGCCCAGTGCTGGTTCCTGTGTGAGTTCCCAGCCCGGTGCTGGTTCCCTGTGTGAGTTCCCAGCCCAGTGCTGGTTCCCTGTGTGAGTTCCCAGCCGGTGCTGGTTCCCTGTGTGAGTTCCCAGTGTCCCTGTGTGAGTTCCCAGTTCACTCCCAGTGTCCCTCTGTGAGTTCCCAGCCCAGTGCTGGTTCCCTGTGTGAGTTCCCAGCCCGGTGCTGGTTCCCTGTGTGGGTTCCCAGTGTCCCTGTGTGAGTTCCCAGCCCAGTGCTGGTTCCCTGTGTGAGTTCCCAGCCCGGTGCTGGTTCCCTGTGTGGGTTCCCAGTGTCCCTCTGTGAGTTCCCAGCCCAGTGCTGGTTCCCTGTGTGAGTTCCCAGCCCAGTGCTGGTTCCCTGTGTGAGTTCCCAGCCCGGTGCTGGTTCCCTGTGTGGGTTCCCAGTGTCCCTCTGTGAGTTCCCAGCCCAGTGCTGGTTCCCTGTGTGAGTTCCCAGCCCGGTGCTGGTTCCCTGTGTGGGTTCCCAGCCCAGTGCTGGTTCCCTGTGTGAGTTCCCCAGCCCGGTGCTGGTTCCCTGTGTGAGTTCCCAGCCCGGTGCTGGTTCCCCTGTGTGGGTTCCCAGTGTCCCTGTGTGGGTTCCCCAGTATCCCTGTGTGAGTCCCCAGCTCACTCCCAGTGTCCCTGTGTGAGTTCCCAGCTCTATCCCAGTGTCCCTCTGTGGGTTCCCAGTGTCCCTGTGTGAGTTCCCAGCTCAGTCCCAGTGTCCCTGTGTGAGTTCCCAGCTCTATCCCAGTGTCCCTGTGTGAGTTCCCAGTGTCCCTGTGTGAGTTCCCAGTTCACTCCCAGTGTCCCTGTGTGAGTTCCCAGCCCGGTGCTGGTTCCCTGTGTGAGTTCCCAGCCCGGTGCTGGTTCCCTGTGTGGGTTCCCAGTGTCCCTGTGTGAGTTCCCAGCCCAGTGCTGGTTCCCTGTGTGAGTTCCCAGCCCGGTGCTGGTTCCCTGTGTGGGTTCCCAGTGTCCCTCTGTGAGTTCCCAGCCCAGTGCTGGTTCCCTGTGTGAGTTCCCAGCCCGGTGCTGGTTCCCTGTGTGAGTTCCCAGCCCGGTGCTGGTTCCCTGTGTGGGTTCCCAGTGTCCCTGTGTGGGTTCCCAGTATCCCTGTGTGAGTCCCCAGCTCACTCCCAGTGTCCCTGTGTGAGTTCCCAGCTCTATCCCAGTGTCCCTCTGTGGGTTCCCAGTGTCCCTGTGTGGGTTCCCAGTATCCCTGTGTGAGTTCCCAGCTCAGTCCCAGTGTCCCTCTGTGGGTTCCCAGTATCCCTGTGTGAGTTCCCAGCCCGGTGCTGGTTCCCTCTGTGGGTTCCCAGTGTCCCTGTGTGAGTTCCCAGCCCAGTGCTGGTTCCCTGTGTGTGTTCTCCATCCCTCCTGGTGTTCCCAATGCTCCCTGAAGCCTGATGCAGCATTGCAGGGGCCCTGCCTGCTCCTCCCTGGTGTCTCCAGTTCCCTTCTGCCAGGAAGGATTGGTTCACTGATGGCTGGAGGTGTTGGCAGGGCTGGGTTCACCTCTCCAGGTCTCCTCTGACCTGCTCTGTGTGTCTCCTGCATTTTGGAGCCCTGTTTTGCCCCCTCCCTGGTGGTGGGTGGGAGGGATGCTGTGTGCTGAGCAGGGGGATGTGGCATCCCAGCACCTCTGACTCCTTCCATTCCTGGCTCAGGCCATTTGCTGGTGTATGTCTGAGCTGCTCCCCTGGCAGCTCCTCCAGCCCCTTCCTCATCCTCTTCCTGCTCAGAGGGGATGTTTGGGTCTGTGTCCTTCCACACAGGAACACTTAACTCTCTCCAGATGTGCCTTCCTGCACCCCAAGGGTACAGGCTGCCACCGAGCCCCCCACTTTGCACCAGTTATTGGTCTCATTGCCTTGTTTGGGATTCCTGGTCTCAGGGTTAGACCCGGTTTGTTGGGTTTTTTGGTTGTTTTATGGAGATGTATCTGTTTGATAAACCTATTAAGGATTTCTACATCAGGAAGACACAATCAGATTGGAAACAATTGCAACAGGTTATTGTAGAGCACAACTTTTGGCATTTTTCCCTTTACTGATAGCTGTGACATAGATCAGTCAGTTACTTTCTGTAGCTGCCAGCTGACCCTTCTGTGCAGAGAGGATGGTTTAGAAGTGGATGTTGGCCCTTGTTTGAATGGGAGGGGGTGTTCCTGAGGTGCTGGTGTGCAGGGGGGCCTGGTGGGATTCCTGAACGTGGGGCAGAGGTCCTTGGGCAGCACCTGCAGGGTGCTGGCTTTGGCTGCTTCACCAGGATGCTCAGGTGAATCCAGATTAATGCCTTTGCAGCACAGAATCATTGGGGTTGGAAAAGACCTGCCTTTGACCGAGCATCATTTTGTCAACTGAACCACAGCACTAATTGCTGTGATTGTCACATATTCCAGTGATTGTGTCACATATTCCAGTGATTATCTCATATATTCCAGTGATTATCTCATATATCCCAGTGATTGTTTCATATATCCCAGTGATTATGTCACATATTCCAGTGATTATCTCATATATTCCAGTGATTATCTCATATATTCCAGTGATTGTGTCACATATTCCAGTGATTATGTCACATATTCCAGTGATTATCTCATATATTCCAGTGATTGTGTCACATATTCCAGTGATTGTGTCACATATTCCAGTGATTATCTCATATATTCCAGTGATTGTTTCATATATTCCAGTGATTATCTCATATATTCCAGTGATTGTGTCACATATTCCAGTGATTATCTCATATATTCCAGTGATTATCTCATATATTCCAGTGATTATCTCATATATTCCAGCTTTTCAGTGGGAAGTGCCCTGTGCCTGCCACAGGGAGTTCTGGTCCTTCCAACCTCCCCATCCCACTGCTCAGAGCTGAGGTGGGGGCTCTGAGTGCTGGGTTGGGGTCAGAGCCCCTCTGTTCACACAGAACCATTGCTGCTGTGCCCAGATCAGCATCCATCACTTCCCAGGCCCCCACAGCAGTGTGATGCTAATTGTGGTGTCTGGGCTTAACTCTGGCTCGGGATGGCCCTTCTGGGGCCAGGTTTGGTTTGCTGTTGCCCCTGGGTGTGGAGGTTCTTTCTGACCTCCAGGTGCTCTCAGGCACCAGCTCTGAGCTCTTGGCTCCTACTTTGTCAGGTTATCTTAAATAAGCAAAGCAGCTGATAGTTAAAAAGGTTATTTATTACAAAACACATCTTACTGCAAAGCACATCAGTCTCACCAGGCAATGGCACAAGCAATGGCAAAGCAGCAGCAATCAGCAAATGGCTAGAAGCCAGAATGGCTAAAAAGCCACAATGGCTGAAAGCACCAACTCTGCCAGTACAAACTCTTATACAGGATTTCCAACAAGCTCAGACACAAACTCAGACCAGCACTCCTTAACCTGTTACAATCCCAGTTTCTGAGCACACCAGGTTACCTATAGAGCTACTCACACAGTCTGTCTGTTCTATCTGAGAAATGTCAGCAATATTCTCACTGCAGCTCTGCTGTGTCTCAGTCCTGTCTGTAACTGTGGCCTGGAGCCTCCACTGCAGATATCAGTGTGTTTCACCTTCACTGGAACTCACTCTGCTCCTCTGGCATTTGAAACCTGTCACTCACTGAAAGCATCAGAGCTCACCCTAAAACTGACTGACTGACTTCTACTCAAACATCTGCTTTGTGTGTGAGTGGGTTAATGTACTTCAACCCACCCAAAGGCTTTGATTCAATCCCTGCACTCTGATTTCCCTCTGAGGAATTCAGGGATCCCCTGACTCACTGACTCCAGCACCTGGGGCAGGGGTCCCTCCCTGCTGGTGGCTCTGTGGGGGCTGTGCCAGCTGTCCCCCCTCTGGAGGGGACACATTCCTCAGCCCTGCCCAGCAGCAGCTGCTGAGCCCTTGGCTGCCTGGGCTCCCTTTGTCTTGGCTGGAATGCACTCCCAGCACTCGAGTGTTTTTGTGCATTCGCAGTGCATTCCTCAGGGTCCCATCCGGGTTAAATAGTCGGAAATCCGCCGGGCTGCGGGGAGGGCAGTGCTGCTCTGCTCTGCAGGGCAAATGCTCTGCAATGCAATGCTGTGCTCTGCTCTGCAGTGCGAGTGTTCTGCAATGCAAGTGTTCTGTAATGCAAATGTTCTGCAATGCAATGCTGTGCTCTGCAATGTTCTGCAGTGCTCTGCACTGCAAATGCTCTGCAATGCAAATGTTCTGCAATGCAATGCTGTGCTCTGCAATGTTCTGCAATGCTCTGCAATGCAATGCTCTGCTGTGCTCTGCAATGTTCTGCAATGCTCTGCAATGCAATGCTCTGCAATGCAATGCTCTGCAGTGCAAGTGTTCTGCAATGCAAGTGTTCTGTAATGCAAATGTTCTGCAATGCAATGCTGTGCTCTGCTGTGCTCTGCACTGCTCTGCAATGCTCTGCAATGCAATGCACTGCTCTGCTGTGCTCTGCAGTGCTCTGGGGTGTCTGGGGCGTGGGGCCACTGCTGCTCCCTGCCCTCTGTGCCCTCTGTGCCCTCTGTGCCCCTGGCCTGCCTGGGACCCTCCGTCCGCCATTGTCCCCCAGTGCCATGTGTCCCCCGTGTCCCCTTGTGCCATGTGTCCCCTGGTGCCATGTGTCCCCTCGTGCCGTGTGTGCCCCCCCAGTGCTGAGTGTCCCCCTGGTGCCGTGTGTCCTGTGTGTCCCCTCTCATGCCCTGTGTGCTGTGTGTCCCTCCTCCTGCCGTGTGTCCCCTCCTCCTGTCCCCTCTGCCGTGTGTCCCCCCCCCCTCCTGCAGTGTGTCCCTCTCCTGCCGTGTGTCCCCCCTCCTGCAGTGTGTCCCCCCTCCTGCAGTGTGTCCCCTCCTCCTGTCCCCTCTGTGTCCCCTGCAGCCTGGGTGTGCCTGGCGTGTCGGGGTCTCTCTGGGACTCCTCTCAGTTGTCACCTTTCAGGTGTTGGTGACCTGGAGCTGGTTCAGGACCTGGCAGAAGGAAACACCTGTGGGGTGGGACGCAGCTGGCAGGACCTGCTGTTGGGGGCAGGTGTTCTGTACCCATTCCTGGGGAGTTGTCCCCCCCTGCCCAGGTGTGTCACACCCAGGTAACTGCGCTGGGGGTGGCTGTGGTGGCACCAGGGTGGCCCCTGGGGCTGGGCAGTTCCCAGTGAGGTGTTCCCACCTCTCGGAGTGTGAGAGCTCTGACCTCTCCTCGTGTTAACTCAGTAATCCTCAGCAGTTTCAGCGATTCCTCTTGAATTGGGAATAACCACTGCCCTCCTGGTTTGTCCCTGCAGGGAAAGGTGCTCCTGGGTTTGCTCACCCAGCCTGGTGACAAACACAGAACCCACCCAGGAGCCCAGCCCACGGTGCCATGGGAAGCAGCCCCTCTTGCTCATGAGCCACAAGGAGAATTGTAATTATTTTCCTGCTGCACTGTCTGATCCTGCCTTTCATTAAACATGTGCTGTCCTGCTGGGGGCAGGGGCTGTTCCAGCAGGGCTGGACAGGTGCACCTGAAATTCTCTGAAGGGAAATGAGAGGTGAGGAGAGCTTTAGCATGAACATTTCCAGGGTTGGAGGAGTTTTCCATCACACAGCAGCACTGCTGGGGTGCTTGCTCCAGGGAAAATCACCTGCTGCCAGCTCTGCTGGCTCAGGGCAGCCTGGGTTGTCACAGGTGGTTCTTGAGGAAGAGGAGGTGTCTGAGCTCTGCTGTTTGGGCAGGGACCCAGGCTGGTTTTGGCTGCAGAAGCAGTGTCTGTCCCATTCCAGAGCCAAGACTGTGTTTGTTCTGATTTCAGAGGATTTTCCCCACCTGCTTTCAGAGCCACTGGCCTGAGTGTGAGATTGTGGTGGCTGTGTATTTAAGCTGATGCCTGGCTCCTCCTGACACATTCTGCAGAAGTGCTGCTGTTTGTCACCTGGAGAGGTTCTGAGTGTTGCACTGGAACCTGCTTGGCTGAGGGGAGCAATGTCCCCACGGCAGGGGTGGCACTGGGCAGGGGTGGCACTGGGCAGTGGTGGCACTGGGCAGGGGTGGCACTGGGCAGGGGTGGCACTGGGCTATGGTGGCACTGGGCAGGGGGGTGGCACTGGGCAATGGTGGCAATGGGCAATGGTGGCAATGGGCAATGGTGGCACTGGGCAGTGGTGGCACTGGGCAGGGGGTGGCACTGGGCAATGGTGGCACTGGGCAGTGGTGGCACTGAGCAGGGGGTGGCACTGGGCAGTGGTGGCACTGGGCAGGGGTGGCACTGGGCAATGGTGGCACTGGGCAGTGGTGGCACTGGGCTATGGTGGCACTGGGCAATGGTGGCACTGGGCAGGGGGTGGCACTGGGCAATGGTGGCACTGGGCAGTGGTGGCACTGGGCTATGGTGGCACTGGGCAGGGGTGGCACTGGGCAATGGTGGCACTGGGCAATGGTGGCACTGAGCAGGGGGTGGCACTGGGCAGTGGTGGCACTGGGCAGGGGTGGCACTGGGCAGGGGGTGGCACTGGGCAGGGGGTGGCACTGGGCTATGGTGGCACTGGGCAGTGGTGGCACTGGGCAGGGGGTGGCACTGGGCAGGGGTGGCACTGGGCAGGGGGTGGCACTGGGCAATGGTGGCACTGGGCAGGGGGGTGGCACTGGGCAGTGGTGGCACTGGGCAATGGTGGCAATGGGCAATGGTGGCACTGGGCAGTGGTGGCACTGGGCAGGGGGTGGCACTGGGCAGTGGTGGCACTGGGCAGGGGTGGCACTGGGCAGGGGTGGCACTGGGCAATGGTGGCACTGGGCAGGGGGTGGCACTGGGCAGGGGTGGCACTGGGCGGTGAAGGAGAGAGCTGGAGCTGGCCACAAACCCTTTTTAATGCCTCAGGAAGACAAAGGTTTGGAAAAGAGCCGTGATTCTGACCTGGGAGGGGTTCAGTCCACGTGCAGACACAGTTGGTGTTTTCCAGGCCCCAAACACTTTCTGTCTCTCCTTGGCAGTTGTCCTGGTTTGCAGGACAGGTGTCTGCCAATAAAGGTAAAAGCTTCTCTTTGAAATGGAGAATGTAAACACTCTCCTTCCAAATTATTATTATATTTTTGAAATTAAGGGGCTCTCAGGCAAAGATATGGGAATTAGGAATAACAGGTCTTTACTGGGAAAATTAAAATAGAAATGCAGTATTACACAGAACAATCCTAAAACACTGCCAGAGTCAGAATCCAAGCTGACACCCGTCAGGCAGTCAGGGTGTTGGCAGCAGTCCCATTCCATGGTGGCTGCATCCTCCTGCAGGGGCAGATGTGGTTCAGCTGGAGCAGTGCTCCTGGAGAAGGGGCAGTTTCCTCTGAAGGTGCAGGGATGGTGTGGAAAGGTCTGGTTTTCCTCTGGAATCCAGTGGGAAAGGCTGCTCTGGTGTTCCAAATCTCAGTTTTATCTGGGTAGGAAAGGCTTGGCTCCTGCCCTGGCTGGAGCATCTCCCAGTGGGATGATGGAATTTTATCAGCCATGCCCTGGGACTCAGTGGCCATGAACAGGAGATATCTCCTGGAGGGAGGATGGGCTGTGGGAAAGATAAAGATGATTGCCCAGCTGGTTTAAAGCTGGCCCATTAGCAGGAGATATCTCCCATGGAGATAAGGAATCACTGCCACACCTGGCTCCAACAGATGGGGACAGAATCCAAATTTCTGGAATGCACAGAATACACATTTCTGGAATGCACAGGATTCACATTTCTGGGATACACAGAATACACATTTCTGGCCACATCAACTCCCATACAGTGACCCAGAATGTCAGACAGGAGCCTGGCTGCTCCCCTATCCCTTATCCTGCCTTGTCTCTCCAGCCCTGCCCTTGGGATTTTGCTGTTTCTGGGAAATGGCATAGCTGAGTGGTGGCTCATAGGGTTTGTCCTGAGCCTTTTATCCGTTGTGCTTTCTCTTTATTTTCATTTTCCACTTCTTGGTCTGGCTGAATAAGTGAGCAGGGGGCGGACCAGGGAGGAGGGAGACACGGGGGTGGTGTCTGAATTCCAGCATCACTGGACACTGGGGTTCTCTCAGATCACCCAACAGCTCCAGCAACCCTTGGTGGTGTCCTGGGGCTCTGCTGCAGCCTCAGCACCATTGCTGGGAGCTACACAGACATGGCACATCAGCTGGAGAAACACTTGAAGGCTTGGTCAGGGCACACAGGGCATGGAATCTGCTCCAGATGGTTCCTTAAAGACAGAGAAGGGGCTTAGGAGGCCTTTTGGGGTTCTGCTGTGTGTGTCCATGTGCCATGTGCCTCTGCTGTGTGTATCAATGTCAGATCTGCCTCTGCTGTGTGTCCATGTCACATGTGTGTGTGTGGCTGCTGTGTGTGTACATCACGAGACATTGCTGTGCAGGCACACACTGCCCTGTAGCTGACCTATCTCTGGGCACAGGTTGGGTTACCTGGCCTTAACAGGTCCTTTCCAGCCTCAGCCCCTCCCAGGATCTGCTTTACCTGCCCCTGTGTCCTTCCCAGGATCTGCTTTACCTGCCCTGTGTCCCTTCCAGGATCTGCTTTACCTGCCCCTGTGTCCTTCCCAGCATCTGCTGGACCTGCTCCCTGTGTCCTTCCCAGCATCTGCTGGACCTGCCCTGTGTCCCTTCCAGGATCTGCTTTACCTGCCCTGTGTCCCTCCCAGGATCTGCTTTACCTGCTCCTGTGTCCCTTCCCAGGATCTGCTTTACCTGCCCTGTGTCCCTCCCAGGATCTGCTTTACCTGCCCTGTGTCCCTTCCAGGATCTGCTGGACCTGCTCCCTGTGTCCCTCCCAGGATCTGCTTTACCTGCCCCTGTGTCCCTTCCAGGATCTGCTGGACCTGCCCCTGTGTCCCTTCCAGGATCTGCTTTACCTGCCCTGTGTCCCTCCCAGGATCTGCTTTACCTGCCCTGTGTCCCTCCCAGGATCTGCTGGACCTGCTCCCTGTGTCCCTTCCAGGATCTGCTGGACCTGCTCCTGTGTCCCTTCCAGGATCTGCTTTACCTGCTCCTGTGTCCTTCCCAGCATCTGCTGGACCTGCCCCTGTGTCCCCTTCCAGGATCTGCTTTACCTGCTCCTGTGTCCTTCCCAGGATCTGCTTTACCTGCCCTGTGTCCCTTCCAGGATCTGCTGGACCTGCTCCTGTGTCCCTTCCAGGATCTGCTTTACCTGCTCCTGTGTCCTTCCCAGCATCTGCTGGACCTGCCCCCTGTGTCCCTTCCAGGATCTGCTTTACCTGCCCTGTGTCCTTCCCAGGATCTGCTTTACCTGCCCTGTGTCCTTCCAGGATCTGCTGGACCTGCTCCTGTGTCCCTTCCAGGATCTGCTTTACCTGCCCTGTGTCCCTTCCAGGATCTGCTTTACCTGCTCCTGTGTCCCTTCCAGGATCTGCTTTACCTGCCCTGTGTCCCTCCCAGGATCTGCTTTACCTGCCCCTGTGTCCCTTCCAGGATCTGCTGGACCTGCTCCTGTGTCCCTTCCAGGATCTGCTTTACCTGCTCCTGTGTCCTTCCCAGCATCTGCTGGACCTGCCCCTGTGTCCCTTCCAGCATCTGCTGGACCTGCCCCTGTGTCCCTTCCAGGATCTGCTTTACCTGCCCTGTGTCCTTCCCAGCATCTGCTGGACCTGCCCCTGTGTCCCTTCCAGCATCTGCTGGACCTGCCCTGTGTCCCTTCCAGGATCTGCTTTACCTGCCCCTGTGTCCCTTCCCAGGATCTGCTTTACCTGCCCTGTGTCCCTTCCAGGATCTGCTGGACCTGCTCCTGTGTCCCTTCCAGGATCTGCTTTACCTGCCCTGTGTCCTTCCCAGGATCTGCTTTACCTGCCCCTGTGTCCTTCCCAGGATCTGCTTTACCTGCCCCTGTGTCCCTCCCAGGATCTGCTTTACCTGCTCCTGTGTCCCTTCCAGGATCTGCTTTACCTGCCCTGTGTCCTTCCCAGGATCTGCTTTACCTGCCCCTGTGTCCTTCCCAGGATCTGCTTTACCTGCCCTGTGCCCCTTCCAGGATCTGCTGGACCTGCTCCTGTGTCCCTTCCAGGATCTGCTGGACCTGCTCCTGTGTCCCTTCCAGGATCTGCTTTACCTGCCCTGTGTCCCTCCCAGGATCTGCTTTACCTGCTCCTGTGTCCTTCCCAGGATCTGCTTTACCTGCCCTGTGTCCCTCCCAGGATCTGCTTTACCTGCCCTGTGTCCCTTCCAGGATCTGCTGGACCTGCTCCTGTGTCCCTCCCAGGATCTGCTTTACCTGCCCCTGTGTCCCTTCCAGGATCTGCTGGACCTGCCCCTGTGTCCCTTCCAGGATCTGCTTTACCTGCTCCTGTGTCCTTCCCAGGATCTGCTGGACCTGCCCTGTGTCCCTTCCAGGACCCCTCCCTGGACCTGCAGGATCTCTGTGCTGCAGATTTCCTTTTGGAGCTCTGCTGTACCTGACTCTGTGTCCTTCATCCTCGTGCAGCTCTGCAGTTTTGGAGCTGTCTGCTCTCCAGACCCTGCCCTGCTTTGTGGCCATGCCTGGCAGCTCTGCTCTGGGTTCCCAAACCTGCTGAGCCAGTTCCTGCTTCTCTGGGTAACCCGGGATCCCAGCATGGTGTGGGAATCTTCCTGGAGCAGGACTGGGTGCTCATGGGGAGCAGGGAATGGCTGGTGTTCAGTGTGGGAATGTTCCTGGGGCAGGGAATGGCTGGTGTTCAGTGTGGGAATGTTCCTGGAGCAGGGAATGGCTGGTGTTCAGTGTGGGAATGTTCCTGGAGCAGGGAATGGCTGGTGTTCCATTTGGGAATGTTCCTGGAGCAGGGAATGGCTGGTGTTCCATTTGGGAATGTTCCTGGGAGCAGGGAATGGCTGGTGTTCAGTGTGGGAATGTTCCTGGAGCAGGGGAATGGCTGGTGTTCCATATGGGAATGTTCCTGGAGCAGGGAATGGCTGGTGTTCCATATGGGAATGTTCCTGGAGCAGGGAATGGCTGGTGTTCCATTTGGGAATGTTCCTGGAGCAGGGAATGGCTGGTGTTCCATTTGGGAATGTTCCTGGAGCAGGGAATGGCTGGTGTTCCATTTGGGAATGTTCCTGGAGCAGGGAATGGCTGGTGTTCAGTGTGGGAATGTTCCTGGAGCAGGGAATGGCTGGTGTTCCATGTGGGAATGTTCCTGGAGCAGGGAATGGCTGGTGTTCCATATGGGGAATGTTCCTGGGGCAGGGGAATGGCTGGTGTTCAGTGTGGGAATGTTCCTGGAGCAGGGAATGGCTGGTGTTCCATATGGGAATGTTCCTGGGGCAGGGGAATGGCTGGTGTTCCATTGTGGGAATGTTCCTGGAGCAGGGAATGGCTGGTGTTCAGTGTGGGAATGTTCCTGGAGCAGGGAATGGCTGGTGTTCCATTTGGGGAATGTTCCTGGGCAGGGGAATGGCTGGTGTTCCATATGGGAATGTTCCTGGGGCAGGGAATGGCTGGTGTTCCATTTGGGAATGTTCCTGGAGCAGGGAATGGCTGGTGTTCAGTGTGGGAATGTTCCTGGGGTAGGGAATGGCTGGTGTTCCATATGGGAATGTTCCTGGGCAGGGAATGGCTGGTGTTCAGTGTGGGAATGTTCCTGGAGCAGGGAATGGCTGGTGTTCCATATGGGAATGTTCCTGGGGCAGGGAATGGCTGGTGTTCAGTGTGGGAATGTTCCTGGAGCAGGGAATGGCTGGTGTTCAGTGTGGGAATGTTCCTGGGCAGGGAATGGCTGGTGTTCCATATGGGAATGTTCCTGGAGCAGGGAATGGCTGGTGTTCAGTGTGGGAATGTTCCTGGAGCAGGGAATGGCTGGTGTTCCATATGGGAATGTTCCTGGGGCAGGGAATGGCTGGTGTTCAGTGTGGGAATGTTCCTGGAGCAGGGAATGGCTGGTGTTCCATATGGGAATGTTCCTGGGGCAGGGAATGGCTGGTGTTCCATTTGGGAATGTTCCTGGAGCAGGGAATGGCTGGTGTTCAGTGTGGGAATGTTCCTGGAGCAGGGAATGGCTGGTGTTCCATTTGGGAATGTTCCTGGGCAGGGGAATGGCTGGTGTTCCATATGGGAATGTTCCTGGGGCAGGGAATGGCTGGTGTTCCATTTGGGAATGTTCCTGGAGCAGGGAATGGCTGGTGTTCAGTGTGGGAATGTTCTGGGGCAGGGAATGGCTGGTGTTCCATATGGGAATGTTCCTGGGCAGGGAATGGCTGGTGTTCCACATGGGAATGTTCCTGGAGCAGGGAATGGCTGGTGTTCCATATGGGAATGTTCCTGGGGCAGGGAATGGCTGGTGTTCCATTTGGGAATGTTCCTGGAGCAGGGAATGGCTGGTGTTCAGTGTGGGAATGTTCCTGGGGCAGGGAATGGCTGGTGTTCCATATGGGAATGTTCCTGGAGCAGGGAATGGCTGGTGTTCAGTGTGGGAATGTTCCTGGAGCAGGGAATGGCTGGTGTTCCATATGGGAATGTTCCTGGAGCAGGGAATGGCTGGTGTTCAGTGTGGGAATGTTCTGGAGCAGGGAATGGCTGGTGTTCCATTTGGGAATGTTCCTGGAGCAGGGAATGGCTGGTGTTCCATATGGGAATGTTCCTGGAGCAGGGAATGGCTGGTGTTCAGTGTGGGAATGTTCCTGGGGCAGGGAATGGCTGGTGTTCCATTTGGGAATGTTCCTGGAGCAGGGAATGGCTGGTGTTCCATATGGGAATGTTCCTGGAGCAGGGAATGGCTGGTGTTCAGTGTGGGAATGTTCCTGGGGCAGGGAATGGCTGGTGTTCCATATGGGAATGTTCCTGGAGCAGGGAATGGCTGGTGTTCCATTTGGGAATGTTCCTGGGGCAGGGAATGGCTGGTGTTCCATATGGGAATGTTCCTGGAGCAGGGGAATGGCTGGTGTTCCATTTGGGAATGTTCCTGGGGCAGGGAATGGCTGGTGTTCCATATGGGAATGTTCCTGGGGCAGGGAATGGCTGGTGTTCAGTGTGGGAATGTTCCTGGAGCAGGGAATGGCTGGTGTTCAGTGTGGGAATGTTCCTGGGGCAGGGGAATGGCTGGTGTTCCATATGGGAATGTTCCTGGAGCAGGGAATGGCTGGTGTTCCATATGGGAATGTTCCTGGAGCAGGGAATGGCTGGTGTTCCCTGTGGGAATGTTCCTGGAGCAGGGGAATGGCTGGTGTTCAGTGTGGGAATGTTCCTGGAGCAGGGAATGGCTGGTGTTCCATTTGGGAATGTTCCTGGGGCAGGGAATGGCTGGTGTTCCATTTGGGAATGTTCCTGGGGCAGGGAATGGCTGGTGTTCCATTTGGGAATGTTCCTGGAGCAGGGAATGGCTGGTGTTCCATATGGGAATGTTCCTGGACCAGGGAATGGCTGGTGTTCAGTGTGGGAATGTTCCTGGAGCAGGGAATGGCTGGTGTTCCATATGGGAATGTTCCTGGAGCAGGGAATGGCTGGTGTTCCATATGGGAATGTTCCTGGAGCAGGGAATGGCTGGTGTTCAGTGTGGGAATGTTCCTGGAGCAGGGAATGGCTGGTGTTCCATTTGGGAATGTTCCTGGAGCAGGGAATGGCTGGTGTTCCATATGGGAATGTTCCTGGGGCAGGGAATGGCTGGTGTTCAGTGTGGGAATGTTCCTGGGGCAGGGAATGGCTGGTGTTCCATTTGGGAATGTTCCTGGAGCAGGGAATGGCTGGTGTTCAGTGTGGGAATGTTCCTGGGCAGGGAATGGCTGGTGTTCCATTTTGGAAGGTTCCTGGAGCAGGGAATGGCTGGTGTTCAGTGTGGGAATGTTCCTGGATCAGGGAATGGCTGGTGTTCAGTGTGGGAATGTTCCTGGAGCAGGGAATGGCTGGTGTTCAGTGTGGGAATGTTCCTGGCTCAGGGAATGGCTGGTGTTCAGTGTGGGAATGTTCCTGGAGCAGGGGAATGGCTGGTGTTCAGTGTGGGAATGTTCCTGGATCAGGGAATGGCTGGTGTTCCATTTGGGAATGTTCCTGGAGCAGGGAATGGCTGGTGTTCCATTTGGGAATGTTCCTGGAGCAGGGAATGGCTGGTGTTCCATTTGGGAATGTTCCTGGATCAGGGAATGGCTGGTGTTCAGTGTGGGAATGTTCCTGGATCAGGGGAATGGCTGGTGTTCCATTTGGGAATGTTCCTGGATCAGGGAATGGCTGGTGTTCAGTGTGGGAATGTTCCTGGGGCAGGGAATGGCTGGTGTTCCATTTGGGAATGTTCCTGGAGCAGGGAATGGCTGGTGTTCCATTTGGGAATGTTCCTGGAGCAGGGAATGGCTGGTGTTCAGTGTGGGAATGTTCCTGGAGCGGGGAATGGCTGGTGTTCAGTGTGGGAATGTTCCTGGAGCAGGGAATGGCTGGTGTTCCATTTGGGAATGTTCCTGGAGCAGGGAATGGCTGGTGTTCCATTTGGGAATGTTCCTGGATCAGGGAATGGCTGGTGTTCCCATTTGGGAATGTTCCTGGAGCAGGGAATGGCTGGTGTTCCATTTGGGAATGTTCCTGGAGCAGGGAATGGCTGGTGTTCCATATGGGAATGTTCCTGGGGCAGGGAATGGCTGGTGTTCAGTGTGGGAATGTTCCTGGAGCAGGGAATGGCTGGTGTTCCATATGGGAATGTTCCTGGAGCAGGGAATGGCTGGTGTTCCATATGGGAATGTTCCTGGGCAGGGAATGGCTGGTGTTCCATATGGGAATGTTCCTGGAGCAGGGAATGGCTGGTGTTCCATTTGGGAATGTTCCTGGATCAGGGGAATGGCTGGTGTTCAGTGTGGGAATGTTCCTGGAGCAGGGAATGGCTGGTGTTCCATATGGGAATATTCCTGGAGCAGGGAATGGCTGGTGTTCAGTGTGGGAATGTTCCTGGAGCAGGGAATGGCTGGTGTTCCATATGGGAATGTTCCTGGAGCAGGGAATGGCTGGTGTTCAGTGTGGGAATGTTCCTGGATCAGGGAATGGCTGGTGTTCCATTTGGGAATGTTCCTGGAGCAGGGAATGGCTGGTGTTCCATTTTGGGAAGGTTCCTGGAGCAGGGAATGGCTGGTGTTCAGTGTGGGAATGTTCCTGGAGCAGGGAATGGCTGGTGTTCCATATGGGAATGTTCCTGGGGCAGGGAATGGCTGGTGTTCAGTGTGGGAATGTTCCTGGGGCAGGGAATGGCTGGTGTTCAGTGTGGGAATGTTCCTGGAGCAGGGAATGGCTGGTGTTCCATATGGGAATGTTCCTGGGGCAGGGAATGGCTGGTGTTCAGTGTGGGAATGTTCCTGGAGCAGGGAATGGCTGGTGTTCAGTGTGGGAATGTTCCTGGATCAGGGAATGGCTGGTGTTCCATTTGGGAATGTTCCTGGAGCAGGGGAATGGCTGGTGTTCCATTTGGGAATGTTCCTGGAGCAGGGAATGGCTGGTGTTCCATTTGGGAATGTTCCTGGATCAGGGAATGGCTGGTGTTCAGTGTGGGAATGTTCCTGGGGCAGGGAATGGCTGGTGTTCCATTTGGGAATGTTCCTGGAGCAAGGGAATGGCTGGTGTTCCATTTGGGAATGTTCCTGGAGCAGGGAATGGCTGGTGTTCAGTGTGGGAATGTTCCTGGAGCAGGGAATGGCTGGTGTTCAGTGTGGGAATGTTCCTGGAGCAGGGAATGGCTGGTGTTCCATTTGGGAATGTTCCTGGAGCAGGGAATGGCTGGTGTTCCATTTGGGAATGTTCCTGGATCAGGGAATGGCTGGTGTTCCATTTGGGAATGTTCCTGGAGCAGGGAATGGCTGGTGTTCCATTTGGGAATGTTCCTGGAGCAGGGAATGGCTGGTGTTCCATTTGGGAATGTTCCTGGAGCAGGGAATGGCTGGTGTTCCATATGGGAATGTTCCTGGGGCAGGGGAATGGCTGGTGTTCAGTGTGGGAATGTTCCTGGAGCAGGGAATGGCTGGTGTTCCATATGGGAATGTTCCTGGGGCAGGGAATGGCTGGTGTTCCATTTGGGAATGTTCCTGGAGCAGGGGAATGGCTGGTGTTCAGTGTGGGAATGTTCCTGGAGCAGGGAATGGCTGGTGTTCCATATGGGAATGTTCCTGGGGCAGGGAATGGCTGGTGTTCCATATGGGAATGTTCCTGGAGCAGGGAATGGCTGGTGTTCCATATGGGAATGTTCCTGGCAGGGGAATGGCTGGTGTTCCATATGGGAATGTTCCTGGAGCAGGGAATGGCTGGTGTTCCATTTGGGAATGTTCCTGGATCAGGGAATGGCTGGTGTTCAGTGTGGGAATGTTCCTGGAGCAGGGAATGGCTGGTGTTCCATATGGGAATATTCCTGGAGCAGGGAATGGCTGGTGTTCCATTTTGGAATGTTCCTGGATCAGGGAATGGCTGGTGTTCCATTTGGGAATGTTCCTGGATCAGGGGAATGGCTGGTGTTCCATATGGGAATGTTCCTGGGGCAGGGAATGGCTGGTGTTCAGTGTGGGAATGTTCCTGGAGCAGGGAATGGCTGGTGTTCCATATGGGAATGTTCCTGGGGCAGGGAATGGCTGGTGTTCAGTGTGGGAATGTTCCTGGGGCAGGGGAATGGCTGGTGTTCCATTTGGGAATGTTCCTGGATCAGGGAATGGCTGGTGTTCAGTGTGGGAATGTTCCTGGAGCAGGGAATGGCTGGTGTTCCATTTGGGAATGTTCCTGGAGCAGGGGAATGGCTGGTGTTCCATTTGGGAATGTTCCTGGAGCAGGGAATGGCTGGTGTTCAGTGTGGGAATGTTCCTGGGCAGGGGAATGGCTGGTGTTCCATATGGGAATGTTCCTGGAGCAGGGAATGGCTGGTGTTCCATATGGGAATGTTCCTGGATCAGGGAATGGCTGGTGTTCAGTGTGGGAATGTTCCTGGAGCAGGGAATGGCTGGTGTTCAGTGTGGGAATGTTCCTGGGGCAGGGAATGGCTGGTGTTCCATATGGGAATGTTCCTGGATCAGGGAATGGCTGGTGTTCAGTGTGGGAATGTTCCTGGAGCAGGGAATGGCTGGTGTTCAGTGTGGGAATGTTCCTGGAGCAGGGAATGGCTGGTGTTCCATATGGGAATGTTCCTGGAGCAGGGAATGGCTGGTGTTCAGTGTGGGAATGTTCCTGGAGCAGGGAATGGCTGGTGTTCCATTTGGGAATGTTCCTGGGCAGGGAATGGCTGGTGTTCAGTGTGGGAATGTTCCTGGGGCAGGGAATGGCTGGTGTTCCATATCGGGAATGTTCCTGGGGCAGGGAATGGCTGGTGTTCCATTTGGGAATGTTCCTGGAGCAGGGAATGGCTGGTGTTCAGTGTGGGAATGTTCCTGGAGCAGGGAATGGCTGGTGTTCCATTTGGGAATGTTCCTGGAGCAGGGAATGGCTGGTGTTCCATTTTGGGAATGTTCCTGGAGCAGGGAATGGCTGGTGTTCCATTTGGGAATGTTCCTGGAGCAGGGAATGGCTGGTGTTCCATTTGGGAATGTTCCTGGGCAGGGGAATGGCTGGTGTTCAGTGTGGGAATGTTCCTGGAGCAGGGGAATGGCTGGTGTTCCATATCGGGAATGTTCCTGGGGCAGGGAATGGCTGGTGTTCCATTTGGGAATGTTCCTGGAGCAGGGAATGGCTGGTGTTCAGTGTGGGAATGTTCCTGGAGCAGGGAATGGCTGGTGTTCCATTTGGGAATGTTCCTGGAGCAGGGAATGGCTGGTGTTCCATTTTGGAATGTTCCTGGAGCAGGGAATGGCTGGTGTTCCATTTGGGAATGTTCCTGGAGCAGGGAATGGCTGGTGTTCCATTTGGGAATGTTCCTGGAGCAGGGAATGGCTGGTGTTCAGTGTGGGAATGTTCCTGGATCAGGGAATGGCTGGTGTTCCATTTGGGAATGTTCCTGGAGCAGGGAATGGCTGGTGTTCCATATGGGAATGTTCCTGGGGCAGGGAATGGCTGGTGTTCAGTGTGGGAATGTTCCTGGGGCAGGGAATGGCTGGTGTTCAGTGTGGGAATGTTCCTGGAGCAGGGAATGGCTGGTGTTCAGTGTGGGAATGTTCCTGGAGCAGGGAATGGCTGGTGTTCCATTTGGGGAATGTTCCTGGAGCAGGGAATGGCTGGTGTTCCATATGGGAATGTTCCTGGGGCAGGGAATGGCTGGTGTTCAGTGTGGGAATGTTCCTGGGGCAGGGAATGGCTGGTGTTCAGTGTGGGAATGTTCCTGGGGCAGGGAATGGCTGGTGTTCAGTGTGGGAATGTTCCTGGGCAGGGAATGGCTGGTGTTCCATTTGGGAATGTTCCTGGAGCAGGGAATGGCTGGTGTTCAGTGTGGGAATGTTCCTGGATCAGGGAATGGCTGGTGTTCAGTGTGGGAATGTTCCTGGAGCAGGGAATGGCTGGTGTTCAGTGTGGGAATGTTCCTGGGCAGGGAATGGCTGGTGTTCCATATGGGAATGTTCCTGGAGCAGGGAATGGCTGGTGTTCAGTGTGGGAATGTTCCTGGAGCAGGGAATGGCTGGTGTTCAGTGTGGGAATGTTCCTGGAGCAGGGAATGGCTGGTGTTCAGTGTGGGAATGTTCCTGGAGCAGGGAATGGCTGGTGTTCAGTGTGGGAATGTTCCTGGAGCAGGGAATGGCTGGTGTTCCATTTGGGAATGTTCCTGGAGCAGGGAATGGCTGGTGTTCCATTTGGGAATGTTCCTGGAGCAGGGAATGGCTGGTGTTCAGTGTGGGAATGTTCCTGGATCAGGGAATGGCTGGTGTTCCATTTGGGAATGTTCCTGGAGCAGGGAATGGCTGGTGTTCCATGTGGGAATGTTCCTGGGCAGGGAATGGCTGGTGTTCCATATGGGAATGTTCCTGGGCAGGGAATGGCTGGTGTTCCATATGGGAATGTTCCTGGGGCAGGGAATGGCTGGTGTTCCATTTGGGAATGTTCCTGGAGCAGGGAATGGCTGGTGTTCCATTTGGGAATGTTCCTGGAGCAGGGAATGGCTGGTGTTCAGTGTGGGAATGTTCCTGGAGCAGGGAATGGCTGGTGTTCCATATGGGAATGTTCCTGGGGCAGGGAATGGCTGGTGTTCCATTTGGGAATGTTCCTGGATCAGGGAATGGCTGGTGTTCCATTTGGGAATGTTCCTGGAGCAGGGAATGGCTGGTTTTTCATTTTGGAAGGTTCCTGGGGCAGGGAATGGCTGGTGTTGCATTTTGGAAGGTTCCTGGGGCAGGGAATGGCTGGTGTTCCATTTTGGAAGGTTCCTGGGGCTGTGTATGGCCAGGCTGGCTCTGCTTGGCTGCACCAGGGTCCCACTTGGGTTTTGTCATGTTGTCCCAGTGTCACCCTGCTGTGACCACTGGGGATTTTTCTCTCATTATCTGGTGCCCAGTGCCGTTCTCTGAATCTAAAGGGCTCTGTGATAATTGCGTGGAGCTTCCATCCTCCCTCACTCCTGCATGGATCTTCCAGTTGGAGCGAGTCCAGAGGAGGCCACAGGGGTGACTGGGGGCTGCAGCCCCTCTGCAGTGATGAAGGGCTGGGAGCCTCGGGGCTGTTCAGCTGGAGAGGAGAAGGTGTCCCTGCCATGGCAGGGGTGGCACTGGGTGGTCTGGAGGGTCCCTTTCTGCTGGAGTCAGTGAGTCAGGGGATCTCTGAATTCCTCAGAGGGAAATCAGAGTGCAGGGATTGAATCAAAGCCTTTGGGTGGGTTGAAGGACATTAACCCACTCACACATAAAGCAGATGTTTGAGTAGAAGTCAGTCAGTCAGTTTTAGGGTGAGCTCTGATGCTTTCAGTGAGTGACAGGTTTCAAATGCCAGAGGAGCAGAGTGAGCTCCAGTGAAGGTGAAACACACTGATATCTGCAGTGGAGGCTCCAGGCCACAGTTACAGACAGGACTGAGACACAGCAGAGCTGCAGTGAGAATATTGCTGACATTTCTCAGATAGAACAGACAGACTGTGTGAGTAGCTCTATAGGTAACCTGGTGTGCTCAGAAACTGGGATTGTAACAGGTTAAGGAGGTGCTGGTCTGAGTTTGTGTCTGAGCTTGTTGGAAATCCTGTATAAGAGTTTGTACTGGCAGAGTTGGTGCTTTCAGCCATTTGCTTATTGCCACTGCATTTGCTATTGCTTTTTCTATTGCTTTTTGCCATTGCCTGTTGAGACTGATGTGCTTTGTAACAAGATGTGCTTTGTAACAAATAACCTTTTTGACTATTGAGTGTTTTGCTGATTTAGAAGGGAATCCAACGAAGCAGGAGCCAAGAGCTCTGGAGTTTAGTGCCCTAGAGCACCAGAGGTGGAGCACCTCCACACCTTTGCACCCAGTCCTTTCTGTGGTTTGACATCCCAAAAGTGCCACCACATAATTCCAGTCAGAACCCAGTGCCAGATGTCTCCACTCCAGGTCAGTGGGGGAAGAAGCCCCTCTGTGCCAAGGGCAGCGTGCAGCAGGGCAGGGACAGCTTTGGGGAGTGTCACTTTTGTGTGTCACTGGTGGCTGTGGGGTGATTCTGGTGTCACTGGGCAGGGCGTGGCTCACCAGGGGCTCCCCAAATTCTGCTGCTTCTGTCTCATGGTGATAATGGCCACCCTCGGTGTTTGGCTGGCAGCAGCAAGGGGTGTTTGAGGGGTTTAATGGTTTCTGCAGAGCCTGTGAGCCCCTGGCTGCTCTGTGAGGATGATTATTGGGGACCCAGAGGAGTTTTGGGCCATGCCCCGTGGTTGGAGGTTTCACCAGACAAAGGTCTGACCAACCTGCTCTGGCCTCACCTGACCCTGTCTGGGGCAGGGGCTTGGGCTGGGGCTCTCCCAAGCACCTTTAAATGTGAATTATGGATCTGTGATATGCAAAGGATTGGAAGGATGTTGTCCCAGATTATGTCTCAGTCCCTTTTGACTGGAAAGTCCGTGGGTCTGGGTTGTTTTTTAAAGATGGAAGTGACTGAATTTTGTTTCAGAACTTAGCAAAACCCCTTGAATGTGTTCCCCTCTCAAGGGGCTGCTGAGGGAGGATGTTCTATCTGAAAACCTGCTGCAGAGCCCGATTTTCAGTTTTCTGCCTTTTTTTGCAATGTTGTCATTTTGTGGAGCATTTCTTACCTTTTGGGATATGGTTCTTCACAAACTCTAATTAATGACTGTTTAATGTATTTGCAGTTGGTTGCACTGTGGCTGCTCTGGGCACTGGAAGAGTTTCTGTCCCTGAAGTTTAATTGCAGGGCAGTTTTGTAGCTGTTTTCTGCCTTATCTCCCCTGTGAATACTCCCATGCTCCAACAGAGAATCTCTTTGTGATGCACCCTGCTTTGCAAAGGCTTTTACAAAAAAACCCCAGTTACACCAGCTGCTATTACACTGGTACCCCCTGATCTTTTGCTTTTTTTTTTTTTTGGTTAGTGATAACTTCCATGACACTCTGAGCTGCTGGATTCCCATGTGCTGGAATCTCCCTGTGCTGACTCTGGATTCCTGTGTGCTGCAATATTTCTGTGCTGGGCTGCCAGGAAATGAGAGAGACTGGGCTTATCCTTTTTTTCATTTTCAAGCTTCTATTTTAAATCTCCTCCTTTGGATACTGAGAGCACATGTGGTGGAGTTTTGTTTTATAAATCAGAAAACGTGGAAGTTGGGGGAGTTTCTTTTTATTGGAGATGTTCAGTGTGGGGTTTGCTTAACCAGCTCTGGGAGTTGGGGTAAACTTTGATTAGCAAAAGGGATAATTGCCAGTCTCCAGAGACGTGTGATCAAGGTTTCACTCTTAGTTCTTGACAATTTTTACATCAATTTGTGCTCGTTTTCGAGTGTCACAAGTGGATCTCCTGTGCTTTGGGTTGTTGGGCTGAGCTGAGTCCCCAGATCAGCTGGAAATTTCGTGTCACAGACGGTGTTTGCAGCTCTTGGTCACATCTTGCCATCTTTTTTTGGCAGAAATACAACCTGAACTCGGCCATGAAAACACTGCAGTTCTCACGTTTATTTTTTCTGGCTGCCACTGACGGGCTGTTGGCTGGTTTCACTTTTCTGTCACATCCAAGTATTTTATTCAGTATTTTATTAATACAGATTCTGCCAAGTGTAGCTCCTGTGTCCTTGTGTCTGTGCCCAGCCCTGGCAGAGCTGGGGGGCTCAGAAACCTTTTTATTATCCTTTATTGGAAAAAAGGAGAAGCACACAGCTGGGTTTGTTCCCTTTATTTTCACAATTCTGGTATGTGGAGTTAAAGGTGTTTGTTTTATACTTTGTTATCAGAAAGGTGCTGAAATGTGTTTGCTCCAAATGTCATTTAGAAGTGTGGCCCTGTGTCCTGGGCTGGGGGTGTTCAGTCCCTGTGGTGATTTTCCAGCCTGGAATTTCCTTGCATTCTAAAATTAGGAGGAGGCTCTAGGAAACAATAGCAAATCAAGTCTCACAGCCCCTGCTCCCCTGAACCTTTGTTGTCATTTAGACTTTCACCCACTTCCTTCTCACCCAGCTGATAAACAGAGCTAAACAGAGCTGCTGGTGGCAGCAGATATATACATATACATATATAAAATTTATTTATTTATTTATTTTTATATATTTATATATTTATATATTTACATTTATTCACTCAGTACAGGATTATTATGGTCCTTTAAGATGTGAGAAGTGTGAATTTCCCATCAGTGCTGCCCATCCCTGATCCCTGCCGTGTCCTGGGGAGCTCTGCCCCACACCTGGGGAGCTCTGCCCCACACCTGGAGGTGCCTGCAGTGTCCTGGGGAGCTCTGCCCCACACCTGGGGAGCTCTGCCCCACACCTGGGGAGCTCTGCCCCACACCTGGAGGTACCTGGAGAGCTCTGCCCCACACCTGGAGGTGTCTGCAGTGTCCTGGGGAGCTCTGCCCCACACCTGGAGAGTTCTGCCCCACACCTGCAGAGCTCTGCCCCACACCTGGAGGTGCCTGCAGTGTCCTGGGGAGCTCTGCCCCACACCTGGAGGTACCTGGAGAGCTCTGCCCCACACCTGGAGGTGCCTGCAGTGTCCTGGGGATCTCTGCCCCACACCTGGAGGTGCCTGCAGTGTCCTGGGGATCTCTGCCCCACACCTGGGGAGCTCTGCCCCACACCTGGGGATCTCTGCCCCACACCTGCAGAGCTCTGCCCCACACCTGGAGGTGCCTGCCGTGTCCTGGGAGCTCTGTGCCAGCAGCTCCTGTGCAGGGGGAGCCCTGGGCAGGCAGAGGAGGAGGGTCAGGGCTCACTCTGCTTTGATCTGCTTTTTGGGCTGTGTCTGTGTCCCAGGGTTGCCTCTCCTGTGCTGCTGTGCCCCCTCCTGCCTCTGCCCAGGGTGGTGCCATTTAGAAATGTTCTGTGCACGTCTGAGTTTGTTCCTGGTCACCTCTCATGCTTTCTGCAGTGTCCCAGCGTTGTTGTTTGTTGTTCCCAGTGCAGGAAATGCAGCAAACAGCCCGGGCCTGGCTCCCATCCTGTCCAGGGTCTGACCCCTGGCAGTGGTCAGCACCAGCTGATGGTTGCAGTGCATTGTTCAGTGAGCTCACTGGGGTGCTGGATCTGGAATTTGCCTTCTGCAGCTCCAAGAAGGGCTGTGTGCAAAGCCCAGTGTTGGGAGGGCCCTTCCAGTCGCCTTTCCTGTGGCTGTGGTGTTCCCAGAAAAGAGTTTTTGTGCCTTCTCTAGCTCTGTGTCACCTGGGGCCCTGCTGACAGCTCAGCTGTGCCCTTCCCAGCTGGCACAGGGCACAAATCTGTCCCTGATGTGCCCCAGCAGCAGGGGCAGCTCTTTGGGCTGTAGCTCCTTGTGTTCCTCCTTTGCTGGCTCTTCTGGAGCTGCCTGACAAACTCTGCTGCAAGCTGCCTTTAGAGTGAACTCCCCTGGACTTCAGTGCCCTGTTAGTGTGGAGAACAGGGAATGTCTGCTTTGTGTGCTGTGCAGGAGGGAGCAGAGCACTGGGGCAATGAATGATCAACCTAAACTCATGTAAAAAACTCTTTTTCCTTTTTCCCCGATCCCCTGTAGCCCTCCAGGGGGATCCTGATGGATGCAGTGGGATGGGGGTGGTGGGAGCAGCCAAAATCAGAGTTTCTCCTGGAATGAGGAGAGGATTTTCCCCCAAAACTGACCCAGTTGTGTCATTTCTGCCCCAGCCCTTCTTCAGGCTGCTGAACCTACGCAAGCTGGGCCTGAGTGACAATGAGATCCAGAGGCTTCCCCCCGAGGTGGCCAACTTCATGCAGCTGGTGGAGCTGGACATCTCCCGCAACGGTGAGCCCAGGGCAGAGCCCTGGGGGCAGCAGAGCCCTGCTGAGCCCTGCAGCCTTCCCAGGGCTGGGACATGGCCTCTCACCCCTGCTGGCCGCTCCCTAAACCCTCTTCTCTTCTCTTCTTTCACCTGTGTCCTCCAGACATTCCAGAAATCCCTGAGAGCATCAAATTCTGCAAGTCGCTGGAAATCGCAGACTTCAGTGGGAACCCTCTCTCCAGGTGAGATGGATGTGCAGCCCATCAGTGCAGCTGGGCAGGAGAGCTGAAACTGCACATTCTGCCAGGGCTCCTCTTCATTTTCATCTTGGAATTCTTTCCATGTGGAGCCAGGGCCTGCCTCTGACAGAGCTGCAGGTGTCTGCTCTGCTGGCAGGGGGAAATTTGGGTGTTGGGGAGCTGGTGTGTGCTCCATCCCCTGCTGGAAATTTGGGTTTTTGGGGAGCTGGTGTGTGCTCCATCCCCTGCTGGAAATTTGGGTTTTTGGGAGGAGCTGGTGTGTGCTCCATGCCCTGCTGGAAATTTGGGTTTTTGGGGGGAGCTGGTGTGTGCTCCATGCTCCTGCTGGAAATTTGGGGTTTTGGGGGAGCTGGTGTGTGCTCCATGCCCTGCTGGAAATTTGGGTTTTGGGGGAGCTGGTGTGTGCTCCATGCCCTCTGCTGGGAAATTTGGGTTTTGGGGGAGCTGGTGTGTGCTCCATGCTCCTGCTGGAAATTTGGGTTTTTGGGAGGAGCTGGTGTGTGCTCCATGCCCTGCTGGAAATTTGGGTTTTTGGGGGAGCTGGTGTGTGCTCCATGCTCTGCTGGAAATTTGGGGTTTTGGGGGAGCTGGTGTGTGCTCCATGCTCCTGCTGGAAATTTGGGGTTTTGGGAGGGAGCTGGTGTGTGCTCCATGCCCTGCTGGAAATTTGGGTGTTGGGGGAGCTGGTGTGTGCTCCATGCTCTGCTGGAAATTTGGGGGTTTTGGGGGAGCTGGTGTGTGCTCCATCCCCTGCTGGAAATTTGGGTTTTGGGGAGCTGGTGTGTGCTCCATGCTCTGCTGGAAATTTGGGTTTTTGGGGAGCTGGTGTGTGCTCCATGCCCTGCTGGAAATTTGGGTTTTTGGGGGAGCTGGTGTGTGCTCCATGCCCTGCTGGAAATTTGGGTTTTTGGGGGAGCTGGTGTGTGCTCCATGCCCTGCTGGAAATTTGGGTTTTTGGGGAGCTGGTGTGTGCTCCATGCCCTGCTGGAACTCTGGGTTTTTGGGGGGAGCTGGTGTGTGCTCCATATTTGGGTTTTGGGAGGAGCTGGTGTGTGCTCCATGCCCTGCTGGAACTCTGGGTTTTTGGGGATCTGCTGTTGCTCCATCCGTGGATCCTGTCTATGATGAGCTGCTCTGATGCTGTTAACAGTGAGAATTTCTCTCCTCCTGCAGTGAGTTTCTTGCTCCCTTTGCTCTGGTCACAAACCAGAATGGATGTGGGCTTGAGCTGCAGAGGAAGAGAACCTCCATGCCCCCTCTGCACCCAGAGCCCCTCTTGGGCCCCACTCTCAGTCCTGTTTTCCCCTCTTAGCCCCTTTTCCACCTCTCTTCCTCAGAGCTGAGGATGTGCTCTGAACCCTGTGTTTGGTTGTTTCCCTGCTCCCTCAGTGCCCAGAGCTGTGCCCAGGGAGGAGTCCCTGGCCTGTGCTCTGTCTCTGGAGCTTCCCAGACATGAATCTGGGATGCAGTGTGGCTCCCCTGCCTTGCTGAGCTGTCCCTTCAGGCCCTGTGTCCTTGCTGCTGGGGTCCCCGCAGGTGCCCACTTCCCTTTGTTCTCTTTTTTTTATTTTGTACCTCTGCTCCCTCTCCTGGTCCTGGCCACTGCTGGGGTGGGACAAGTTCCCTGGTGGTGACAATCCCTGTAGCACAGGAATGAGCAGCCCTTCTGCACCAGCTGTTATTTGCCAGAGCTTTTTCTGGCTCAGGGTTCAGATGAGCTGGGGGTGGGTGGTGAGGGGGCTTTACAGCAAAGGAATTTCCTCTTCCAGGGCTTTTCCTTTTCCTTTTTTCCTTTCCTTTTTTCCTCTTCCTTTTTTCCTTTTTTCCTTTTTTCCTTTTTTCCTTTTTTTCCTTTTTCCTTTTTTCCCTTTTTCCCTTTTTTCCTTTTTTCCTTTTTTCCTTTTTTCCTTTTTTCCTTTTTTCCTTTTTTCCTTTTTTTCCCTTTTTTCCTTTTTCCCTTTTTTCCCTTTTTTCCCTTTTTCCCTTTTTTCCTTTTTCCCTTTTTTCCTTTTTTCCCTTTTTTCCCTTTTTTCCCTTTTTTCTCCCTTTTTTTCCTTTTTTCCCTTTTTTCCCTTTCCCTGTGCCTGGTCACACCTTGGGTCAGTTCTGATGTGCTTGGTGCTGGGGAATGCTGCATGTCATCTGCAGAGAGATCCTTTTTGGGCACTTGGAATGCTTGGGAGCCCGATGTGGGAGTCCAGGGTGTTCCCCTGGCTTCCCTGGGTGCTTCTGAACCCCCCTGGCGTGATACCCAGGAGTCCTGGGGCTGGATTGGGTGTCCCTGGGTGGGCAGTGACAGTTGGTGTCCCTGGGTGGGCAGTGACAGTTGGTGTCTCCCTGGGTGGGCAGTGACATTTGGTGTCCCCCTGGGTGAGCAGTGACATTTGGTGTCCCTGGGTGGGCAGTGACACTTGGTGTCCCTGGGTGAGCAGTGACATTTGGTGTCCCTGGGTGGGCAGTGACACTTGGTGTCCCTGGGTGAGCAGTGACATTTGGTGTCCCTGGGTGGGCAGTGACATTTGGTGTCCCCCTGGGTGAGCAGTGACAGTTGGTGTCCCTGGGTGGGCAGTGACACTTGGTGTCCCTGGGTGAGCAGTGACAGTTGGTGTCCCCTGGGTGGGCAGTGACAGTTGTCCCTGGGTGAGCAGTGACATTTGGTGTCCCTGGGTGGGCAGTGACAGTTTGGTGTCCCTGGGTGGGCAGTGACATTTGGTGTCCCTGGGTGGGCAGTGACACTTGGTGTCCCTGGGTGGGCAGTGACAGTTGTCCCTGGGTGGGCAGTGACAGTTGGTGTCCCTGGGTGGGCAGTGACATTTGGTGTCCCTGGGTGAGCGGGCAGTGACAGTTGGTGTCCCTGGGTGGGCAGTGACAGTTGGTGTCCCTGGGTGGGCAGTGACAGTTGGTGTCCCTCTAGGTGGGCAGTGACACTTGGTGTCCCTGGGTGGGCTAGTGACAGTTGGTGTCCCTGGGTGAGCAGTGACAGTTGGTGTCCCTGGGTGAGCAGTGACATTTGGTGTCCCTGGGTGGGCAGTGACATTTGGTGTCCCTGGGTGAGCAGTGACAGTTGGTGTCCCTGGGTGGGCAGTGACATTTGGTGTCCCTGGGTGAGCAGTGACAGTTGGTGTCCCTGGGTGAGCAGTGACAGTTGGTGTCCCTGGGTGAGCAGTGACATTTGGTGTCCCCTGGGTGGGCAGTGACAGTTGGTGTCCCTCTAGGTGGGGCAGTGACAGTTGGTGTCCCTGGGTGGGCAGTGACAGTTGGTGTCCCTCTGGGTGGGCAGTGACAGTTGGTGTCCCTGGGTGAGATGTGACATTTGGCATTTCTGGGTGGGCAGTGACAGTTGGTGTCCCTGGGTGGGCAGTGACAGTTGTCCCTGGGTGGGCAGTGACAGTTGGTGTCCCTGGGTGGGCAGTGACAGTTGGTGTCCCTGGGTGGGCAGTGACACTCTCCTTTCCTCCAGTGTAGATGATCCCACGGCTGGTTCAGTCTGGGATTTGTGCCCTGCAGAGCTGAGTGTGCAAACCTGCACAGCTGGTGTCTGTGCTTGGTCCCAGAACTTGTGCTGGATGTCAGCCAGGCTTGGTGGTGGTTCCTGTTCTCCTCTCCACGTGTTGATGCCAGTTGGGATGAGAGTGGCTTTGGCAGGATTGAGGTGTTTAAGGGGTTCTGTGCTTGGCACCAGGATTAATGGAGTTCTGTCCCTGTTCCCACAGGCTTCCTGAGGGCTTCACCCAGCTGAGGAGCCTGGGCCACCTGGCCCTGAACGATGTGTCCCTGCAGAGCCTCCCCACGGACATTGGGAAGTGAGTATGGGGCTGTTGTGGCAGCAGGGAGGGGACAGTGACCTGCAGGGACAGGCAGCTCTGCCTGGGGCTGTGTGAGCCCTCTGAGCCCTGCTTTGGTACAAAACCTTCCCCCAAAGGCTCCTGTTGTGTCCCAGCTGCTGTCCCTGCTGTGCTGGTGGCACAGCAGGACTGATGCAGCCTCTGCCTACATTCTGAGTGCCCCTTTGCCCTTCCCCAGCAGCTCTGGGCTCCCTGCTGCTGTCTGATTCAGATTTGTGCTGCTGCATAAATCCAGATTTAGGCACTTCAGTGGGGTGCAGCGCCTCTCCCGTGGGGTTTGGCTTCCCCCTCGTGAAGGATTTGACTTGTTAGGGCCCAGTCCTGTTGTGACAGCGTGTTCCTTGTGCTGAGTGTGGGCAGAGCCCTGTTCCTTGTGGCTGCACAGTGTCCCCAGATCCATGGCCATCCTGCTGTCTCTGTGCCCCATCTCCATCACGTGTGCCCATTCCTGCATTGCACAGGACAGAGGGGTGGCTCCAGGGGAAGGGAGAAGAGCAGCTCCTGCTGGCCCTGAAGCCCTGCCCAGTGAACCTGGCTTTCTTGCTCCCTTTTCTCTTGCAGTTTGGCAAACCTGGTGACTTTGGAGCTGCGTGAGAACCTGCTAAAGACTCTCCCCACGTGAGTGTCAGTCTGGGGGCTGCAGGAGTCTCCTGCCTGAGCCCTCCTGCTGCTTCCTCAGGGACCAGTGCAGGCACCAGCACCTGCTTGGGAGGGCTCAGGCTGGGCACAGAAAAGCTGCATCTTGCTGGATTTCCAGAAATTGGGGTGAGGAGGGAGAGGATGGTGCAGGGCTGGGGAGCAGCAGAGGATGCTCAGAGCCTGTGTTCAGCCTGTGTGAGAATTGATTTAGAACAGAAAGGGTTCCCAGAAAAAGCTGCTGGAAACAGTGAGAACCATTTTTTCTGAAGAGGTGGAGCAGGAAAGAATTCTTTTGGAGAGAAGGAAAACTGTGGATGGGGTTGCAGGAGGAGCTGTGTGCACAGTGAGGTTCCGGGTTTGGAGAGCAGCAGGGTCCAGCTGAAGGGTCCATTCTGCTCTGACATCTGTTTTGCTGGAAATCCCTCCTGGTTGCTCTGGGTGGGATAACTGGAGCAGGCAAAACACAAGGCAGCAGGGGAGAAGAGGTGAGTGTTGTGCCTGTTCTGCAGTAGGGACAGGGGTGAGTTCTGGCAGGGAGCATGGCTGGTGGAGTGATGCTCTGTCCTGGTTTGCAGCACAGGTGTCTGCCAATAAAGGCAAGAGATTCTCTTTGAAATGGAGAATGTAAACCCCCTGCCTCCAAATTATTATAATTTTGATATTAAGGGGCTCTCAGGCAAAGATAGGGGAATTAGGAATAACAGTTCTTTACTGGGAAAATTAAAATAGCAATGCAGTATTACACAGAACAATCCCAAACCCTGCCAGAGTCAGAATCCAAGCTGACACCCGTCAGGCAGTCAGGGTGTTGGCAGCAGTCCCATTCCATGGTGGCTGCATCCTCCTGCAGGGTGCAGATGTGGTTCAGCTGGAGCAGTGCTCCTGGAGAAGGGGCAGTTTCCTCTGAAGGTGCAGGGATGATGTGGAAAGGTCTGGTTTTCCTCTGGAATCCAGTGGAAAGGCTGCTCTGGTGTTCCAAATCTCAGTTTTGATCTGGGTAGGAAAGGCTTGGCTCCTGCCCTGGCTGCAGCATCTCCCAGTGGGATGATGGAATTTTATCAGCCATGCCCTGGGACTCACTGGCCATGAACAGGAGATATCTCCTGGAGGGAGGATGGGCTGTGGGAAAGATAAAGATGATTGCCCAGCTGGTTTAAAGCTGGCCCATTAGCAGGAGATATGTGCCAGCAGATCAGGGGCACTGCCCCACCCAAATTCAACAGATGGGGGCAGAATTCACATTGCTGGGATACACAGAATCCACATTTCTGGGATGCACAGAATTCACATTTCTGGGATGCACACAATGAACATTTCTGGCCACATCAACCCCACACACCCTCCCAGGTGGATGCACGTGGAGAGCTCTCCAGTTGCTGCTTTAGTCTTTGCTTTGGCCCACCAGAGTTTGAGTTTCTTACCCTCCACCAGCTCTGCCAGCTTGTTTGCTGCCTGCCTGTGCATCCCCTGGTGATTCCCCCAGCTCTCCTTGGCTGTCCCTGCAGGGGATTCTGTGAGGTTCTCTGACCCCCAGTGCTCTAAAGCTCCAGCTCTGAGCTCTTGGCTCTTTCTTCATCGGGTTATCTTAAATAAGCAAAGCAGCCAATAGTTAAAAAGGTTATTTATTACAAAACACATCTTATTGCAAAGCACATCAGTCTCAAAAAGCAATAGCAGAAAAGCAATGGCAAAGCAGTGACAAATGCAGTGGCAGTAAGGAAATGGCTGGAAGCCCTGGCAAAAGCCCAAGGCTAAAAGCACCAACTCTGTCCAGTGCAAACTCTTGCACAGGATTTTTTGGGTCCTGGTGCTGGGCCACTCAAGTGTCTGCTGCTGTCCTGTTGGCACCACAGCTGTGACACAGCAGGGAGGTGCAGCAGCCCCATCCCAGCCTGGGCTGCAGCCTGCAGAGGATGGTCCCAAGAGCTGTTCACATCTCAGAGTCTCTGGAGTGCTGGGATTTCACCCCTCAGGTTTTCCTGCAGGTCTGCCTTGCCCTCTGCTCCCGTGTTCTTTGGTAGATCTGGTGCCATCCAGCAGGATAACTGGAGTGCTGGTTCATCCACTCTTGGTACTCATTCTGTAATGCAAATTCAGCTTCTTTTCATCTTTCCCCAATTCCCCAAATTCTATTTTGGGATGATTTCCAAAAGTAGAAGGTGGATTTTGAAGGCCAGGGTAATTCTGATCATTTCCATCATTCAGCACGAGGTGGCAGTGGATGCCAGCACCATTTCAGTGGGGCTGTGGGGTTCTGGTGCTCACCAGGCTGCACATCGTGCATGAGAGCAGCTCTGAATGACATCAGGTCCCCTTGCTGAGAGGAGAATGACTTAATAAAAAATGGCTGGTGCTTTGTTCTGAGCTCAGTGGGTGGGTGGGCTCCAACGCTGAGAATTTGGGGCAGCATAATGCAGAGGTGTATTTTGTTTTGGTTTTTATTTGTTTTTTGTGGGGTTTTTTTGTTTGTTTGTTTTTGTTGGGTTTTTTTTTTGTTTGGTTTTTTGTGGGTTTTTTGTGTTTTTTGTTTTGTTTGTTTGTGGGTTTTTGTTGGGTTTTTTTTGTTGTTGTTTTTTGGTTTGTTTTTTTCTGTTGTAGAGCTTCTTGAAAGATCTAGCTTCTAGTGACCTTTGTCAAAATTCCATGTCAGTGGTCAGTTCTGATGCTGACTGGGTTGTGAGATGGCTCAGCTTGCACAGCTGGGATCACCCCTCAAAATTCAATTTCACTGGTCAGTTCTGATGCTGACTGGTTGTGGAATGCTTGCACAGCTGGGATCAGCCCTCAAAATTCAATTTCACTGGTCAGTTCTGGTGCTGACTGGTTGTGGAATGCTTGCACAGCTGGGATCAGCCCTCAAAATTCAATTTCACTGGTCAGTTCTGGTGCTGACTGGTTGTGGAATGCTTGCACAGCTGGGATCAGCCCTCGTTTGTCCCACACGGATGGGAGCAGGCAGAGATTTGGGGCAGGGTGATCTGTGCTGAAACCTGCCAGATGTCTTCAGTGGGGGTTCCCTGTTCCTTTTTGGGGTTTCAGGCTGTGGAGGTGCAGAGGGGCAGTCAGGGCTGCCTCCCCTTCAGGGGGCTCAGAGCTGGTGGTGAGGGACATTCAGGGTGCTGTGCAGAGGATCCTTTGGATGAAACTGCTCATAAACCTCTGCTGGGGTTTGTCTCAAAATCCACCACTGCATGCAGGAGGAAATGGATTTTCCTGCATGACCCAGATGATTTTACAGCCTGGCCCAGGCAGGACAGCTCCCTTTTGTTCAGGGTTTGAGAGGTGGACCTGTTTCCAGAGGACTGTGGGGATGTTTTTGTTGGAATGGTTCCTCCGGAGGAGGATGGAGCTGTTCCTGCAGGGGAGTGGCACTCGGTGGTGGGGGAGGTGGGGCTGGGGCAGACCCAGGTGTGAGCACAGATGAGCACCTGGGCCGTGCTGTGGAGCCCAGCCTGGGTTCGTGGGGCTTGTCCAGCCCGGGTGGGGTCCTGTGCAGTGTCTCCATCGTGCCCTGTGTGTGTGCACTGTCACCTCCCTGACACCTCGGGCCCCTGTGTGTTCAGCACCCTGCCTGGGGCAGCTGAGGCTGTGAGTTTGTCACTCCTGTGCTCCCCCTGCCCCCAGACGTGTCCTGTCCTCTGCCCAGTGCCTCCTGTCACCTGTCAGTCCCTGCCCAGCTCCCTGTCCCTGCTGCAGGGCAGGCAGTGCTGTGGAGGAGTGGCTGGTCCCCCCCTGTGGCTTCCATCAGAGGCTGTGATTGATTTAATCAGAGGCTGTGATTGATTTAATCAGAGGCTGGGATAGAATCAAGGCTGGTTCTGGTGGGAGGGGGGAAGGCAGCAGGTACCAGTGGGGCTGGTACCCCCTCCCTGGGGCTGGGGGAGGGAGCAGCTCTGCTGGGCTCAGAGGGACCTGAGGAGGGGCAGGAGTGCCCCACCTGCCTGAGGAGCTCCTGGGGACCCTGAGGTGTGTGCAGTGAGTGCCCCAAGTGCTGACCTGCCACTCTTTGTTTCTTGTTTTACCCCTGTGCCCTGTTCCTGCAGCTCCCTCTCCTTCCTTGTCAAGTTGGAGCAGCTGGACCTCGGTGGCAATGACCTGGAGGTGCTGGTAGGTGAGGGCTGCTGGGGAGGGTTGGGGGCTGGAAAGGGCAGATCCAGCACCTGGGGGGTGTGTGAGGTTCTGACCTCTGGTGCTCTCAACCACCAGCTCTGAGCTCTTGGCTCCTACTTTGTCAGGTTATCTTAAACAAGCAAAACAGCTGATGGTTAAAAAGGTTATTTATTACAAAGCACATCTTATTGCAAACACATCAGTCTCAACAGGCAATGGCACAAGCAATGGCAAAGCAGCAGCAATCAGCAAATGGCTAGAAGCCAGAATGGCTAAAAAGCCACAATGGCTGAAAGCACCAACTCTGCCAGTACAAACTCTTATACAGGATTTCCAACAAGCTCAGACACAAACTCAGACCAGCACTCTTTAACCTGTTACAATCCCAGTTTCTGAGCACACCAGGTTACCTATAGAGCTACTCACACAGTCTGTCTGTTCTATCTGAGGAATGTCAGCAATATTCTCACTGCAGCTCTGCTGTGTCTCAGTCCTGTCTGTAACTGTGGCCTGGAGCCTCCACTGCAGATATCAGTGTGTTTCACCTTCACTGGAGCTCACTCTGCTCCTCTGGCATTTGAAACCTGTCACTCACTGAAAGCATCAGAGCTCACCCTAAAACTGACTGACTGACTTCTACTCAAACATCTGCTTTGTGTGTGAGTGGGTTAATGTCCTTCAACCCACCCAAAGGCTTTGATTCAGTCCCTGCACTCTGATTTCCCTCTGAGGAATTCAGAGAATCCCTGCCTCACTGACTCCAACATGGGTGCAAGCCAGTGGGTTTCCACCTGAAATGCAAAGAAAGACCCTCAGCTTGTCTGGGGAGATCCTGACCTGCCCAGCGTGGCCCAGTCATCATTCCCAGATGAATTCTCTCTTCATGTGTCATCCCCTGTGCCCTGCTGGCCCCACACACTGCTGCTCTGTCCTTCCCAGCCTCTGGCATGGTCGTTCTTCCTGTCTTTCCTTCCCAGCAGGACTCTGCAGCTTCCCTTCCCTTCTGTCCTGCACTGCCCCCAGCTGTTTTTGTTCTCACCCAGCTTCCAGCCTTGCTCCTTTCTGATGTGGTTCCTGCCCCACATGGTGCTGGGGCTCTGTCCCTGGGGGCTCAGGGTGTGCAGAGCAAGGGCACAGCCTCAGAACTGGGGTTATCTGGCCGTTTCTGTGCTGCTCTGTAGCTTTGCAGCTCTGGGTTAAGCTGTCACTGGATCCTACTCTGCGTTCTGCAGTGGGTTTTGGCAGAAGCCCATCAAAGCTGGAGGCAGAGGGGATTGTGCAGCTGAGCTGGCACAGGCTGAGCTCACCTGTGAGAGCAGTGTGAGGTTCTCTGAGCCCCCAGTGCTCTCAGGCACCAGCTCTGAGCTCCTGGCTCCTGCTCCTCGGGTTATCTAAAATAAGCAAAGCAGCCAATAGTTAAAAGGTTATTTATTACAAAACACATCTTATTGCAAAGCACATCAGTCTCAACAGGCAAAAGCAAAAAGCAATAGCAAAGCAAAAGCCTGGCAAAGAGCAGGTGGCTAAAAGCCACAATGGCTGAAAGCACCAACTCTGCCAGTACAAACTCTTATACAGGATTTCCAACAAGCTCAGACACAAACTCAGACCAGCACTCTTTAACCTGTTACAATCCCAGTTTCTGAGCACACCAGGTTACCTATAGAGCTACTCACACAGTCTGTCTGTTCTATCTGAGGAATGTCAGCAATATTCTCACTGCAGCTCTGCTGTGTCTCAGTCCTGTCTGTAACTGTGGCCTGGAGCCTCCACTGCAGATATCAGTGTGTTTCACCTTCACTGGAGCTCACTCTGCTCCTCTGGCATTTGAAACCTGTCACTCACTGAAAGCATCAGAGCTCACCCTAAAACTGACTGACTGACTTCTACTCAAACATCTGCTTTGTGTGTGAGTGGGTTAATGTCCTTCAATCCACCCAAAGGCTTTGATTCAATCCCTGCACTCTGATTTCCCTCTGAAGGATTCAGAGATCCCCTGCCTCACAGCAGGCAGGTGTGTGACACCTGGGCCATGCTCCAGTGGAGCAAACTCCGAGCCCAGAGCTGACTGCCTGAGCTGTGGGCTGTGAACCTGTGTCTGTCACAGTTCATGGGGACACTGGGTCACCCTGAGTTGGCCACTGGCACCCAAATGTTTATTGTCATGTCTGAGAGGAGGGAGATGCATTTCTTCTGTAAAGCCAGAATTTCCCAGTCACTCCCAGTCATTCCCAGTCACTCCCAGGTATTCCCAGTCACTCCCAGACATTCCCAGTCACTCCCAGGTGTTCCTAGGCATTCCCAGACATTCCCAGTCACTCCCAGACATTCCCAGTCACTCCCAGGTGTTCCTAGGCATTCCCAGACATTCCCAGTCACTCCCAGACATTCCCAGTCACTCCCAGGCACTCCCGGACGTTCCCGGATGTTCCCAGATGTTCCCAGATGTTCCCAGGTAGCTCCTGCCTGTACCCTGGCGGTGCTGATGCCACCCCTTGTCCTGTCCCTGCCCTGTCCTGTCCCTGTCCTGTCCCTGTCCCTCTCTGTCCCTGTCCTGTCCCTGTCCCTCTCTGTCCCTGCCCTGTCCCTGTCCCTCTCTGTCCCTGTACCTGCCCTGTCCTGTTCCTGATGCCATCCCTGTCCTGTCCCTGACTCTGTCCTGTCCCTGTCCCTGCCCTGTCCCTGTCCCTGCCCTGTCCCTGTCCCTGTCCCTCTCTGTCCCTGCCCTGTCCCTGTCCCTCTCTGTCCCTGACCTGTCCCTGTCCCTCTCTGTCCCTGCCCTGTCCCTCTCTGTCCCTGACCTGTCCCTCTCCTGTCCCTCTCCTGTCGCGCTCCTATCCCTGCCCTGTCCCTGTCCCTGTCTGTCCCCACAGCTGGACACTCTGGGGCTGATGCCATCCCTGTCCCTCTCTGTCCCTGCCCTGTCCCTGCCCTGTCCCTGTCCCTGACGTGTCCCTGTCTGTCCCACAGCGGACACTCTGGGGCTGATGCCATCCCTGTCCCTGTCCCTGCCCTGTCCCTGACCTGTCCCTGTCCCTGTCCCTCTCTGTCCCTGTCCCTGTCCCTGACGTGTCCCTGTCTGTCCCACAGCCGGACACTCTGGGCGCTCTCCCCAACCTGCGCGAGCTGTGGCTGGACCGGAACCAGCTCTCGGCGCTGCCACCCGTGAGTGCCGTCTGTCTGTCTGTCTGTCTGTCTGTGTGTTTGTGTGTGTCTGTCCTGTGCCTGTGTGTCTGTCTGTCTGTCTGTCTGTGTGTCTGTCCTGTGCCTGTGTGTCTGTCTGTCTGTCTGTCTGTCTGTCTGTCCTGTGTCTCTGTCGTGTGTCTGTCTGTCTGTGTGTGTGTGTCTGTCTGTGTGTCTGTCTGTCTGTCTGTGTCTGTGTGTCTGTCTGTGTCTGTCTGTCTGTCTGTCTGTGTGTCTGTCTGTGTGTGTGTCTGTCTGTCTGTCTGTCTGTGTGTGTGTCTGTCTGTGTGTGTGTGTCTGTATGTCTGTCTGTGTGTGTTTGTGTGTCTGTCCTGTGCCTGTGTGTCTGTCAGTCTGTCCCTGAGCCCTGCTCTCCCCAGGAGCTGGGGAACCTGTGCCAGCCCTGTGCAGTGTCTGTCTGTGCAGTGTCTGTGCAGTGTCTGTCTGTCTGTGCAGTGTCTGTCTGTCTGTGCAGTGTCTGTCAGTCTGTCCCTGAGCCCTGCCCTCCCCAGGAGCTGGGGAACCTGCGCCGCCTGGTGTGCCTGGACGTGTCTGAGAACCGCCTGGAGCAGCTGCCCGAGGAGCTCAGCGGGCTGGTGGCACTGACAGACCTGCTGCTGTCCCAGAACCTGCTGGAGAGCATCCCCGATGGCATTGGTGAGTCCCTGTGGCACTGGTGAGTCCCTGTGGCACTGGTGAGTGCCTGGTGGCACTGGTGAGTGCCTGGTGGCACTGGTGAGTCCCTGTGGCACTGGTGAGTGCCTGTGGCACTGGTGAGTCCCTGGTGGCACTGGTGAGTCCCTGCTGGCACTGGTGAGTTCCTGTGGCACTGGTGAGTCCCTGGTGGCACTGGTGAGTTCCTGTGGCACTGGTGAGTTCCTGTGGCACTGGTGAGTTCCTAATGGCACTGGTGAGTTCCTGGTGGCACTGGTGAGTCCCTGGTGGCACTGGTGAGTCCCTGCTGGCACTGGTGAGTTCCTGGTGGCACTGGTGAGTCCCTGGTGGCTCTGGTGAGTTCCTGGTGGCATTGGTGAGTGAGTGCTGCCACATTCCTGATGGCACTGGTGAGTTCCTGATGGCACTGGTGAGTTCCTGGTGGCACTGGTGAGTCCCTGGTGGCACTGGTGAGTTCCTGGTGGCACTGGTCAGTGCTGCCAGTCACCTGGGGAGTGCTGCAGGTGAGGCAGTGCTCCTGGAGGAGCTGCAGCAGTGTCTGAGCAGGGATCAGGGATTCGTGGGCAGAGCACAGTCGGGGAGAGCAGGAGCAGTGAGGGTGTGGGGGTTCTTTGGACCTCCAGGTGCTCTCAGGCACCAACTCCAGAGCCTTGGAGTTTGTCAGGTTATCTTAAATAAGCAAAGCAGCTGATGGTTAAAAAGGTTATTTATTACAAAGCACATCTTATTGCAAAGCACATCAGTCTCAACGGGCAAACAGACAAGCAATGGCAAAGCAGCAGCAATCAGCAAATGGCTAGAAGCCAGAATGGCTAAAAAGCCACAATGGCTGAAAGCACCAACTCTGCCAGTGCAAACTCTTATACAGGATTTCCAACAAGCTCAGACACAAACTCAGACCACCACTCCTTAACCTGTTACAATCCCAGTTTCTGAGCACACCAGGTTACCTATAGAGCTACTCACACAGTCTGTCTGTTCTGTCTGAGAAATGTCAGCAATATTCTCACTGCAGCTCTGCTGTGTCTCAGTCCTGTCTGTAACTGTGGCCTGGAGCCTCCACTGCAGATATCAGTGTGTTTCACCTTCACTGGAGCTCACTCTGCTCCTCTGGCATTTGAAACCTGTCACTCACTGAAAGCATCAGAGCTCACCCTAAAACTGACTGACTGACTTCTACTCAAACATCTGCTTTATGTGTGAGTGGGTTAATGTCCTTCAATCCACCCAAAGGCTTTGATTCAATCCCTGCACTCTGATTTCCCTCTGAGGAATTCAGAGATCCCCTGACTCACTGACCCCAACATGAGGGTACAGGTGGGCAGAGCTCACGGGAGCTCAGGTGTGTGTGAGGGCTGGGAAAGCCCTGCTGGGGGAAGGGCACAGCCTCGTGCTCGGGTTCTGTGCTCCTTGGAGATGGGATCACAGCCAGGTGGGTGTGGATCAGCATCCTGGGCTCTGGCACAGCTCACCCCCACCTTGTCACCCTGGCCAGGTCAGCTGAAGCAGCTCTCCATCCTCAAGGTGGACCAGAACCGGCTGACAGACGTGACAGAGTCCATTGGGGACTGTGAGAACCTGTCTGAGCTCATCCTGACTGAGAACATGCTGACAGTGAGTAACAGCCACCTGCAGGGACCCCTGCCCACCTGTGCCCTCCCACCTGGACCCTGAGCGTGCTCCAGATGCTTCTGTACAGTTCCACCAAGCTGCTTTCTCTCCCTGATTTATTTTTTTTCCCCTAAAACATTCTCTGGGATAGCAGGGATGTTGGGATTGCTCATCCCAGGCTGTGCTGGTGAGGGATTTGGGATAGTGTGACTGAAAATGTCACCCATAAGGATGGGGAATGGGTAATGAACAGAAGGGCAGTTTTGAGCAGTGGCTTTTGGAGTGTGCTGTGCTGAGGGGAAGAATTGGCATGGATCAGTCTGTGAGCCTGAGGGAAAACCTCTCCCAAAGATTCTGTCCTGGTTTGCAGCACAGGTGTCTGCCAGTAAAGGCAGAAGCTTCTCTTTGAAATGGAGAATGTAAACCCCCTGCCTCCAAATTATTATAATTTTGAAATTAAGGGGCTCTCAGGCAAAGATATGGGAATTAGGAATAACAGTTCTTTACTGGGAAAATTAAAATAGAAATGCAGTATTACAAAGAACAATCCCAAAGCACTGCCAGAGTCAGAATCCAAGCTGACACCCGTCAGGCAGTCAGGGTGTTGGCAGCAGTCCCATTCCATGGTGGCTGCATCCTCCTGCAGGGGCAGATGTGGTTCAGCTGGAGCAGTGCTCCTGGAGAAGGGGCAGTTTCCTCTGAAGGTGCAGGGATGATGTGGAAAGGTCTGGTTTTCCTCTGGAATCCAGTGGGAAAGGCTGCTCTGGTGTTCCAAATCTCAGTTTTGATCTGGGTAGGAAAGGCTTGGCTCCTGCCCTGGCTGCAGCATCTCCCAGTGGGATGATGGAATTTTATCAGCCATGCCCTGGGACTCAGTGGCCATGAACAGGAGATATCTCCTGGAGGGAGGATGGGCTGGGGAAAGATAAAGATGATTGCCCAGCTGGTTTAAAGCTGGCCCATGAGCAGGAGATATGTGCCAGGAGATCAGGGGCACTGCCTCACCCAGCTGCAGCAGTTGGGAACAGAATGCACATTGCTGGGATGCACAGAATTCACATTTCTAGCCACATCCTATATTGCAACCCAAGACAATGACAAAAGAAAACCAAAGACAATATCCCAGAAAAGCAGAACCTACAGACCGCAGAATGAACAGGAATGCATCTGTTGGGACAGAAAGCAGCTTGTTCTCCTGTGAGGCTTTGTCCCTTTCCCCTGTTTCCCCGTGCTGTTTCCCCCAGAGCCTCCCTGTTTCCCCTGTGTTTCCCCGTGCCTCAGAGTCCCCCTGTGTTTCCCCGAGTCCTGTGTTTCCCTTGTGTTTCCCCTGTGTTTTCCCCCTGAGCTTCCCTGTAGCTTTCCCCCAGGTTTCCCCCTGTGTTTCCCCGAGTTTCCCGTGAGCCCCTTTGTTCCTCCCTGTGCTTCCCCTGTGTTTCCCCCCGTGTTTCAGCCTGCAGTTTCCCCCTGTGTTTCCCCCCGTGCTTTCAGAGCCTGCCCCCTGATGTTTCCCCCTGTAGCTTTCCCCCAGAGCCTCTGAGCCTCAGAGCCCTCTGTAGCCCCCTGTGCTTCCCCTGTGTTTCCCCCAGAGCCTCAGAGCCTCAGAGCCCCTGTGTTTCCCCTGTGTTTCCCCTGTGCTTCCCCTGTGTTTCCCCCGTGTTTCCCCGTGTTTCCCCCGTGTTTCCCTGTGTTTCCCTCAGTGTTTCCCCTGAGCCCCCCGTGTTTCCCCTGTGTTTCCCCCGTGTTTCCCGTGTTTTCCCCCTGTGTTTCCCCGTGTTTCCCCTGTGTTCCCCCTGTGTTTCCTGCTCCCCGTGTTTTCCTGTGTTTCCCCGTGTTTCCCTGTGTTTCCCCCTGTGTTTCCCCCGTGAGCTTCCCTGTGTTTCCCCTGTGTTTCCCCAGGTTTCCCTGTGTTTCCCCTGTGTTTCCCCCCAGTGCCTCAGAGCCTCCCCAGAGCCTCTGTTTCCCCCAGAGCCTTACCCCCTAGTGCTTCCCCCAGTGTCTCCCCTCAGAGCTCAGTGCTTCCCCCTCAGTGCTTTCCCTGTGTTTCCCCCTGTGTCTCCCCGTGTTTCCCCCAGTGTTTTCCCCGAGCCTCAGAGCCCTCCCCGAGCCCTCAGAGCCTCCAGTGCTTTCCCCAGTGTTTCCCCTCGTGTTTCCCCAGTGCTTTCTCCCTGTAGCTCCCCCTGTGTTTTCCCCCTGTGTTTCCCCCGTGTTTCCCCCTGTGAGCCTTTGCCCCCCCTGTGTTTCCCCCAGGTTTCCCCCTGTGTTTCCCCTGTGTTTCCCCCATGTTTCCCCCATGTTTTCCCCAGAGCCTCCCTGAGTCTCCCCCAGAGCCTCCCCAGAGCCTTCCCCCGAGCTTCCCCGTGCCCCCTGTGCCTCCCCCAGTGCCTCAGCCCCTGTGCCTCCCCGAGCCCCTCTGTTTCCCCCGTTTCCAGAGCCCCCTGTTTCCCTGCAGGGCCTCCCGTGCTCCCCTGTTTTTCCCCCCGTGCTTTCCCCTGTGTTTCCCCAGAGCCTGTCCCCCTGTGCCCCTGTGTTTCCCCTGTGTTTTCCCCCAGTGTTTTCCCCAGAGCCCCATGCTGTTTCCCCACTGTGTTTCCCCCTGTGTTTCCCCTCGTGTTTTCCCCCGTGGCTCCCCGAGCTTTGCCCCCTGTTTTCTCCCTGTTCTCCCCAGGCGCTGCCCCGCTCCCTGGGCCGGCTGGCCAAGCTGACCAACCTGAACGCGGACCGGAACCGCCTGTCGGCGCTGCCGGCCGAGATCGGGGGCTGCGCCAGCCTCAGCGTGCTGTCCCTGCGCGACAACCGGCTGGCCCTGCTGCCCCCCGAGCTGGCCAACACCAGCGAGCTGCACGTGCTGGACGTGGCTGGCAACAGGTGAGAGCAGGGCTGGGCTGGGACGGGCTGGGGCTGCTGATCCTGGGGTGGGAAAGCCCAGGCTGGGCTGGGACAGGCTGGGTCTGTTTCCTGGTTTGCAGGACAAGTGTCTGCCAGTAAAGGCAGAAGTTTCTCTTTGAAATGGAGAATGTAAACTCCCCTCCTCCAAATTATTATGATTTTGAAATTAAGGGGCTCTCAGGCAAAGATATGGGAATTAGGAATAACAGTTCTTTACTGGGAAAATTAAAATAGAAATGCAGCATTACACAGAACAATCCCAAAACCCTGCCAGAGTCAGAATCCAAGCTGACACCCTGTCAGGCAGTCAGGGTGTTGGCAGCAGTCCCATTCCATGGTGGCTGCACCCTCCTGCAGGGGCAGATGTGGTTCAGCTGGAGCAGTGCTCCTGGAGAAGGTCCAGGGAGGATGTGGAAAGATCCAGTTTTTCTCTGGAATCCACTGTGCCAAGCCTTTGGAAGCACAGGAACAGAGTGTTAGTTGATACTGGTTCACAGTCTGCTGCTCCCAGGATCCACTGGGGAAAAGCTCAGGCTGGTTTGCTCAGAGCTTTTCTGTGAGCCCCTTCTCTGTGTCGCTGAACCCAGAGGAAAGGATTTTATCATCAGTGCCAGGGCATTTTATTATCTGTGGAATAGATATGGGGAAATCCCTGGCACTGGCTGCCTTCCCTTCCTGCAGATTTTGTGGGTTTGTGTCAGTAGTGCTCAGGTGCTTAGTGCCAGAGCCTCATTCGTGGTGCCTGGGAGCTGTTCTGGGAGGTTCTGTGGTTCTGTCTGGAGCTGAGGCGAAGCTTTCTCCTCACCAGTGAGTTTAACAAGCCGTTGCTTTTCTCTTTTTCTCTTTTTCAGGCTGCAGAATTTGCCCTTTGCTTTGACAAACCTGAACCTGAAAGCCCTGTGGCTGGCAGAAAACCAGTCCCAGCCCATGCTGAAGTTCCAGACCGAGGATGATGAGAAGACAGGAGAGAAGGTTCTCACCTGCTACCTGCTGCCCCAGCAGCCCTCTCCCAGCCTGGGTAAGATCTGCAGCACAAGCACTGCTGCAGAGTTGCTGCTCTGTCCTGGTTTGAAGGACAGGTGTCTGCCAATAAAGGCAGGAGATTCTCTTGAAATGGAGAATGCAAACCCCTCCCTCCAAATTACTATAATTTTGAAATTAAGGGGCTCTCAGGCAAAGATAGGGGAATTAGGAATAACAGTTCTTTACTAGGAAAATTAAAATAGAAATGCAGTATTACACAGAACAATCCCAACCCTGCCAGAGTCAGAATCCAAGCTGACACCCATCAGGCAGTCAGGGTGTTGGCAGCAGTCCCATTCCATGGTGGCTGCATCCTCCTGCAGGGGCAGATGTGGTTCAGCTGGAGCAGTGCTCCTGGAGAAGGTGCAGTTTCCTCTGAAGGTGCAGGGATGATGTGGAAAGGTCTGGTTTTCCTCTGGGATCCAGTGGGAAAGGCTGCTCTGGTGTTCCAGATCTCAGTTTTGATCTGGGTAGGAAAGGCTTGGCTCCTGCCCTGGCTGGAGCATCTCCCAGTGGGATGATGGAATTTTATCAGCCATGCACTGGGACTCACTGGCCATGAACAGGAGATATCTCCTGGAGGGAGGATGGGCTGGGGAAAGATAAAGATGATTGCCCAGCTGGTTTAAAGCTGGCCCATTAGCAGGAGATATGTGCCAGGAGATCAGGGGCACTGCCCCACCCGGCTGCAGCAGGTGGGACAGAATGCACATTGCTGGGATACACAGAATGCACATTTCTGGGATACACAGAATGCACATTGCTGGCCACATCCTGTATTGCAGCCCAAGGCATATTGTGCTCTCTCCCTCCCCAGAGAACCTCCTGCAGAACAGCGTGGATGAGAGCTGGACAGACACCAACCTGAACAGAGTCAGCGTGATCCAGTTCCTGGATGAACCCAAGGGGGATGATGACGAGGAGTCTGGAGCTGAGCGACGAGTAAGGAATCCCTGGAGCCTTGCTGGCTCCCTGGGGCAGCACGGGGACAGGCTGAGCTTCCCAAAGATGGGCAGCCACTGTGGTGTCCATGTTCCACCCTGTGACACTGCTGCAGGCAGCTTTCCCCACTCTGAAGCCATGCAGTGCCCTGAGGAGCCAAGCAGGAGGGAATTAAAGGGAATTAATTCCCTGGGAGCCGTGGTGCAGTTTTGAGGCTCTTCTGTGGGAGTAGAGCACTGAGAGACCCAGGGAGCTCTGAGAATGTGCAGAGCTCCCAGCAGAGCACTGCCAGGACAGAGTTTAGCTCACCCCCACCAGGGGAAAGGCTGCCCAGCCAAGGCCAGGCCATCCCCATCCCCAGTGCAGCCCCTGCTCTGGAGGGCCCTGTCAGTGAAGTACTAAACACTGCCAGCAGCCTCAAATCCTGCCAGAGATTGCTGTGCTTCCAGTGCAGATACAAAGCTCAGGACAGAAGTTTGCAGCAAGGGCTCTGAGTGTTTCAGTCTCTTGCAGGACTTTATTCATTTTTAGTTTATGGAAAGGCATCCTTGAGATCTGAATCCTTCTAATGAGTGGTGTTTGCAGCTGTCCTGGCAGTGTGTGTATTTTGTTGGTATTGGGAGGTTTGGGGGTTTTTTGAATTGTTTTTAACATTGTTATTAGTTTTAGAATGCTGGTTTTCTTGACTCTCTACCTGGGATGGAGCTCGTGAAGCAGCACCAGTTCTGGTGCATTTGGGTTGGCAGACCTGTTAAGTACAGAGGAATTAGGGAGATATCCCAAGATTTCTCACCTGTGTTCTGAGGGAGTTCCTGTGTTGATAGTTTTTAATTTACTAAGCCTGAAACACCACTTTGAACTTCCCAACTGTATAATTCTTCTCAAACCCAATATCAGCTGCAGAGCAGGATGGTGTCCAGAGGGCTGCCAGGGTTCCCTGTCTCTGTTCTTTCCCTGCCAGGATGGTGTCCAGGGAGCTGCCAGGGTTCCCTCTCTCTGCTTTTCCCCTGCCAGGATGATGTCCAGAGGGCTGCCAGGGCTCCCTGTCTCTGTTTTTCCCCTCCCACTGCAGAGCAGGATGATGTGCAGAGGGCTGCCAGGGCTCCCTGTCTCTGTTCTTTCCCTGCCAGGATGATGTGCAGAGAGCTGCCAGGGCTCCCTGTCTCTGCTTTTCCCCTGCCAGGATGGTGTCCAGAGGGCTGCCAGGGCTCCCTGTCTCTGCTTTTCCCCTGCCAGGATGGTGTCCAGAGGGCTGCCAGGGCTCCCTGTCTCTGTTTTTCCCCTCCCACTGCAGAGCAGGATGATGTCCAGAGGGCTGCCAGGGCTCCCTGTCTCTGTTTTTCCCCTCTCCATCCCAGCTGTGGAAGCCTGGAGCAGATCCTGCAGCAGGATGTGTTGGGCTCTGACCTCGGGGCTCTGGCTGCCTGCTGGAGGTGTTGGCTGCCTGCAGGGGTTCGTTGCCCAGGGCTGGCCCGTGGTGCCAGGCTGGGGTCCCCTGGCTGAGGGTTCCTTGCAGGGCCTGCAGCGCCGAGCCACCCCTCACCCCAGCGAGCTGAAGGTGATGAAGAAGGTGATCGAGGTGCGGCGCAGCGAGGTGAACGCGGCCAGGGCTGACGGCAACCCCGGCTCTCCCAGCTCAGACGTGAGTGCTGCTCACTGGGCAGGGCAGAAACACACAGCACGGCCTCAGGGCATGGTTTGGGTGGGAGGGAATCCTACACAGCACCCAGCTGCAGCTCCATGGGCAGAGACGTCTCCCACTAGGAACATGTGGGAAACGGAGATGGAAAGGACTGACTTCTGGGAGGGACTGGGAGTGGATTGCCTGGGAAGGTTGGGAATCATGGGCTCTCATGGTGTCCTGGTTTGCAGGACAGGTGTCTGCCAATAAAGGCAGGAGCTTCTCTTTGAAATGGAGAAGGTAAACCCCTCCCTCCAAATTATTATTATAATTTTGAAATTAAGGGGCTCTCAGGCATACATATGGGAATTAGGAATAACAGTTCTTTGCTAGGAAAATTAAAATAGAAATGCAGTATTACACAGAACAATTCCAAACCCTGCCAGAGCCAGAATCCAAGCTGACACCCGTCAGGCAGTCAGGGTGTTGGCAGCAGTCCCATTCCATGGTGGCTGCACCCTCCTGCAGGGGCAGATGTGGTTCAGCTGGAGCAGTGCTCCTGGAGAAGGTGCAGTTTTCCTCTGAAGGTGCAGGGATGATGTGGAAAGGTCTGGTTTTCCTCTGGAATCCAGTGGAAAGAAGGTATCTTGCTGTCCAAAATCTCAGTTTTGATCTGGGTAGGAAAGGCTTGGCTCCTGCCCTGGCTGCAGCATCTCCCAGTGGGATGATGGAATTTTATCAGCCATGCCCTGGGACTCACTGGCCATGAACAGGAGATATCTCCTGGAGGGAGGATGGGCTGTGGGAAGATAAAGATGATTGCCCAGCTGGTTTAAAGCTGGCCCATTAGCAGGAGATATGTGCCAGGAGATCAGGGGCACTGCCCCACCCGGCTGCAGCAGATGGGGACAGAATCCACGTTTCTGGCCACATCAACCCAACACACATGGGGGGGCCTGTGAAATAGAGCAGGAGATAGAACCAGGAGTCAGAGAACAGTGTAAGGGGAGTTGTGTGCCAGTTTTTTCCCTGGCTCTGCTATTCCAGTAAAGATGATGGGAACAGAGCCCTTGGAGGGGGCCCCTTGCTGCCCTGGTGGGAGCTGGGAAGAAAAGCCTGCAAGGAGGAGAAGCAGGACAGAGGGAGCTGGGGAGGGGACGCTGTGGGCAGGTTCTGTTGGTGCTGGACCATTCCCCCGTGGTCCCTGCTGAGCACGGCCGCCGCTCCCCAGGAGAAGAGGCTGAGCGCCACGTCCCACCGCAGCGAGGACTCGCAGCTGTCCGGCAGCACGGGCTCCGCCGAGCCCCGGCCCCAGGGCCCCCCGCCCGGCAGGGAGGGCAGGCCCCGCGAGCAGGAGGAGCAGCGCCAGGAGGCTGCTGAGCCGCAGGAGGACGACGCGGAGGTGGAATACAATGAGGTAGGAGCCGGGCGCTGCAGCGGGGTCCTGGGAAAGGGGAGAGGGCTGGGGGTTCAGAGGAAGAGGAATGGATGCACAGCTGCATGGGTGTGGGATCTGGGCATCGCTGGGGCAGAGCAAGCAGAGGCTGAGGCAGCTGCTGGGAGCTGCACACGTGGGAGACCGGGCTGGACAGTGGGGGAAAAGTGGGGTGGCCACGAGGGGTTTGAATGCCCTCGACCCCTGGAGCTGACAGAACGTGGCTGGGGAGTGTGGTTATGGAAAAGGCAAGGATGGGGAATGGGAAAGCATTGCTGCATTGTGGTAAAGCATTGCTGTGTTGTGGTAAAGCATTGCTGTGTTGTGATAAAGCATTGCTGCATTTTGGGAAAGCATTGCTGTGTTGTGATAAAGCATTGCTGCATTGTGATAAAGCATTGCTGCATTTTGGGAAAGCATTGCTGTGTTGTGATAAAGCATTGCTGCATTGTGATAAAGCATTGCTGCATTGTGGTAAAGCATTGCTGTGTTGTGGTAAAGCATTGCTGTGTTGTGGTAAAGCATTGCTGTGTTGTGATAAAGCATTGCTGCATTTTGGGAAAGCATTGCTGTGTTGTGATAAAGCATTGCTGCATTGTGATAAAGCATTGCTGCGTTGTGGTAAAGCATTGCTGTGTTGTGGTAAAGCACTGCTGTGTTGTGGTAAAGCATTGCTGCATTGTGGTAAAGCATTGCTGTGTTGTGATAAAGCATTGCTGTGTTGTGGTAAAGCATTGCTGTGTTGTGATAAAGCATTGCTGCATTTTGGGAAAGCATTGCTGTGTTGTGATAAAGCATTGCTGCATTGTGATAAAGCATTGCTGCATTGTGATAAAGCATTGCTGTGTTGTGGTAAAGCATTGCTGCATTGTGATAAAGCATTGCTGTGTTGTGATAAAGCATTGCTGTGTTGTGGTAAAGCATTGCTGCATTGTGATAAAGCATTGCTGTGTTGTGATAAAGCATTGCTGAATTTGCGTAAAGCAGCATTAATGCATTGTGGTAAAGCATTGCTGTGTTGTGGTAAAGCATTGCTGCGTTGTGGTAAAGCATTGCTGTGTTGTGGTAAAGCATTGCTGCATTTTGGTAAAGCAATGTCACTGCATTTTGGTGATGCATTGCTGCGTTTGGTGGTAAGTCGCTGCATTTTGTTGACACGTTGCTGCATTGTGATAAAGCATTGCTGCATTTTGGTAAAACAGCATTGCTGCATTTTGGTAAAACAGCATTGCTGCATTTTGGTGATGCATTGCTGCATTTTGGGTAAAGCCACGTTGTTGTATTTGGGTAAAGCAATGTTGCTGCATTTTGGTAAAACACTGCTGCATTTTGGTGATACCTTGCTACATTTTGGTGATACCTCGCTGCATTTTGGTAAAACATTGCTGCATTTTGGTAAAGCATTGCTGCATTGTGGTAAAGCATTGCTGCATTTGGTAAAGCATTGCTGCATTTTGGTAAAGCATTGCTGCATTTTGGTAAAGCATTGCTGCATTTGGGTGATAAAGCATTGCTGCATTTGGTGAAGCATTGCTGCATTTTGTGGTAAAGCATTGCTGCGTTTGGTGAAGCATTGCTGCGTTTGGGTGATAAAACGTTGCTGCATGTCCCTGGCTCTGCCTGTGGCAGCCCGGGCTCACAGGGCAGCAGCTCCGTGCCCCTCTGTCCCGGGCCCACAGGCTGTCTGGTGTGTGTCACAGCCCACGGTGCACTTCGCCGAGGACACGCTGATCCGCAGCGAGGACGAGGAGGAGGACGAGGAGCGCCCCTTCCCCGTGGAGAAGCAGAGGCTGATCCGCAAGGACACGCCCCACTACAAGAAACACTTCAAGATCACCAAGCTGCCCAAGCCAGAGGCAGTGGTGGCCCTTCTGCAGGGGCTGAGCAGCGACGGGGTCCCCAAGGAGGAGGAGGAGCTGGGAGGCTGCAATAACAACCCCGAGCCCAGGGAGCAGGAGGAGGAGTGGGAGGAGGAGGAGAGGAAGAACGGAGCTCTGTCTGCTCAGCCATCCGTGAAGGTAAGGCCTTGTGGGGAGGGGAGCTCAGGGGAGGCAGCCCTGCCTCTGCTCCTGGGGCTCTGCAGGTTCATCGGTGCTGATGGAGCCACTGGCAGCCCTGGGATGTGCTGGTGGGACAGCTGGAGAGTTTTGGGGCTCCTGGGGTGGCCAGAGAGCTGTGCTGCTGTGTCTGACACCTCCACTGTGCAGCTCCTTGCACCATCCCCATCCCACGTGCTGCTCCCTGTGCTGCAGGCACAGCTCTGGCTCACCCCTGGTGGCTTCTGCTGCTCCTTCCAGCCTCCTCCTCACCTGCTGGTTGCTGCTCTGGTTCACAGGAGGATGAGCTTTGTCCCTGCGTGGAGTCAGTCCTAGACTGACATTTGGGTGCTGGCACTTGTTGGCTCAGTGCTCCTGGGGCATGTCAGTGCAGCCAGGAGTGTGCCCTTCCACCCCTGATGGAGGGGCACTGGGATTTAGGGGAGCTTTTCTCTGAAGTTTTGGCCTTACTGGTTGTACTGGGCCTTGTCTCTCTTCAGCTGAACCCCCACGTTTGGGTAGGGACACACAGAGATTGCTTCTTGAGGAAACTCCTCACAATGGGATGGGAGTACATGGATGACACTTCATGGGGTCAGAGTTCTTACCCAAACTGGTTTGAGGATTTTGGGTTACATTGGGATGGGAATACATGGATGAGGGACACTATGTGGGATCAGAGTTTTTACCCAAACTGGTTTGAGGATTTTGGGTTACAATGGGATGGAAATACATGGGTGAGGGACACTTCATGGGGTCAGAGTTCTCACCCCTGCTGGTTTGAGGATTTTGGGTTACATTGGGATGGGAATACGTGGATGAGGGACACTTCATGGGGTCAGAGTTCTCACCCCAGCTGGTTTGAGGATTTTGGGTTGTGTTTGCTGGGCTGAGGTCAGGATGTGGCTGAGTCTCCATCACAGTCTGACATCAGCCAGTCTCTCAGGTGGGTGTGGAAGGTGCTGGAGTAAAACCTGCTTGTGCTGCAGCTGCACAAGCTGCAGGGTGCCAGGGTCCTTCCATGCCTGCTGGAGCTGGGGCTGCCCAGGGAAGGTCCTTCCCCTCAGTGGGTGCTTGCCTTGCTCTCTTTGGGCAGTGCAGCTCAAAGTGTGCTCCCCAGGGATGGGGCAGCTCTCCCACTGCTGGTGGGGTTCCTCAGAGGGAATGGCTGGAGCTGTCCTGAGTGCCCTTCATTTGGGAATGCCCTCACCTGGAAAGGCTGTTGCAGCTGGGGAGGCACTGAGTGTGTGGTGCCTGGCAGAAATCACCCTGGCTGTCAGCTCAGCCTTCTCCTGGGACTCAGCTCTCCTTCCTGGGGCTGGCTGGGATGCTGTCCTGGTTTGCAGCACAGGTGTCTGCCAATAAAGGCAGGAGATTCTCTTTGAAATGGAGAATGCAAACCCCTCCCTCCAAATTATTATAATTTTGAAATTAAGGGGCTCTCAGGCAAAGATGTGGGAATTTGGAATAACAGTTCTTTACTGGGAAAATTAAAATAGAAATGCAGTATTACACAGAACAATCCTAAAACACTGCCAGAGTCAGAATCCAAGCTGACACCCGTCAGGCAGTCAGGATGTTGGCAGCAGTCCCATTCAATGGTGGCTGCATCCTCCTGCAGGGGCAGATGTGGTTCAGCTGGAGCAGTGCTCCTGGAGAAGGGGCAGTTTCCTCTGAAGGTGCAGGGATGATGTGGAAAGGTCTGGTTTTCCTCTGGAATCCAGTGGAAAGAAGGTGCCTTGGTGTCCAAATCTCAGTTTTGATCTGGGTAGGAAAGGCTTGGCTCCTGCCCTGGCTGCAGCATCTCCCAGTGGGATGATGGAATTTTATCAGCCATGCCCTGGGACTCACTGGCCATGAACAGGAGATATCTCCTGGAGGGAGGATGGGCTGGGGAAAGATAAAGATGATTGCCCAGCTGGTTTAAAGCTGGCCCATTAGCAGGAGATATGTGCCAGGAGATCAGGGAATCACTGCCCCACCCGGCTGCAGCAGATGGGACAGAATTCACATTGCTGGAATGCACAGAATGCACATTTCTGGCCACATCAACCCCACACAGATGCCTGCTCATTAGCAGATTTATCAGCTGCCTCCTGAGCTCTGTGCCAGGACTGGGGTGTGCAGGGAGGCTTGTGCATTGCAGGAGGAGGCAGACAGGCTGTGCAGGAGGCTGAATCCTCACACAGACGGTTTTGTTGCAGGGACAGTTTGTTTTCAGAACAAATCCTGAGGTTTGAGCCCCAAGTGCCTGTCAGGATGTGCTTTTTCACAGGCGTGGGGGCTGCTCTGGAGCTGGGGAGTCAGCCCTGGAGCTGTGGGGCTCAGCAGTGACTCCATGAGTGGGCTCAGTTCTAGATCTCTGGAGCTCAGCAGTGACTTGGGAGCTGCAGCAGCTCTGGAACTCTGGAGTTCAGCAGTGACTCCAGAAGCTGCATCAGCCCAGGGCTGTGCTGTGAGGGGCTCAGGGCTGAGCTGTGAGGGGCTCAGAGCTGTGCTGTGAGGGGCTCAGGGCTGTGAGGGCCCAGAGCTGTGCTGTGAGGGCTCAGGGCTGTGAGGGGCTCAGGGCTGAGCTGTGAGGGGCTCAGAGCTGTGAGGGGGCTCAGGGCTGTGCTGTGAGGGGCTCAGGGCTGTGAGGGGCTCAGGGCTGTGCTGTGAGGGCTCAGGGCTGTGAGGGGGCTCAGGGCTGAGCTGTGAGGGGCTCAGGGCTGAGCTGTGAGGGGCTCAGGGCTGTGCTGTGAGGGGCTCAGGGCTGTGCTGTGAGGGGCTCAGCTCAGAGCTGTGAGGGGCTCAGATCTGTGCTGTGAGGGGCCCAGAGCTGTGCTGTGAGTGGCCCAGCTCAGGGCTGAGCTGTGAGGGGCTCAGGGCTGAGCTGTGAGGGGTGAGGGGCTGTGCTGTGAGGGGCTCTGTGCTGAGCTGTGGAACCCATCAGTAACTCCAGGAGCTGTGCAGTTTGGCAGTGACTACATGAGCAGGCTCAGCTGTAGATCTCTGGAGCTCAGCAGTGACTTGGGAGCTGCAGCAGCTCTGGAACTCTGGAGTTCAGCAGTGACTCCAGAAGCTGCATCAGCCCAGGGCTGTGCTGTGAGGGGCTCCAGGGCTGTGAGGGGCTCAGGGCTGTGAGGGGCCCAGAGCTGTGAGGGGCCCAGAGCTGTGAGGGGCCCAGGGCTGTGCTGTGAGGGGCTCAGGGCTGTGAGGGGCTCAGGGCTGTGAGGGGCTCAGAGCTGTGAGGGGCTCAGGGCTGTGAGGGGCTCAGAGCTGTGAGGGGCTCAGGGCTGTGAGGGGCTCAGCTCAGGGCTGTGCTGTGAGGGGGCTCAGGGCTGAGCTGTGAGGGCCCAGGGCTGTGCTGTGAGGGGCTCAGGGCTGTGAGGGGGCTCAGGGCTGTGAGGGGCTCAGAGCTGTGAGGGGGCTCAGGGCTGTGCTGTGAGGGGCCCAGAGCTGAGCTGTGAGGGGCTCAGGGCTGTGAGGGGCTCAGGGCTGTGCTGTGAGGGGCTCAGGGCTGAGCTGTGAGGGGCCCAGAGCTGTGAGGGGCTCAGGGCTGTGAGGGGGCCCAGAGCTGTGAGGGGGCTCAGGGCTGTGAGGGGCTCAGGGCTGTAGAGGGGCTCAGAGCTGTGAGGGGCCCAGAGCCGTGCTGTGAGGGGCCCAGGGCTGTGAGGGGGCCCAGGGCTGTGCTGTGAGGGAGGGCCCAGGGCCGTGAGGGCCTCAGAGCTGTGAGGGGGCCCAGGGCTGTGCTGTGAGGGGGCTCAGGGCCGTGAGGGGCTCAGAGCTGTGAGGGGCTCAGGGCTGTGAGGGGCCTCAGAGCTGTGAGGGGCTCAGGGCTGTGAGGGGGCTCAGGGCTGTGCTGTGAGGGGCTCAGAGCTGAGCTGTGAGGGGCTCAGGGCTGTGAGGGGGCTCCAGGGCTGTGCTGTGAGGGGCTCAGAGCTGTGCTGTGAGGGGCTCAGGGCTGTGCTGTGAGGGGGCTCAGGGCTGAGCTGTGAGGCTCAGGGCTGTGAGGGGCTCAGGGCTGTGAGGGGCTCAGAGCTGTGAGGGGGCTCAGGGCTGTGAGGGGCTCAGGGCTGTGAGGGGCTCAGAGCTGTGAGGGGCTCAGAGCTGTGAGGGGGCTCAGGGCTGTGCTGTGAGGGGCTCAGAGCTGTGAGGGGCTCAGAGCTGTGCTGTGAGGGGCTCAGGGCTGAGCTGTGAGGGGCTCAGGGCTGTGCTGTGAGGGGCTCAGAGCTGTGAGGGGCTCAGAGCTGTGCTGTGAGGGGCTCAGGGCTGTGCTGTGAGGGGCTCAGGGCTGAGCTGTGAGGGGCTCAGGGCTGAGCTGTGAGGGGCTCAGAGCTGTGCTGTGAGGGGCCCAGAGCTGTGAGGGGCTCAGGGCTGTGCTGTGAGGGGCTCAGAGCCGAGCTGTGAGGGGGCTCCAGGGCTGTGAGGGGCTCCAGGGCTGTGCTGTGAGGGGCTCAGGGCTGAGCTGTGAGGGGCTCAGAGCTGTGAGGGGCTCAGGGCTGTGAGGGGCTCAGAGCTGTGAGGGGCTCAGGGCTGTGAGGGGCTCAGGGCTGTGAGGGGCTCCAGAGCTGTGAGGGGCTCAGAGCTGTGCTGTGAGGGCTCCAGGGCTGTGCTGTGAGGGGCTCAGGGCTGTGAGGGGCTCAGGGCTGTGCTGTGAGGGGCTCAGGGCTGTGAGGGGCTCAGAGCTGTGAGGGGCCCAGGGCTGTGCTGTGAGGGGGCTCAGGGCTGTGAGGGCTCAGAGCTGTGAGGGGCTCAGGGCTGTGAGGGGCTCAGAGCTGTGAGGGGCTCCAGAGCTGTGAGGGGGCTCTGTGGCTGTGCTGTGAGGGGCTCAGAGCTGAGCTGTGAGGGGGCTCAGGGCTGTGAGGGGGCTCAGGGCTGTGCTGTGAGGGGCTCAGAGCTGTGCTGTGAGGGGGCTCAGGGCTGTGCTGTGAGGGGGCTCAGGGCTGAGCTGTGAGGGGGCTCAGGGCTGTGAGGGGCTCAGGGCTGTGAGGGGCCCAGAGCTGTGAGGGGCTCAGGGCTGTGAGGGGCTCAGAGCTGTGAGGGGCTCAGAGCTGTGAGGGGGCTCCAGGGCTGTGCTGTGAGGGGCTCAGAGCTGTGAGGGGCTCAGAGCTGTGCTGTGAGGGGCTCAGAGCTGTGAGGGGGCTCAGAGCTGTGAGGGGCTCAGGGCTGAGCTGTGAGGGGGCTCAGGGCTGTGCTGTGAGGGGCTCAGAGCTGTGAGGGGCTCAGAGCTGTGCTGTGAGGGGGCTCAGGGCTGTGCTGTGAGGGGCTCAGGGCTGAGCTGTGAGGGGGCTCAGGGCTGTGCTGTGAGGGGCTCAGAGCTGTGAGGGGCTCAGGGCTGTGCTGTGAGGGGCTCCAGAGCTGAGCTGTGAGGGGGCTCAGGGCTGTGAGGGGCTCAGGGCTGTGCTGTGAGGGGGCTCAGGGCTGAGCTGTGAGGGGCTCAGGAGCTGTGAGGGGCTCAGAGCTGTGCTGTGAGGGGCTCAGGGCTGAGCTGTGAGGGGCTCAGGGCTGAGCTGTGAGGGGGCTCAGAGCTGTGAGGGGCTCAGGGCTGTGCTGTGAGGGGCTCAGGGCTGAGCTGTGAGGGGCTCAGAGCTGTGCTGTGAGGGGCTCAGAGCTGTGAGGGGCTCAGAGCTGTGCTGTGAGGGGCTCAGGGCTGAGCTGTGAGGGGCTCAGGGCTGAGCTGTGAGGGGCTCAGGGCTGTGCTGTGAGGGGCTCAGGGCTGTGAGGGGCTCAGGGCTGTGCTGTGAGGGGCCCAGGGCTGAGCTGTGAGGGGCTCAGAGCTGTGAGGGGCTCCAGGGCTGTGAGGGGGCTCAGGGCTGTGAGGGGGCTCAGGGCTGTGAGGGGGCTCATGGCTGTGCTGTGAGGGGCTCAGCTCAGAGCTGTGGAACCCATCAGTAACTCCAGGAGCTGTGCAGTTTGGCAGTGACTACATGAGCAGGCTCACCTGCAGATCTCTGGAGCTCAGCAGTGACTTGGGAGATGGACCAGACCTGGAAATGTGGAGCTCAGCAGTGACTCCAGAAGATGGCTTAGCTCTAGATCTCTGGAGCTCAGAAGCAGTGCTTCTGGGAGCCAGAGCAGCTCTGGAACTCTGGAACTGGGCTGAGCAGAGCCAGGGGAGCCAGAGCAGCTCTGGATCTGTGCTCAGCAGTGTCCCTGGAGCTGAGCTCAGCTGTGCCTGGGAGCCAGAGCAGCTCTGGAACCCTGGAACTGAGTTCACAGTGACTCTGGAGCTGAGCTCTGCAGTGTCTCTGAAGCCAGACCAGCTCTGGGTCTCTGGATCCGAGCTCAGCAGTGACTCTGGATCTGAGCTCAGCAGTGACTCTGGAGCCAGGCCAGCTCTGGATCTGAGCTCAGCACTGATTCTGGAGCTGAGCTCAGCAGTGACTCTGGATCTGAGCTCAGCACTGATTCTGGAGCCAGGCCAGCTCTGGAGCTGAGCTCAGCACTGATTCTGCACCTGAGCTCAGCCGTGCCTGGAGCCAGGCCAGCTCTGGAGCTGAGCTCAGCAGTGACTCTGGATCTGAGCTCAGCAGTGACTCTGGAGCCAGGCCAGCCCTGGATCTGAGCTCAGCACTGACTCTGGAGCCAGGCCAGCTCTGGAGCTGAGCTCAGCACTGACTCTGGAGCCAGGCCAGCTCTGGAGCTGAGCTCAGCAGTGACTCTGGATCTGAGCTCAGCAGTGACTCTGGAGCCAGGCCAGCCCTGGATCTGAGCTCAGCACTGACTCTGGAGCCAGGCCAGCTCTGGAGCTGAGCTCAGCAGTGACTCTGGATCTGAGCTCAGCAGTGACTCTGGAGCCAGGCCAGCTCTGGAGCTGAGCTCAGCACTGATTCTGGAGCTGAGCTCAGCAGTGACTCTGGAGCCAGGCCAGCTCTGGAGCTGAGCTCAGCACTGATTCTGGAGCTGAGCTCAGCAGTGACTCTGGAGCCAGGCCAGCCCTGGATCTGAGCTCAGCCGTGCCTGGAGCCAGGCCAGCCCTGGATCTGAGCTCAGCCGTGCCTGGAGCCAGGCCAGCCCGTGCTGTGCTGGTGTGTGTTGGGTGGTGGTGGTGGTCGTGGTGGTGGGTTTGGTTGATGCTCCACTAATCCGCATGCCTCTTTGCTGGTTCCTGTCCTAACAGGGGGTGTCGTTTGATCAAGCCAATAATCTGCTGATTGAACCTGCTCGCATTGAGGAGGAAGAGGTCTGTACCACTCCTACTGTTCTCTCTCTGCCACAAATCACCCGGCCTGCTTGATTTGCTTTGTTGTCACAGGGGGAGCTCTGATCTCTCTGGGCCAAGCGGCTTCTGGACCTGGCTGATCACAAACACCGTGATTGTTTCCTCCTCGCTTTCCCCTTTCCTCCTTTCCCGTGCTGAGGTGAGAGTGGCTGCTGCAGAGCAGGGCTGAGCTGGGCACCATGTGGAGCCCGGGGCCGAGCTGGCTCCTCTGCTGGTGTGCTGTGGGCAGTGTCAGTGCCAGGTGTGCAGGCAGGTGTGCGGTGTAACTCCCACACAGGTGTCCCGGGAGCTGCTGGCACTCAGAGGCAGGAGCTGTGCCGTGCTGACGGCTTGTGTGGAGATCTCTCCCACGGACAGACCCCTGTGCTGACCCAGGGGTGGCCTGGCTGTCTCAGAGCTTGGCTCTGCTGTTCCCTCAGCTGTAAAACAGATTTTTCTCGGTTTTGGAGTCAGGCTTTCCAGGAGGGAGTGACAAATCCTTCCACCCAGGCAGAAGATGAGCTGGCTCAGGTGTGGTCTCCTGTTGTGGGTCCTGGAGGTTTCTCCACCTCTAGGTCCCTGCATACCACGTTAGCATTTCTTGTGTTTCTCTTGTACCAATCTCCTGGTCCCGGTGTGGAGGCTGGCTGTGGCTGCTGGAGGCCCGGCTGGCTGTGGTGCCCCCAGCTCTGTCCCTTGGATGTGTTCTGTTCTCCGAGGGAGGGGGAGTTGTGCAGCTCCCAAGCAGATCCCCCGCACTGCGGGTGGTGGCTGAGGTCACCCAAGGCCGGCCAGCCTGGGAGGTTGGTTTGGAGTATTTGATGGTCCTGTAGCTCTGGGGAGTGCTCAGCAGGGAGCCTTGAGCAGCCCAAGGCCTGACCAGCGTGTCCTGGGACACTTCAAAGGGCTCTGCTGCTTCCAGGGGTGTTCCCTGAGATAACCTGGGCTGCCGGGCCTGGGCAGGGCAGAGAGCCTGTGCCCTTGAGCAGCACCGTTTGAATTTGTGACACTGTGGGGTTCTCAGACCCCCAGAGCTCTGTGCCTCCTACTCTGAGCTCTTGGCTCCTGCTCCTTGGGTTATCTTAAATAAGCAAAGCAGCTGAGAGTTAAAAAGGTTATTTGTTACAAAGCACATCTTGTTACAAAGCACATCAGTCTCAACGGGCAAACAGACAAGCAATGGCAAAGCAGTGGCAGCAAAGCAGAAAGGCAAGAAAGGCAAAAGCCAAATGGCTGAAAGCACCAACTCTGCCAGTACAAACTCTTATACAGGATTTCCCAACAAGCTCAGACACAAACTCAGACCAGCACTCCTTAACCTGTTACAATCCCAGTTTCTGAGCACACCAGGTTACCTATAGAGCTACTCACACAGTCTGTCTGTTCTATCTGAGGAATGTCAGCAATATTCTCACTGCAGCTCTGCTGTGTCTCAGTCCTGTCTGTAACTGTGGCCTGGAGCCTCCACTGCAGATATCAGTGTGTTTCACCTTCACTGGAGCTCACTCTGCTCCTCTGGCATTTGAAACCTGTCACTCACTGAAAGCATCAGAGCTCACCCTAAAACTGACTGACTGACTTCTACTCAAACATCTGCTTTGTGTGTGAGTGGGTTAATGTCCTTCAACCCCCCCAAAGGCTTTGATTCAATCCCTGCACTCTGATTTCCCTCTGAGGAATTCAGGGATCCCCTGACTCACTGACTCCAACATGATACTGCTGTTACATTTCTGTTGTAATTAATTACAGTCCCGAGGGAAAAGGGGCTGATTGCTGACAGTGTGATATGGTTTCTTTAATCCCAAACCATAACTGAGCTCCAGCTGATCTTGGAGCAGCACTAGAGGGACCTGCCCATCTTCTGCCAGCACCCAGGTCACCCCGAGCTCCTGCTGAGGGTGCCGGGGGGCTCTGCTGCAGCAGAATAACTCTGTTAAAATAAATACTTTGTTGAGGTGTGTGATACCCTGTGGTGGAGCCTGCGTTCCAGGGCTGCCTCTGTTCAGAGTTCTGCCTCCATCCCCCCGTGCAGGAGTGCTGTGCTGGGGTGTGGGAGGCTGTGGGAGGAGAAAAGCAGCGTTGAGCAGCTGTTGGAGGCCACACCTGAGCTCAGTGTGCAGGTGGCTCTGGGGGAATGGCTGGGAACCTGCAGGGCAGGGGCGGGGGGGGGTCCCAGACTGTGTGCCCAGGTGTCACACCCTGTGTGCCCAGGTGTCACACCCTGCTGCTGTTCAGGTGTCACACCCTGTGCTGCTGTTCAGGTGTCACACCCTGTGTGCCCAGGTGTCACACCCTGCTGCTGTTCAGGTGTCACACCCTGTGCTGCTGCCCAGGTGTCACACCCTGCTGCTGTTCAGGTGTCACATTCAGGTGTCACACCCTGCTGCTGTTCAGGTGTCACACCCTGTGCTGCTGCCCAGGTGTCACACCCTGTGCTGCTGCTGTTCAGGTTTGGAAAGGCTGCACAGGCACTGGGATGTACTGGGATGTACTGGGAGCCATCCTGGAGCACCCTGAGCTCACAGGGATCAGTGTTGGAAAGGCTCCACAGGCACTGGGGGGCACTGGGATATACCGGGAGCCATCCTGAGCTCAAAGGGATCAGGTTTGGAAAGGCTGCACAGGCACTGGGGGGCACTGGGATGTACTGGGAGCCATCCTGAGCTCAAAGGGATCAGGTTTGGAAAGGCTGCACAGGCACTGAGATGTACTGGGATGTACTGGGATGTACTGGGAGCCCCCCTGGGCCCCTGTCTGGGGCTGTCTCTGCTCTGCACACCTGCAGCTCTTCCCCTTGCTCTGGATTTGCATTTTCAGGCTGTGTGCTTCCTCAGGGCATTGTCAGACTGGGAATTCTTGTGTAGCAAATCTGATTTCCCCACAATGTGACCCAGAGATTTTAAACCTGGAAGAGTTTGATGAACTTGTGCAGTGCAGGAAGGGTCATGTAACCTGGCTTGGCTGGAACATGAGAGTGGAGTCTTTTGGATTTAAAAATGGATAAAACACTCCCATTCCTCTTGTTTAATTTTTAAGATGATCAAAGTTCCAACTGAGCAAAGAAAATTGTGCCATATTTTCAGTTTTAATTTGTCTGGCTTTTAATTTATTCCCATAAAAATGGTTTTATGTCCTTTTCCTACTGGTTTGTAGGGACCTCAGTGTTTTTATGGAATCAAGGAATGGCTTGGGTTAAAAGGGACCTTTTAAATGTCACCCAGTGCCACCCCTGCCATGTCCCAGGATTGATGGGATTAGGATTGGTGGGAATATGATTTATGGGAATATGATTTATGGGAATATGATTGCTAGGATTATGACTGGTGGGATTTGGATTGATGGGATTTGGATTGATGGGATTGATGGGGTTACAATTGGTGGAAGTAGGATTTATTTGGATTAGGATTTATTTGGATTAGGATTGGTGGGATTGTGAAAGTAGATTTTAGGAGAGTTGTAAACCCCCCCAGCCTTTATAGTCTTATAATTGTATATTAAATGATGGGCAAAGCAGAGCTTTAAAAAAGTCTGAACTTGCTGGGCTGAGCAGAGTCTCCAGTGGAATTTTATAGTGGAAAATACAGTGCAAAAAAACCCCTGTAAGAACAGGAATAAAAATCTGTGCTGCTGAGGAGATGGAGTGGGATGGGTTCAGTGTTACCTGTCCCAGAACCTGGGTGTAGGTTTTTGTCCTGTTTCTGCTTTGAGGATTGGAGCTTTGGGGACAGAGCTTTTTGCTGCTCTTGAAGCATTTCAGTGTTTCCATTTCCAGACACCCTGTCCTGCTGCATTCCACAGCTTGGCCAGGCAGGATTCCCCTCTTTTCTATTTCTATTTCTGCTCCCCTGCCCAAGCTGCAGGATTCTCTTCTTTTTCTGTTTCTGTGCCCCTGCCAAAGCTTCAGAATTCCTTTTTTTTTCTATTTCTGTGCCCCTGCCAAAGCCGCAGGTTTCTTTTTTTTTTTCTATTTCTGTTCCTCTGCCAAAGCTGCAGAATTCCCTTCTTTTATTTTTCTATTTGTTCCCCTGCCAAAGCTGCAGGATTGATTCCCTTCTTTTTCTATTTCTGTGTCCCTGCCAAAACTGCAGGATTCCTTTTTTTTCTATTTCTATTTTTCCTCCCCTGCCAAAGCTGCAGGATTGATTCCCTTCTTTTTCTATTTCTGTTCCCCTGCCAAAGCTGCAGGATTCTCTTCTTTTTCTGTTCCCCTGCCAAAGCTGCAGGATTCTCTTCTTTTTCTGTTCCTCTGCCAAAGCTGCAGAATTTTCTTCTTTTTCTATTTCTGTGCCCCTGCCAAAGCTGCAGGATCCCTTTTTTTTCTATTTCTGTGTCCCTGCCCAAGCTGCAGGATTCCCCTCTTTTTCTATTTCTGTACCCCTGTAAAGCTGCAGAATTCCTTTTTTTTCTGTTTCTGTGCCCAAAGCTGGCTCTCAGCTGTGGTAAGAGGGAAGTAGCAGGTTCCTCAGTTTGTGGAGCTGATGAACTCAGTGCCTGACCCTGGAGTCCTAGGCCAGCCCAGGCTGCAGGGGCCCCAAAAGGCCCCAGGTTTTTGGGGGGAGCCTGGCTGAAGCCCTCAGCACCCCCAGGATGTGACTCAGCACCTCCCTGTCCCAGTGCAGGGCTGTTCCCATGCAAACATTTCTGTCGTGGCCCAGGATGAAGTCACACCTCTGTATAGACACAGCAGTGCTCCTGAGCTCCATGTGAATCCCTGCGGCCACTTCTCAAGTTCTAAAAAGTGTCCTTGCTTCCCTGTCCCTTTGGGAAACGTGCTCTGTGTCCTGGAGTCTCCTGGGGGAGGGAGGGGCAGGAGCCGAGCAGCAGCCAGGGCCTGGCAGGTCCCTGTCCCCTCTGTCACCTGTGGGGCTGTGACAGTCCCTGTTCCTGTCCCATCTGTGTCACCTGTGGGGCTGTGACAGTCCCTGTCCCTCTGTCCCTGTCCCCTCTGTGCCTGTGGGGCTGTGACAGTCCCTGTCCCCTCTGTCCCTGTCCCTCTGTGCCTGTCCCCTCTGTCCCTGTCCCCTCTGTGCCTGTGGGGCTGTGACAGTCCCTGTCCCATCTGTGTCACCAGTGCGGCTGTGACTGTCCCTGTTCCCTCTGTCCCTGTCCCCTCTGTCCCTGTCCTGTCACCTGTGGGGCTGTGACAGTCCCTGTTCCCTCTGTCCCTGTCCCCTCTGTCCCTGTCCCCTCTGTCCCTGTCCTGTCACCTGTGGGGCTGTGACAGTCCCTGTCCCTGTCCCATCTGTCCCAGTGGGGCTGTGGCAGGTCCCTGTCCCCTCTGTGCCTGTCCCCTCTGTCACCAGTGGGGCTGTGACAGTCCCTCTCCTGTCACCAGTGGGGCTGTGGCAGGTCCCTGTCCCCTCTGTGCCTGTCCCTCTGTCACCAGTGGGGCTGTGACAGTCCCTCTCCTGTCACCAGTGGGGCTGTGGCAGTCCCTGTTCCCTCTGTCCCTGTCCCATCTGTGTCACCAGTGGGGCTGTGACAGTCCCTGTCCCCTCTGTCCCTGTCCCCTCTGTGCCTGTCCTGTCACCAGTGGGGCTGTGGCAGTCCCTGTCCTGTCTGTCCCCAGTTCTGCTGTCCCTGTCCTTGTCCTGTCCCTGTCCCAGTCCTGCTGTCAAAGGTCTCTTTTGGGGTTCTCTGCTTTGCTTTTCTGGAGGTGTTTCGGGGTTCTCTGTGCTGTGCCCCCCATCTCTGCCCTCCAGTCCCCTTTCCTTTGAGAACCAAACCCATGGAGCAGTGCAAGGAATAAATCAGAGCCAGGGAACCTCCAGCCCGTGTCCAGGGGCTGCTCTCCTGTTTCCTTCCTGTTCTTTCCCCTGTCTGGGGTTAATTACCTGGGGTTAATTACCTGGGGTTAATTACCTGGGGTTAGTTCAGCTCTCAGCAGTCCCACAGCCACCTCCCATCTCCCTTTTGCTCACTGCTATTTTCAGCCTTGTCCCCATGAGCTGTCACCGACCACAGCCAGACAGATTTGGCTCTTCTCACCTTTCAGTGCCTCCTGCTCTTCCATGCCCCAGCTGTGTGCACCAGGGTGAACAGAGTCCCAGAATTATTTAGGGTAGAAAACACCTCAGGACCATCCAGTTCAGCCTGTGACTGATGCACACCCTGTCAGCAGCCAGAGCAGAGAGTGCCCAGCCAGGGAGGGTGACTGTGCCCTGGTGACTCTGCCACCCCCCTGAGCAGCCCCTGCCACTGCCTGCTGCCCCTTTCTGGGCAGAAATTCCTCCTGAAACCTTTGGGGATTATGGGGTTGTGGCCCCAGTGCTCTCAGGCACCAGCTCTGAGCTCTTGGCTCCTGCTTCGTTGGGTTATCTTAGATAAGCAAAGCAGCTGATGGTTAAAAAGGTTATTTATTACAAAGCACATCAGTCTCAACAGGCAATGGCACAAGCAATGGCAAAGCAGCAGCAATCAGCAAATGGCTAGAAGCCAGAATGGCTAAAAAGCCACAATGGCTGAAAGCACCAACTCTGCCAGTACAAACTCTTATACAGGATTTCCAACAAGCTCAGACACAAACTCAGACCACCCCTCCTTAACCTGTTACAATCCCAGTTTCTGAGCACACCAGGTTACCTATAGAGCTACTCACACAGTCTGTCTGTTCTATCTGAGAAATGTCAGCAATATTCTCACTGCAGCTCTGCTGTGTCTCAGTCCTGTCTGTAACTGTGGCCTGGAGCCTCCACTGCAGATATCAGTGTGTTTCACCTTCACTGGAGCTCACTCTGCTCCTCTGGCATTTGAAACCTGTCACTCACTGAAAGCATCAGAGCTCACCCTAAAACTGACTGACTGACTTCTACTCAAACATCTGCTTTATGTGTGAGTGGGTTAATGTCCTTCAACCCACCCAAAGGCTTTGATTCAATCCCTGCACTCTGATTTCCCTCTGACTCACTGACTCCAGCAGAGGTGCACCCTCCACGGGGGTTTGTCCTTCCTGCAGAGGAAGATGCAGTGAGTTTTGGTGGGAAGCAGCACAGATCAGATCTCTGGGGGGAAAAACACAAGGAGTGAAATACCCAGGGCAGTCCATAAATACCCAGTGAAATCCATAAATACCCAGGGCAGTCCATAAATTCAGTTCCTCACCACAATTAATTCAGTTCCTCACCACAATTAATTCAGTTCCTCACCACAATTCAGCTCCTCACCACAATTCAGTTCACTCACTGGTTCCTGTGGGAGAACTGACTGGTTTTTAGTTTGAAATTCTCTTTTCAGCCTACCTGTGTTTATCGAATCCAAGCCCTTTTGCTGCAGCTGTCTCAGTGATTTTAATCTGTTTTCTGCTGTTTTGCTTTTCAGTGAGCACTGATGGAGAGGAGGTTTTTTCCCCCTCAGGCCAGTTGGATTTCTGGAATTCCAGAATTTGGAATTTTTCTGGCTCTTGCACCAGTCCCAGTGACTGATGCAGGTCTGGACTCAGGCATTTCCCTGGGAAGATTCTGCTTTGCTGCTCACTGGCTGTCAGAGGAACTGGCACAGCACCTCAGCTGGCTCCTCATTTCGGTGTTTTGGTTTGGTTTTTGTTTTAAGCTCAGCAGAATTTGGAGCTCCACAGGAAGTTGTTCTGCCATTGCAGGGGTGGAAGGGAAGTGTTGGTGTGAACTCGTGTTCTTTTGGTGACAGTGAAATCCTGACCTCTCTGCAGCAGCCTCTCTGCACCCTGGGCTTTGTTCAAGGAGGAAATTGCAGTGGAGGACAGCAGATTGTTCCCTGTGCCATTCCTGTCTCACCTCAGCAGCTGCCTGGCCCGGAGAGAGCCCTGCCTGTCCTGTCCTGTCCCTGAGTGCTCCTGCTGGCGCTGTGCCTCTGGGAATGGCTCGTGCTGGTGCCCTGAGCAGCTGCTGGCTCTGGGCACGGCTGGCGTGGAGATGGGAGGAGGAGAGCTGGGTGGCTGGGCTGCGATCCTCGGGGGGTTGGGGAGCTGCTGGGGATTCCACCGATGCAGCACAGCCAGGTGTCCCTGCAGGGTGACCCTGCTGGTCACTGCCCGTCTGGGGTCACCTGGGATCCCCAGAGCTGGTGGAATTCACCCCTGCAGAGCCAGGCTGGGCTCTGAGCACTGTCCCTGATTTACCTGGGATCCCCAGAGCTGGTGGAATTAACCCTGCAGAGCCAGGCTGGGCTCTGAGCACTGTCCCTGATTTACCTGGGATCCCCCAGAGCTGATGGATTTAACCCCTGCAGAGCCAGGCTGGGCTCTGAGCACTGTCCCTGATTTACCTGGGATCCCCAGAGCTGATGGAATTAACCCTGCAGAGCCAGGCTGGGCTCTGAGCACTGTCCCTGATTTACCTGGGATCCCCCAGAGCTGGTGGATTTAACCCCTGCAGAGCCAGGCTGGGCTCTGGAGCACTGTCCCTGATTTACCTGGGATCCCCAGAGCTGGTGGAATTAACCCTGCAGAGCCAGGCTGGGCTCTGAGCACTGTCCCTGATTTACCTGGGATCCCCCAGAGCTGGTGGAATTAACCCCTGCAGAGCCAGGCTGGGCTCTGAGCACTGTCCCTGATTTACCTGGGATCCCCAGAGCTGATGGAATTAACCCCTGCAGAGCCAGGCTGGGCTCTGAGCACTGTCCCTGATTTTACCTGGGATCCCCAGAGCTGGTGGAATTAACCCTGCAGAGCCAGGCTGGGCTCTGAGCACTGTCCCTGATTTACCTGGGATCCCCAGAGCTGCTGGATTTAACCCCTGCAGAGCCAGGCTGGGCTCTGAGCACTGTCCCTGATTTACCTGGGATCCCCAGAGCTGATGGAATTAACCCTGCAGAGCCAGGCTGGGCTCTGAGCACTGTCCCTGATTTACCTGGGATCCCCAGAGCTGGTGGATTTAACCCCTGCAGAGCCAGGCTGGGCTCTGAGCACTGTCCCTGCTCTCTGCTCCAGTCCCTGGCTGCACATTTGATTTTTGCTGAATCCCCTCCTGTGTGTCCAGAGACCTGAATGTGGGGCCAGGACTGAGCCTGGGAAGGGATTGGGGTGTCTGGTGTGGTGGGGCTGCTGTGAGTGCCACAGGTGCCCTGGCTCTGTGTTTTTGGGGTGGTTTTTATGTGGTTTTGATGACAAGAGCCATCCCTTGGGGCCGTATTTTTGGTGTGTGTTTTTGGTGAAAGGAGCCCTCCCCTGAGGCTGTGGTTTTGGTGTGCTTGTGGTGTAATTTTGCTGTGTTTTTGCTGTGTTTTTGGTCTGTTTTTGCTGTGGTTTTGGTCTGTTTCTGGTCTGTTTTTGGTCTTTTTTTGCTGTGTTTTTGCTCTGTTTTTGGTGTGTTTTTGCACTGTTTTTGGTGTGGTTTTGCTGTTTTTGTTTTGTTTTTACTCTGGTTTTGATCTGTTTTTGCTCTGTTTTTGGTGTGTTTCTGGTCTGGTTTTGCTCTGTTTTTGCCCTGTTTTTGCCCTGTTTTTGCACTGTTTTTGGTGTGTTTTTTGTGTGTTTCTGGTCTGGTTTTGGCCTATTTCTGGTCTGTTTTTGATCTGGTTTTGCTCTGTTTTTGCTCTGTTTTTGCCCTATTTTTGCTCTGTTTCTCGTATGTTTTTGCTCTGTTTTTGCTCTGTTTTTGGTGAGTTTTTGCTCTGTTTCTGGTCTGTTTTTGCTCTGTTTTTGGTGAGGTTTTGGTGAGTTTTTGGTGAGGTTTTGGTGTGTTTCTGCTCTGTTTCTGGTGTGGTTTTGCTGTGTTTTTGGTGAGGTTTTGGTGAGTTTCTGCTGTGTTTCTGCTCTGTTTTTGCTCTGTTTTTGGTGAGTTTTTGCTCTGTTTCTGGTCTGTTTTTGCTCTGTTTCTGGTCTGTTTTTGCTGTGTTTTTGCTCTGCTTTTGGTGAGTTTTTGGTGAGGTTTTGGTGAGTTTCTGCTGTGTTTCTGGTCCGTTTCCGGCGCGTTTCTGGCTGCGGTGACCCGCCCAGCCCGCGCTGACCGCTGTCCCTCTGTTGCAGCTGACGCTGACCATTGTCCGGCAGACGGGGGGGCTGGGCATCAGCATCGCGGGGGGCAGGGGCTCCACGCCCTATAAGGGGGACGACGAGGTAAGAGCCCCAAATCCGGGCTGGCCCTGAATCCCCCAAAATCCAGGGGAGGAGCAGCCCTGAATCCCCCAAAATCCAGGGCTGGCCCTGAATCCCCCTGAATCCCCCAAAATCCAAGGGCTGGAGCAGCCCTGAATCCTCCAAAATCCAGGGGAGGAACAGCCCTGAATCCCCTGAATCCCCCAAAATCCAGGGGCTGACCCTGAATCCCCCAAATCCAGGGGCTGACCCTGAATCCCCCATAATCCAGGGGAGGAGCAGCCCTGAATCCCCCTGAATCCCCCAAAATCCGAGGGCTGGAGCAGCCCTGAATCCCCCAAAATCCAGGGGTGGAGCAGCTCTGAATCTCCCTGAATTCCCCAAATCCAGGGGCTGACCCTGAATCCCCCAAAATCCAGGGGCTGGCAGTGTCCCATTGTCTCTTTGGGGTCCCTGCTTTGGAGTTTCTGTCCCCCTGTCACTTTGGGGTCCCTGCTTTGGGGTTTGGGGTGCCCTGCTTTGGGGTTTCTGTCCCCCTGTCACTTTGGGGGTCCCTGCTTTGGGGTTTGGGGTTCCTGCTTTGGGGTTTCTGTCCCCCCTGTCACTTTGGGGTCCCTGCTTTGGGGTTTCTGTCCCCTGTCACTTTGGGGGTCCCTGCTTTGGGGGTTTCTGTCCCCCCTGTCACTTTGGGGGTCCCTGCTTTGGGGTTTCTGTCCCCCTGTCACTTTGGGGTCCCTGCTTTGGGGTTTCTGTCCCCTTCCCCAGCTCCTGAGCAGCAGGATGTGTTTTCTCTGTTCCCCTCTCCCTGGCTCCTCTCCTGTGAGCTCGGGGGGCTCGGGGGTCTCTGCAGCCCCAGGGCTGAGCAGTGATCTCCCACCTCACACAAGTTTTGTTCCAGGGCATCTTCATCTCCCGAGTGTCCGAGGAGGGTCCTGCAGCCCGAGCAGGGGTCAGGGTCGGGGACAAACTGCTGGAGGTGAGGACAGACTGCACACAGGAGAGGGTGCTGAGGGGTGTGAGTGCAGCTGGGAGGTGAGGGGGGAGTCTGGTGACGTGAGTGCAGGTGTGAGATGGCTGGGGGGTTTGGGGGTGTGAGATGAGTGGGAGGATTTGGGGGGTGTGAGATGATTTGGAGTGGGTTTGGGGGTGTGAGATGATTGGGGGGATTTGGAGGGAGTGGATTTGCACCACACATTTTAGACCAAATGAAGAGATGGGAGATGTGTAAGAGCTGACAACGTGTGGGGTTTGGGATGTGTGTATGGGGTCAGGCTGGTTTTATGGGGTGTCTCTGCTTGATTTTGGGGTTTCTCTCTGTCCCAGGTGAACGAGGTGCCCCTGCACCACACTGAGCACCACGTGTGGGGTCAGGCTGTGTGTGTGATGTTCAGGGCTGTGTGTATGGGATGTGTCTGTGTGATTTTAGGGCTCTGTGTGATTTTAGGGCTCTCTGAATTTGGGGGCTCTGTTTCTCTCTCTCCCCAGGTGAACGGCGCGTGCTCTCATGCCGAGAGCACCACGCGGGGGCTCAGGCTGTGTGTGTGGGATGTGTCTGTGTGATTTTAGGGCTGTCTCTGATTTTGGGGTTTCTCCCCCCAGGTGAACGGCGTGCCACGTCTTGCCATGCCGAGCACCACGTGTGGGGTCAGGCTGTGTGTGTGGGGTCAGGGCTGTGTGTGTGGGATGTGTGTGTGTGGATTTGGGGGCTCTCTGTGATTTTTGGGGGCTCTGTTTCTCTCCCCCAGGTGAACGGGTGCCCCTGCATGCCACCGAGCACCACGTGTGGGGTCAGGGCTGTGTGTGTGGGGTCAGGCTGTGTGTGTGATGTTCAGGGCTGTGTGTATGGGATGTGTCTCTGATTTAGGGCTCTCTCTGATTTTGGGGCTCTGTTTCTCTCTCTCCCTAGGTGAACGGGGTGCCCCTGCACCACGCACCACGTGTGGGCTCAGGCTGTGTGTGTGGGGTCAGGCTGTGTGTATGGGGTGTCTCTGTGTGATTTTTGGGGCTCTCTGTGAATTTGGGGCTCTGTTTCTCTCCCCCAGGTGAATCCGGGGTGCCCCTCGCCAGCCGAGCACCACGTGTGGGGTTCAGGCTGTGTGTGTGGAGTGTCTCTGTGTGATTTTAGGGCTCTCTCTGATTTTGGGGCTCTGTTCTCTCTCTCCCCAGGTGAACGGGTGCCGCTGCACCGCCGAAAGCACCACGTGTGGGGTCAGGGCTGTGTGTGTGGAGTGTCTCTGTGTGATTTTAGGGCTCTCTCTGATTTTGGGGCTCTGTTTCTCTCCCTCCCCAGGTGAATCAGGGCGGGCTCCCCTGCGCTGCGTCGAGCACCACATGTGGGGTCAGGGCTGTGTGTGTGGGGTCAGGCTGTGTGTGTGGGGTCAGGCTGTGTGTATGGGGGTGTCTCTGTGTGATTTGGGCTCTCTGATTTCGGCTCTCTCCCCAGGTGAACGGGGTGCCGCTGTTTCGCCGCCGGAAAGCACCACGTGTGGGAGTTCAGGCTGTGTGTGGGATGTGTCTGTGTGATTTGGGGCTCTCTCTGATTTTGGGGCTCTGTTTCTCTCCCCAGGTGAACGGGTGCCGCTGCGCTGCACCCCAGCACCACGTGTGGGTCAGGGCTGTGTGTGTGGGGGTCAGGGCTGTGTGTGTGGGGTCAGGCTGTGTGTATGGGATGTGTCTGTGTGATTTTGGGCTCTCTCTGATTTCGGGTCTCTCCCCAGGTGAACGGGGTGCGCTGTCAGCGCCGGAAAGCACCACGTGTGGGGTCAGGCTGTGTGTGTGGGGGTCAGGGCTGTGTGTGTGGGGGTCAGGCTGTGTGTATGGGATGTGTCTGTGTGATTTTGGGCTCTCTCTGATTTCCGGGTCTCTCCCCAGGTGAACGGCGTGCCCCTGCGCCGTGCCGAGCACCACGTGTGGGTCAGGGCTGTGTGTGTGGGGTCAGGGCTGTGTGTGTGGGGTCAGGCTGTGTGTATGGGGTGTCTCTGTGTGATTTTGGGCTCTCTCTGATTTCGGGCTCTCTCCCCAGGTGAACGGGGTGCCGCTGCGCCGCGCCGAGCACCACGCGGCGGTGGAGGCGCTGCGGGGCTCGGGCAGCGCCGTGGCCATGACGGTGCTGCGGGAGCGCATGGTGGAGCCCGAGAACGCCGTCACCGTGACCCCGCTGCGGCCCGGCGACGACTCCAGCCCGCGGGAGCGGCGCGGGGGGCTGCGCTGCCCCGGCGGCCCCGAGCCCCCGGGGCGCCTCTCCACCCTCCTGCTGCGCAACGAGAAGGGGCTGGGCTTCAGCATCGCCGGCGGCAAGGGCTCCACGCCCTACCGGCCCGGGGACACGGTCAGTGCTGGGAGCCACCCCTGGGGCGGGGGGCACGGCCAGGGCTGGGAGACACCCCTGGGGCGGGGGACACGGTCAGTGCTGGGAGACATCCCTGGGGCTGGGGGCATGGTCAGTGCTGGGCCATCCCCTGGGGCTGGGGGGCACGGTCAGTGCTGGGAGACACCCCTGGGGCGGGGGGCACGGTCAGGGCTGGGGAGACACCCCCTGGGGCGGGGGGCACGGTCAGGGCTGGGAGACACCCCTGGGGCGGGGGGCACGGACAGGGCTGGTCACTGCGACACGGCCAGTGCTCATCACTGGGGTGGGGACACGGTCAGTGCTGGTCACAGGGACATGGTCAGTGCTGGTCACTGGGACATGGTCAGGGCTGGTCACTGGGACATGGTCAGTGCTGGTCACTGGGACATGGTCAGGGCTGGTCACTGGGACATGGTCAGTGCTGGTCACTGGGGACACGGTCAGTGCTGGTCACTGGGACACGGGTCAGTGCTGGTCACTGGGACACGGTCAGGGCTGGTCACTGGGACACGGTCAGTGCTGGTCACTGGGGATATGGTCAGTGCTGGTCACTGGGGACATGGTCAGTGCTGGTCACTGGGACATGGTCAGTGCTGGTCACTGGGACACGGTCAGTGCTGGTCACTGGGACATGGTCAGTGCTGGTCACTGGGGATATGGTCAGTGCTGGTCACTGGGGATATGGTCAGTGCTGGTCACTGGGGACATGGTCAGTGCTGGTCACTGGGACATGGTCAGTGCTGGTCACTGGGACACGGTCAGTGCTGGTCACTGGGACATGGTCAGTGCTGGTCACTGGGGGATATGGTCAGTGCTGGTCACTCGGATATGGTCAGTGCTGGTCACTGGGACATGGTCAGTGCTGGTCACTGGGACACGGGTCAGTGCTGGTCACTGGGGATATGGTCAGTGCTGGTCACTGGGACATGGTCAGTGCTGGTCACTGGGGACATGGTCAGTGCTGGTCACAGGGACATGGTCAGTGCTGGTCACTGGGACACGGTCAGTGCTGGTCACTGGGATATGGTCAGTGCTGGTCACTGGGACACGGTCAGTGCTGGTCACTGGGGCATGGTCAGTGCTGGTCACTGGGGACACGGTCAGTGCTGGTCACTGGGGACATGGTCAGTGCTGGTCACTCGGGATATGGTCAGTGCTGGTCACTGGGGATATGGTCAGTGCTGGTCACTGGGGCATGGTCAGTGCTGGTCACTGGGACATGGTCAGTGCTGGTCACTGGGACATGGTCAGTGCTGGTCACAGGGACATGGTCAGTGCTGGTCACTGGGACACGGTCAGTGCTGGTCACTGGGATATGGTCAGTGCTGGTTACAGGGACACGGTCAGTGCTGGTCACTGGGACACAGTCAGTGCTGGTCACTGGGACATGGTCAGTGCTGGTCACTGGGACACGGTCAGTGCTGGTCACTGGGATATGGTCAGTGCTGGTCACTGGGGACACGCGTCAGTGCTGGTCACTGGGATATGGTCAGTGCTGGTTACAGGGACACGGTCAGTGCTGGTCACTGGGACATGGTCAGTGCTGGTCACTGGGGACACGGTCAGTGCTGGTCACTGGGGATATGGTCAGTGCTGGTCACTGGGGATATGGTCAGTGCTGGTCACTGGGGACACGGTCAGTGCTGGTCACTGGGGATATGGTCAGTGGTGGTCACTGGGACACGGTCAGTGCTGGTCACTGGGGATATGGTCAGTGCTGGTCACTGGGACACGGTCAGTGCTGGTCACTGGGACATGGTCAGTGCTGGTCACTGGGGACAGGGTCAGTGCTGGTCACTGGGATATGGTCAGTGCTGGTCACTGGGATATGGTCAGTGGTGGTCACTGGGGACACGGGTCAGTGCTGGTCACTGGGATATGGTCAGTGCTGGTCACTGGGACACGGTCAGTGCTGGTCACTGGGACATGGTCAGTGCTGGTCACTGGGGACACGGGTCAGTGCTGGTCACTGGGGACATGGTCAGTGCTGGTCACTCGATATGGCCGTGCTGGTCACTGGGGATATGGTCAATGCTGGTCACTGGGGACACGGTCAGTGCTGGTCACTGGGACACGGGTCAGTGCTGGTCACTGGGGACACGGTCAGTGCTGGTCACTGGGGACACGCTCAGTGCTGGTCACAGGGGATATGGTCAGTGCTGGTCACTGGGACACGGTCAGTGCTGGTCACTGGGGATATGGTCAGTGCTGGTCACTGGGACACGGTCAGTGCTGGTCACTGGGGACTACGGTCAGTGCTGGTCACTGGGATATGGTCAGTGCTGGTCACTCGGGGACACGGTCAGTGCTGGTCACTGGGACATGGTCAGTGCTGGTCACTGGGGACATGGTCAGTGCTGGTCACTGGGATATGGTCAGTGCTGGTCACTGGGGACATGGTCAGTGCTGGTCACTGGGGCATGGTCAGTGCTGGTCACTGGATATGGTCAGTGCTGGTCACTGGGGGACATGGTCAGTGCTGGTCACTGGGGGCATGGTCAGTGCTGGTCACTGGGACATGGTCAGTGCTGGTCACTGGGATATGGTCAGTGCTGGTCACTGGGATATGGTCAGGGCTGGTCACTGGGATATGGTCAGTGCTGGTCACTGGGGACATGGTCAGTGCTGGTCACTGGGGGCATGGTCAGTGCTGGTCACTGGGACACGGGTCAGTGCTGGTCACTGGGACATGGTCAGTGCTGGTCACTGGGGACACGGGCCAGCGCTGGTCATCAGCATGGTCAGTGCTGGTCACTGGGGACACGGTCAGTGCTGGTCACCGGGACACGGTCAGTGCTGGTCACTGGGGTGGGGACACGGTCAGTGCTGGTCACTGGGACATGGTCAGTGCTGGTCACTGGGGACACGGAGGTCAGTGCTGGTCACCGGATATGGTCAGTGCTGGTCACTGGGACACGGTCAGTGCTGGTCACTGGGACATGGTCAGTGCTGGTCACTGATATGGTCAGTGCTGGTCACTGGGGACACGGCCAGTGCTGGTCACTGGATATGGTCAGTGCTGGTCACTGGGACACGGTCAGTGCTGGTCACTGGGACACGGTCAGTGCTGGTCACTGGGGTGGGGGACACGGTCAGTGCTGGTCACTGGGATATGGTCAGTGCTGGTCACTGGGACACGGCCAGTGCTGGTCACCGGATATGGTCAGTGCTGGTCACTGGGACACGGTCAGTGCTGGTCACTGGGGACATGGTCAGTGCTGGTCACTGGGACATGGTCAGTGCTGGTCACTGGGACACGGTCAGTGCTGGTCACTGGGATATGGTCAGCGCTGGTCACTGCGACACGGTCAGTGCTGGTCACTGGGACATGGTCAGTGCTGGTCACAGGGACATGGTCAGTGCTGGTCACTGGGACATGCGGTCAGTGCTGGTTACAGGGACACGGTCAGTGCTGGTCACTGGGACATGGTCAGTGCTGGTCACTGGGGATATGGTCAGTGCTGGTCACCGGGGACACGGTCAGTGCCGGTCACTGGGGACATGGTCAGCGCTGGTCACTGGGACACGGGTCAGTGCTGGTCACTGGGGGACACGGTCAGTGCTGGGTCACCGGGACATGGTCAGTGCTGGTCACTGGGACATGGTCAGTGCTGGGTCACCGGATATGGTCAGTGCTGGTCACTGGGGACATGGTCAGTGCTGGTCTCTGGGATATGGTCAGTGCTGGTCACTGGGACATGGCCAGTGCTGGTCACTGGATATGGTCACGTGCTGGTCACTGGGACACGGTCAGTGCTGGTCACTGGGACACGGGTCAGTGCTGGTCACTGGGGACATGGTCAGTGCTGGTCATTGGGACACGGTCAGTGCTGGTCACTGGGACATGGTCAGTGCTGGTCACCAGGATTCCCAGCCTTCCCCATCCCTGGGGTGCAGCCTGGCCCTGAGAGCCATCAGGGGATCCCAGTGTGGTTTGGATTTGGGTTTGAGTTTGGGTTTGGGTCTGGGTTTGGGTCTGGGTTTGTGTTTGAGTTTGGATCTGGGTCTGAGTTTGGGTTTGAGTTTGGGTTTGGGTCTGGGTTTAGGTCTGAGTTTGGGTTTGGGTTTGAATTTGGGTTAGGATTTGAGTTTGAGTTTGGGTCTGGATTTGGGTCTGGGTCTGGGTCTGGGTCTGGGTTTGTGTTTGAGTTTGGGTTTGGGTCTGGGTTTAGGTCTGGGTTTAGGTCTGGGTTTAGGTCTGGGTTTAGGTCTGGGTTTGGGTTTGGGTTTGGGTTTGGGTTTAACCCTCACCTGTCCATCCCCTTGTCACAGCCAGGTTCCCCTGCCCCAGGCTGCTCCCAGCCCTGAACACTTCCAGGGATGGGGCAGCCCCAGCCCCTCTGGCACCCTCAGAGGGGACAGTTCCTTGCCAAAGTCCCACCTCACCCTGCCCCCCCCGTGCTGTCACCCCAGGCCCTGTCACCCTGTTTATAGCAGCACAGTGGCTGCCAGTGCCTGCCGGTGACACCCGATCCTGCTGCTGCCCTCGTGGCACAGATTGCAGGCCTGGGGCGGGGAGGGCTGTGCTGGGAGCAGAGGGTTTGTGTGGAGGGGAGCAGGCAGCAGGGCAGGTCTGGGAGGGGAGAGCCCTGGGACTGCCTGGAGCCTGGGACGGGCTTGGAGAGCCGGGCTCAGGGGAGGGTTCCAGGCTCAGGGGAGGGTTCCTGGCTCAGGGGAGGGGGTTCCAGGCTCAGGGGAGGGTTCCTGGCTCAGGGGAGGGTTCCAGGCTCAGGTGAGGGGTTCCTGGCTCAGGGGAGGGGATTGGTGGCTCAGGGGAGGGTTCCTGGGCTGCCCTGACCTCTCTGGCTCTGTGCAGGGGATCTTCATCTCCCGGATTGCAGAGGGAGGAGCCGCCCACCGGGACGGGATCCTGCGAGTCGGGGACAGAGTCATCTCGGTGAGTGTGTGGGGAGGGGCTGCCTGGGCCCCTGCCCCTCCCCAGCTGGCTCTGGGGCTCCTTCCTGCAGCTCCTGAGCCCCCTGGGACAGCAGTCACAGCTCACCTTTCCCAGGTGCTGTCCCCAGGAGTGGCATGGGGGGCATTACAGCAGCCCTGCCCCCAGCCTGGGGGTCACTCTGGGGCCTGGGTGGCAGCTGGGGACACAGCCAGGGGATAGGGGAGCCCCTGGGGACACAGCCAGGGGGATAGGGGAGCCCCTGGGGACACAGCTAGGGGGATAGGGGAGCCCCTGGGGACACAGCCAGGGGACAGGGGAGCCCCTGGGGACAGCCAGGGACAGGGGAGATCCTGGGGACACATCCAGGGGATAGGGGAGCCCCCTGGGGACAAGCCAGGGGATAGGGAGCCCCTGGGGATACATCCAGGGGACAGGGGAGCCCCCTGGGGACAGCTAGGGGATAGGGGGGCCCCTGGGACCTGCCAGGGACAGGGGAGATCCTGGGGACACAGCCAGGGGACAGGGGAGCCCCTGGGGACAGCCTAGGGATAGGGGGCCCCCCTGGGGACGGCCAGGGACAGGGAGATCCCTGGGGACACATCCAGGGGACAGGGGAGCCCCTGGGGACAGCCAGGGATAGGGAGCCCCCTGGGGACGGCCAGGGATCAGGGAGCCCCTGGGGACACAGCCAGGGGGATTAGGGAGCCCCTGGGGACAGCCAGGGGACATCCAGGGGACAGGGGAGCCCCTGGGGACAGCCAGGGGACAGGGGAGCCCCTGGGGACAGCCAGGGGGCTAGGGGGCCCCTGGGGACACAGCCAGGGGACAGGGGAGCCCCTGGGGACGGCCAGGGGACAGGGGAGCCCCCAGACACAGCCAGGGGACAGGGGAGCCCTGGGGACGGCCAGGGGATAGGGAGCCCCCTGGGGACTGCCAGGGGACAGGGGAGCCTCTGGGGACACATCCAGGGGACAGGGGGAGCCCCCTGGGGACAGCTAGGGACAGGGGAGCTCCTAGCTAGGGGACAGGGGAGCCCCTGGGGACGGCCAGGGGACAGGGGAGCCCCTGGGGACACATCCAGGGGACAGGGGAGCCCCTGGGGACGGCCAGGGGACAGGGGAGCCCCTGGGGACACAGCCAGGGGACAGGGGAGCCCCTGGGGACGGCCAGGGGACAGGGGAGCCCCTGGGGACACAGCCAGGGGACAGGGGAGCCCCTGGGGACGGCCAGGGGACAGGGGAGCCCCTGGGGACATCCAGGGGACAGGGGAGCTCCTGGGGACAGCCAGGGGACAGGGGAGCCCCAGGGGTGGCAGGGGCACGTGCTGGAGCAGGAGGAGCTGCCCGGGGGTGCCTCAGTGTGTCCCTGCCTCACCTGAGCTCTGGCCTGGGGCTCCCTCCTGTCCCTGCGGGTCTCTGCTGTCACCTCCTGTCCCTGCTGCTGCTGCTGCTCCTGCAGGAGCCTCTGATCCTCGCCAGGCTGCTGCAGCCCCTGGGCACCCTGCGGGGGCTGGGCTGGGCTGGGCACCCTGCGGGTGGTTTTCTGTCCCTGTTACACCCTGCAGGAGCTGTGCTGTCTCTGTTACACCCTGCAGGTGGTTTTCTGTCTCTGTTACACCCTGCAGGTGTTTTTCTCTCTCTGTTACACCCTGCAGGAGCTGAGCTGGCTCTGTTACACCCTGCAGGTGTTTTTCTGGCTCTGTTACACCCTGCAGGAGCTGTGCTGTCTCTGTTACACCCTGCAGGGGCTGTGCTGTCTCTGTTACACCCTGCAGGTGTTTTTCTGTCCCTGTTACACCTCTGCAGGAGCCGTGCTGTCTCTGTTACACCTCGCAGGAGCTGTGCTGTCTCTGTTACACCCCTGCAGGTGTTTTTTCTGGCTCTGTTACACCCTGCAGGAGCTGTGCTGTCTCTGTTACACCCTGCAGGTGGTTTTCTGGCTCTGTTACACCCTGCAGGTGTTTTTCTGGCTCTGTTACACCCTGCAGGAGCTGTGCTGTGCTGGTGGTGGGTTCTGGCCCAGCCTCGGTGCTCACAGCACTCTGCTGGCGTGGGTAAACACTGATACAGCCTGGCCAGTGCTGGCTTCTGTCTGCCCTACCCCGAACCGGGGCTGCCCTGCCTCTGCTCAGGCACAGCTCAGGGGGCTGGGCCCGCCTCTGGCACTGGCAGGCACAACTGTGAGCTGGGGTAGCACCTCTCCCTCCCCTCAGTGCTCCCCACTCCCAGAACCGAGCCCTGACCCTGGTCAGTGCCAGCCAGACTGAGTCATTTTGGATTTGCTGAGTCATTTTGCATTTGCTGAGTCATTTTGGATTTGCTGAGTTATTTTGGATTTGCTGCATGGTGCAGCCCTGGCCCTGATCCATGCCAGCCAGACTGAGTCATTTTGCATTTGCTGAGTTATTTTGCATTTGCTGAGTCATTTTGCATTTGCTGCATGGTGCAGGGGCAGTGCTGGGGCCCATCACTGGGGCTGCTTTGCTCACCCTGTGGAACAAGGAGACACAAAATCTCAGAACAGATTTAGAGCCACAGCTGCCTGCAGCTTCAGCAGCTCTATTTATAGCCGTGGGCAGCCTGGTGGGAAGAGCAGCTCTCACTGCCCAGGAATGGCCTGCAGTGCATCCCTGGGGAGTGTGAGCCAGGCTCCCAGAGCTCAGCCCCGGTTTTGGCCTGGCTGTGGTCAGTCCTGCTCACCTGCCCAGGTGTGTGGGGCCATGCAGGTCAGGTGCAGCCGGGTCCCTGCTCCCCTGAGGTGAGGGCACCCAGCAGAAATGCTCACCACGCTCTTTCAGAGCAGCAGCTCCATTTTTCCCTGGAAGAACGAGGCACTGCCGTGGTTGCTAGGGTGTGGGGCAGGTTACCTGTCCCTCATGGTGCCACGGGCAGGGATCTGCTGCTCATGCCCAGCTCCCAGCTGGCCAAGCAATGAGCAGGGCAGCACGGCTCCCTGCTGCTCCCCGTGCTCTGAATGCTCCTGGAGCTGTGCTCAGGGCAGCTGGGGCTGCTCCTGGCCTTGGGGCAGCCTTGGGCACCTGGGCTGAGTGACCAGTGCCTGTCACTGCTCCCAGTGCCTGTCCTGTGCCCTGCCTCACTGCGTGTGCCTGCCTCAGTGCTCCCCAGTGCCTGTCCCTGCCCCCAGTGCTTCGTCCCAGTGCCTCGACACTCGCTCAGTGCCCGTCAGTAAGTGCTCCCAGTGCCTGTCCCTGCTCCCAGTGCCTGTCCCAGTGCCTGACACTGCTCCCAGTGCCTGTCCCAGTGCCTGTCACTGCTCCCAGTGCCTGTCAGTGCTCCCAGTGCCTGTCCCAGTGCCTGTCCACTGCTCCCAGTGCCCGTCACTGCTCCCAGTGCCTGTCACTGCTCCCAGTGCCTGTCCCAGTGCCTGTCCCTGCTGCTCAGTGCCTGTCACTGCCCCCCAGTGCCTGTCAGTGCTCCCAGTGCCTGTCACTGCTCCCAGTGCCTGTCAGTGCTCCCCAGTGCCTGTCACTGCTCCCAGTGCCTGTCCCAGTGCCTGACACTGCTCCCAGTGCCTGTCACTGCCCCCAGTGCCCTGTCAGTGCTCCCAGTGCCTGTCACTGCTCCCAGTGCCTGTCCCAGTGCCTGACACTGCTCCCAGTGCCTGTCCCAGTGCCTGTCCCAGTGCCTCGTCCCAGTGTCTGTCAGTGCTCCCAGTGCCTGTCACTGCCCCCAGTGCCTGTCCCAGTGCCTGCCACTCCATCCCAGTGCCTGTCCCAGTGCCTGACACTGCTCCCAGTGCCTGTCGGTGCTCCCAGTGCCTGTCACTGCCCCCCAGTGCCTGTCCCAGTGCCTGTCACTCCATCCCAGTTCCCTGTCCCAGTGCCTGTCACTGCTCCCAGTGCCTGTCCCAGTGCCTGTCACTCCATCCCAGTTCCTGTCCCAGTGCCTGTCACTGCTCCCCAGTGCCTGTCCCAGTGCCTGTCACTGCCCCCAGTGCCTGTCAGTGCTCTCCCAGTGCCTGTCCCTGCTCCCCAGTGCCCTGTCCCAGTGCCTGACACTGCCCCCAGTGCCTGTCCCAGTGCTCTGTCACTGCTCCCAGTGCCTGTCAGTGCTCCCAGTGCCTGTCCCAGTGCCTGTCCCTGCTCCCAGTGCCTGTCACTGCTCCCAGGTCGCCTGTCACTGCTCCCAGTGCCTGTCAGTGCTCCCAGTGCCTGTCACTGCTCCCAGTGCCTGTCCCAGTGCCTGTCAGTGCTCCCAGTGCCTGTCACTGCTCCCAGTGCCTGTCCCAGTGCCTGACACTGCTCCCAGTGCCTGTCCCAGTGCCTCCGTCCCAGTGCCTGTCCCAGTGTCTGTCAGTGCTCCCAGTGCCTGTCACTGCCCCCCAGTGCCTGTCCCAGTGCCTGCCACTCCATCCCAGTGCCTGTCCCAGTGCCTGACACTGCTCCCAGTGCCTGTCAGTGCTCCCAGTGCCTGTCACTGCCCCCAGTGCCTGTCCCAGTGCCTGACACTGCCCCCAGTGCCTGTCCCAGTGCCTGACACTGCTCCCAGTGCCTGTCAGTGCTCCCCAGTGCCTGTCACTGCTCCCAGTGCCTGTCCCAGTGCTCTGTCAGTGCTCCCAGTGCCTGTCACTGCCCCCCAGTGCCTGTCAGTGCTCCCAGTGTCTGTCAGTGCTCCCAGTGCCTGTCACTGCCCCCAGTGCCTGTCAGTGCTCCCAGTGCCTGTCACTGCCCCCAGTGCCTGTCAGTGCTCCCCAGTGCCTGTCACTGCTCCCAGTGCCTGTCCCAGTGCCTGTCAGTGCTCCCAGTGCCTGTCACTGCTCCCAGTGCCTGTCCCAGTGCCTGTCCCAGTGCCTGTCCCAGTGTCTGTCAGTGCTCCCAGTGCCTGTCACTGCCCCCAGTGCCTGTCCCAGTGCCTGTCACTCCATCCCAGTTCCTGTCCCAGTGCCTGTCACTGCTCCCAGTGCCTGTCCCAGTGCCTGTCACTCCATCCCAGTTCCTGTCCCAGTGCCTGTCACTGCTCCCAGTGCCTGTCCCAGTGCCTGTCACTCCATCCCAGTTCCTGTCCCAGTGCCTGTCAGTGCTCCCAGTGCCTGTCCCAGTGCCTGTCAGTGCCCCCAGTGCCTGTCCCAGTGCCTGTCACTCCCTCCCCAGCCCTCTCTGTCCCTTTGGAGTCGTTTTGGGGCAGTGCTGGAGAGCTGCAGTTGTGGGGTGGATTGTAGCAGGCAGAGTGCAGGATGGGGAGCAGCTCCTAAGGGCAGCTGATTCCTTTGGGATGGGGCTGGGAAGGAAACTGATTGTGGGGAGGTTTGGGATAGGGGTGGGTGTCAGGTGGAGTCCTGATGAGAAATGGGAGTGGGTCATTGCCCTGGTTTGAGGGACAGGTGTCTGCCAGTGCAGGCAGAAGCTTCTCTCTGAGGTGGGGAATGTAAACCCTTTACATCCAAATTATTATACTTCTGAAATGAAGGGGCTCTCAGGCAAAGATATGGGAATTAGGAATAGCAGTTCTTTACTGGGAAAATTAAAATAGAAATGCAGTATTACACAGAACAATCCCAACCCTGCCAGAGTCAGAATCCAAGCTGACACCCGTCAGGCAGTCAGGGTGCTGGCAGCAGTCCCATTCCATGGTGGCTGCATCCTCCTGCAGGGGCAGATGTGGTTCAGCTGGAGCAGTGCTCCTGGAGAAGGGGCAGTTTCCTCTGAAGGTGCAGGGATGATGTGGAAAGGTCTGGTTTTCCTCTGGAATCCAGTGGGAAAGGCTGCTCTGGTGTTCCAGATCTCAGTTTTATCTGGGTAGGAAAGGCTTGGCTCCTGCCCTGGCTGGAGCATCTCCCAGTGGGATGATGGAATTTTATCAGCCATGCCCTGGGACTCAGTGGCCATGAACAGGAGATATCTCCTGGAGGGAGGCTGGGCTGGGGAAAGATAAAGATGATTGCCCAGCTGGTTTAAAGCTGGCCCATTAGCAGGAGATATGTGCCAGGAGATCAGGGTCACTGCCCCACCCAAATTCAACAGATGGGGACAGAATTCACATTGCTGGGGTTCACAGAATCCACATTTCTGGTCACATCAACCCAACACTCTTCTGCCCTCTGTGTGTCCCTCCCTCACCCTGCGTGTCCCCAGGTGATCCCCCGGGGGCTGGCTGCCCGCAGTGGGCTCCGGGTTGGGGACAGGATCCTGGAGGTGAACGGCACCGACCTGCGCCAGGCCACGCACCAGGAGGCCGTGAGCGCCCTGCTGAGCCCCGGGCAGGAGCTGAGCGTGCTGGTGAGGAGGGACCCTGCTCCCCCTGGCATGCAGGTGAGTGGCAAATGGGGGGAATCCAACAGCCTGGGGCTCAGTGTGCTGGTGAGGAGGGACCCTGCTCCCCCTGGCATGCAGGTGAGTGAGAAATGGGGGGGAATCCAGCCCCCAGGAGCTCAGCAGGGTGAGCAGGGACCCTCCTGGGGTGCAGGTGGAAGCTCAGTGAGAGGTTTGAAGGTAATCCAGCACCCAGAGCCTCACCAGGGTGGTCTCTAGGACCCTCCTGGCATGCAGGTGTGTGTTGGGTTGGGGGTTTGGGGTGAATCAAACACCCTGGAGCTCAGCAGGGTGGTCTCTAGGGACTCTGCTCCTCCTGGGATGAGGTGAGTGAGAAATGGGGAGTTTGGGGGGAATCCAGCACCCAGGAGCTCAGTGTGCTGGTGAGGAGGGATCCTGCTCCTCCTGGCATGCAGGTGGGTGCTGAGTGGGGGGTTTGGGGGCAGTCCAGCCCCCAGGACCCCACCAGGGTGGTCTCTAGGACCCTCCTGGGGTGCAGGTGGGAGCTCTCAGGGCTGGGGCAGTCTCAGCTGGTTTCTGGGGCAGTTTCTCAGCAGGCTGGAGCTCTGGGACTGGGTACAGCCACACTCCTGGCTGGAATTTCCTTCTCCCGTGGCAGAACCAGTCTCTCTGTTTATCTCCAGCTGGGGCAGGGTGAGATCTCCTGCCTTGGCTGTGGTGGCTCTGCCATCAGGAACAGAAAGGGAAGGTCCTCAGCCAAAGGAATGAACTGCCAGAGGAGGGCTGGGGCTGATTCAGGGCATTGAGAACTGTGCTCACTCCAGGGAAACGAGGAGACTCTGGTGTGTTTGCAGGAAATCTGCATTGAAAAGGCTCCAGGAGAGAAGCTGGGCATCAGCATCAGGGGAGGAGCCAAGGGCCACGCTGGGAATCCCTTTGATCCCACTGATGAGGGAATCTTCATCTCCAAGGTACTGGGGCAGCCCTGCAGGAGAGGGGGGATCGCTGGGGGGTGTGAAATGTGCTCCAGCCTTTCCTGAGAGTGTGGAATGTGCTCTCAGCTATCCCTGGAGAGTGTAAATGTGCTCCAGCTATCCCTGGGCAGTGTGAAATGTGCTCCAGCCTTCCCTGAGAGTGTGAAATGTGCTCCAGCCTTCCCTGAGAGTGTGAAATGTGCTCCAGCTATCCCTGGGCAGTGTAAATGTGCTCCAGCTATCCCTGGGGAGTGTAAATGTGCTCCAGCCTTCCCTGAGAGTGTGAAATGTGCTCCAGCTATCCCTGGGGAGTGTAAAATGTGCTCTCAGCTATCCCTGGGGAGTGTGAAATGTGCTCTCAGGGTCCCTGGGCAGTGTGAAATGTGCTCTCAGCTATCCCTGGGGAGTGTGAAATGTGCTCCAGCTATCCCTGGGCAGTGTAAATGTGCTCCAGCTATCCCTGGGCAATGTGAAATGTGCTCTCAGCTATCCCTGGGCAGTGTAAATGTGCTCTCAGGGTCCTTGAGCAGTGTAAAATGTGCTTTATCTGAGTTCTGGAGTGAAAAGAATAAATTCCCTCTTGCAGAGTGATGATTGCACATTCACCTGGGGCATTTGTAGCAGCAGGAGGAGAAAACCTGGGGTTATTCTGGCAGTTAATTGAGTAATTGGGTTTTTTTCCTGCAGCATTCCAGCCTTTGGGGGCTGGAAGGGTCACAGTTTACCTGTGGCACTGAGTTATTTATTATTTGCCCCATCTCCCTCCCTGCTTTTCCCAATACTTGTTGTTTCAGCCTGCAGAGAACCAAAGTCCTGTTTGTACAACCCCCAATGCTTTTATGATTGACACGAATCTTTTATCAATTACCACACCTGCTCCCTTGAGCTGTTTCTCCCCTCGGCCTCTGCTTACCTGTCCTGCCCAGAGGGGTTCTCCTGCCTCTGATTTCCCCTGGAATTTGTGGTAACCGAGAGACACGAGTGGTGTTCTCCTCTTCTTCCCTTTCATGCCTGATCCCTGCCCCCTCCCTCCTTAGTTTGTCTTTTTCACCTGCATTTCCCTCTCCCCACAGGGTGTGGGATGCATTTCTGGGAGATTCACTGTGATTCTGCATTTCCATTTCCCTCTCCCCACAGGGTGTGGGATGCATTTCTGGGAGATTCACTGTGATTCTGCATTTCCATTTCCCTCTCCCCACAGGGTGTGGGATGCATTTCTGGGGGTGCATTGTGATGTGGCAGCTTTTCCTCCTCACCTGCTTCTGCCCTTGGGGCAGCACATTTCAATTCCCATTCTTTTATCTCACACACGAAATTTCTACTGGCTGCTCCCCCAGCACCCGTGCAGCTTCTGCCCTCTCTGTGTGCCAAAACAAAATACAGGAGATTCACTGCTTAGAGAAGGAAACAACGTTTGTCCCAGGTTTCTCATGGATCCAGCAGGTGTTTAATTTTTGTTAGAATTCCATTCTCTTGTGTTTACATTAGAGAAAGGTTTCTAGCTTGGGAAAAACCTAAGATGAGCTTGAGAAAGTTGGACTGAAAAATCCTAGAAGATTTTCCCTGGACCTGTGTCTTGTTTTTGCAGGACAGGTGTCTGCCAATAAAAGGCAGGAGACTCTTTGAAATGGAGAATGTAAACCCTTTACATCTAAATTATTATACTTCTGAAATTAAGTAACTCTCAGGCAAAGATATGGGAATTAGGAATAACAGTTCTTTACTGGGAAAATTAAAATAGAAATGCAGTATTACACAGAACAATCCCAAACCCTGCCAGAGTCAGAATCCAAGCTGACACCCGATCAGGCAGTCAGGGTGTTGGCAGCAGTCCCATTCCATGGTGGCTGCATCCTGCAGGGGCAGATGTGGGTTCAGCTGGAGCAGTGCTCCTGGAGAAAGGCAGTTTCCTCTGAAGGTGCAGGGATGATGTGGAAAGGTCTGGTTCCTCTGGGATCCAGTGGGAAAGGCTGCTCTGTGTTCCAAATCTCAGTTTTATCTGGGTAGGAAAGGCTTGGCTCCTGCCCTGGCTGCAGCATCTCCCAGTGGGATGATGGAATTTTATCAGCCATGCCCTGGGACTCACTGGCCATGAACAGGAGATATCTCCTGGAGGGAGGATGGGCTGGGGAAAGATAAAGATGATTGCCCAGCTGGTTTAAAGCTGGCCCATTAGCAGGAGATATGTGCCAGGAGATCAGGGGCACTGCCCCACCCGGCTGCAGCAGATGGGACAGAATACACATTGCTGGGATACACAGAATGCACATTGCTAGGGATACACAGAATGCACATTGCTGGCCACGCCCCGTGTTGCAACCCCAGCCAGCCTGTGACAGGCACATCGGGAGCTGCCCTGGGGGCTGCCCAGGGTGACCCCAGGTGTGTTCCAGGTGACCCCCAGGTGTGTTCCAGGTGACCCCCAGGTGTGTCCCAGGGTGCCAGGTGTATTCAGGTGACCAGTGTGTTCTAGGTGACCCCAGGTGTGTCCCAGGTGCCCCAGGTGTATTCCAGGTGACCCCCAAGGTGTTCCAGTGACCAAGTGTGTTCCAGGTGACCCCAGGTGTGTTCCAGGTGGCCCAGGTGCAGGTGTATTCCAGGTAACCCCAGGTGTGTTCTAGGTGACCCCTAGGTGTGTCCTAGGTGCAGGTGTATTCCAGGTGACCAGGTGTGTTCCAGGTGACCCAGGTGCAGGTGTGTCCTAGGTGACCAGGTGTATTTCAGGTGACTAGGTGTATTCCAGGTCCCCAGGTGTGCAGGTGCAGTTGCAGGTGCGGGCTGACGGGCCGCTGCTGCAGATGAGCTCCCAGGTGTGTGCAGGTGTGTCCCAGCTGCAGGTGTGCCCTACCCCAGGTGTGCAGGTGTGCCCCCAGGTGTGCCCCCAGGTGTGCCCCAGGTGTGTCCCAGCTGCCCCCAGCTGCCCCAGCCGCCCGGGCCGCTGCAGGTGAGCTTCCCCAGGTGTGCCCCCAGGTGTGCCCCAGCTGCCCCAGGTGTGCCCTGTGTTCCCCCATGCCCCAGCTGCCCCAGGTGTGCCCCAGGTGTGCCCCAGCTGCCCCAGGGTGTGCCCCAGGTTCCCCCAGCTGCCCCAGCTGCCCCAGGCAGGTGCCCCAGGTGTGCCCCAGCTGCCTCCCGGCTGCCCCGGCTGCCCCGGGCCGCTGCAGGTGAGCCCCCAGGTGTGCCCCAGGTGTGCCCCAGCTGCCCCCAGGTGTGCCCCAGGTTCCCCCAGCTGCCCCAGCTGCTCCCAGGTGCGCCCCAGGTGTGCCCCAGCTGCCCCAGGCTGCCCCAGCTGCCCCCGCCGTTGCAGGTGAGCTCCCAGGTGTGAGGTGTGCCCAGCTGCCCCAGGTGTGTGCCCCAGGTTCCCCCCAGCTGCCCCGTGGGTGTGGTGTGGTGGGTGTGGTTGTGGTGGGTGTTGGTGTGGTGGTGGGTGGGTGGGTGGTGGGTGGGTGTGTGGTTGTGCAGCTGTGCCCCTAGCTGCCTCAGCCGCCCCGGCCAAGCAGGTGAGCTCCCAGGTGCCCCAGGTCTGCCCCAGCTGCCCCAGCTGCCCCAGCTGCCCAGCCTGCCCGGGCAGGTGAGCTCCCAGGTGCCCCTGGTGCCCCAGGTGTGTCCCAGGTTCTCCTAGCCGCCCCAGGTGCCCCAGGTGTGCCCTGCTGCCCTGAGCTGCCCCAGCCTCAGTCGAGCAGGTGAGCTCCCCAGTGCCCCAGGTGTGCCTCCAGGTGCTCCTGTGTGCCCCGGGTTGCCCCAGCTGCCCCAGCCGTTGCAGGTGAGTCTCCAGGTGCCCCAGGTGCCCCAGGTGTGGTCCTAGGTTCCCCAAGTGCCCTTGATGTGCCCCCAGTTGCTAAAGTGCTCTAGCTGTGCCGCCGGCCGTTGTGGGTGAGGTCCCCAGGTGCCCCAGGTGCCCCAGGTGTGCAGCGAGTGCCCCAGGTGGTGTGCCCCCAGCTGCCCCCAGTCGTCAGTCGTTGCAGGTGAGGCTCCCCCAGGTGCCCCAGGTGCCCCAGGTGTGTCCCAGGTCTCAGGCTCCCAGGTGCCCCAGTGTGCCCCAGCCGCCCCAGCTGCCCCAGCTGCTGCAGTAAGCCCCCAGGTGCCCCAGGTGTGCCCCCAGGTGCCCCAGGTGTGCCCCCGCTGCCCCAGCTGCCCCAGCCGCTGCAGGTGAGCTCCCAGGTGCCCCAGGTGCCCCAGGTGTGTCCCAGGTTCCCCCCCCAGCTGCCCCAGCGTGTGCCCCCAGCTGCCCCAGCTGTCTCCCAGCTGCCCCAGCCCGCCGCTGCAGCGTGAGCTCCTCGAGGTGCGCAGGTGCCCCCAGGTGTGCCCCCGAGGTGTGCCCCAGCTGCCCCAGGTGTGCCCTTAGCTGCTCAGCCGCCTGCCGCTGCAGGTGAGCGCGGCGTGCTGGGCGGCGCTGACTCAGTGCTGCAGGTGGGCATGGGATCCTGGAGGTGAACCAGCAGAGCCTGCTGGGGCTGACGCGACGCCGAGGCCGCATGCAGGTGCTGCGGTGAGTGGGCGGCGCTGGGACGCTGCTGGTGCAGGTGTGCGACGAGCCCACGACTCGGGCGGCTCAGAGGTGAGCTACTGCCCGAGACCCCCAGCCCCCCAGATCTTCCTGCACCTGCCCGAGACCCCCAGACCCACCCCAGATATTCCTGCACCTGCCCTGAGACCCCCAGCCCCCAGACCACCCCAGATATTCCTGCACCTGCCCTGGAGACCCCCAGCCCCCTGCAGACCCACCCCAGATATTCCTGCACCTGCCTGAGACCCCCAGACTCCACCCCAGATCTTCCTGCACCTGCCCTGAGACCCCCAGACCCACCTCAGATATTCCTGCACCTGCTCTGAGCCCCCCAGCAGACCCACCCCAGATCTTCCTGCACCTGCCCTGAGACCCCAGACTCCCAGATCTTTCCTCCTGCACCTGCCCTGAGACCCCCCAGACCCACCCCAGCTCTTTTTGACTCACACATTCCTGACTCACCTGAGCAGACCCCACCTCAGATATTCCTGCATCTGCCCTGACTCACCTGAGCCCCCACACCAACCCCAGATATTTCTGCATCTGCCCCGAGCCCCCCCAAAACCCACCCCAGCTCTTTTTATTCACACATTCCTGACTCACCTGAGCCCCCCAGACCCATCCTAGCTCCTCCTGCACCTGCCCTGACCTCACCTGGACGCAGACTGATCCCAGCTCAGCTGTGCTGCTCACCAGTCCTGCTCCCTCATCCCCCTTCCTGTACCTGGATGAATCTAAATGCAGCTTGTTCAGGGTTCCCTCTCAATTGCCAGCCTGAGCTGCAGGGGATGGAGCTGGCTGCCCCAGCCCCGGCCAGTCCCCGGGTTCTTGAGTCTGAGGCTGTTGGGGGAGCTCTGGCTCTGGCCTGGTGCTCAGTCCCCCGGGGCTGAATGGGGCTGTGGGGAGGCTCTCAGGTGTGCTGTGCTGTTTGCCTGGCAGGTGTCCCCAGGGGTCATTGCCACCCCTTTGCTGCTGGGCTGGGGCACGCAAGAACAGCCTGGGAGAGCATCTCCTCCATCGACAGGGAGCTGAGCCCCGAGGAGCTGGAGGTGCTGCACAAGGTGAGGGGCTGGGCTGGGCTGGGCTGGGGCAGCAGGGCTGGGCATGCCCTGAGCCTCCCCTGTGCCAGCACTGCCCTGGGTCCGCTAAGCCCTGTGTGACCTCTCTGCTCTCTCCTGTCTCTCTTCCTCTCTCTCTCCCCCTCTCCCCTCACTCTCTCCTTCCTCTCTCTTTCTCTCTCCCTCTCCTCTCTCCTCTCTTCTCTCCCTCCTCCTCTCCTCTCTCCTCTCTCTCTCCTCCTCTCTCACCTCTCTCTCTCTCTCTCTCCCCTCTCTCTCTCTCCTCCCTCCTCTTCTCTCTCCCCTCATCTCTTCTCCTCTCTCTCTGTCCCTGCCAGCAGAGGCTGCACAGGAGCAGCCTGTGGCCACGCAGCAGCTCGAGGAGGAGGCAGAGGTGAGCAGCACAGGGGAAGGGCTGCAGGAGCCCCAAAAAGGAGTTTGTGCCCCAGCTCGAGTTCTGCACTCCTTCCCCTAGAGGGACGTGGCTCTGGGGACAAGGGAATGGATCAGAACTGAAGGAATGTGTAAGGGGTTGGGGAGAATGGGATGGGTCAGAAGCCTTGGCTTCTCAGGGTTACAAACATTGCCTTTTCCTCAGGGTTAGAAGGGCAGTACATGGGAAGCAGTATTGCAAGAAGCTGTACAGTGACTGTGAGTTAAGGCTGGGAAAAGGAACTGTAGGGGAATTTCGGACTTGCCTTGTTACAGATCCAGTCAGTGCAGATCTGTTGGAGCAAACAGCTGTGGCACCTTCTCTCTCCATGGGGGAGTGCCCTGGGGGCAGGAGGGGGCTCTGAGCAGCAGTGGTGTTTGTGACATGTTCTCTGTGAGGTTTCTCAGGCCTGGCTCTGCCAGGAGTTCACGTGGTTGTTCTGAACAATTCCAGCTCTTTTTTTCAGTTCAGTGGGAACTGAGTTTGCAGATAATTTTGGGTATTTCTGGGGTGGCTCCAGTCCCTGTCAGTGCTGTTCCTCACAGGTTTAGCTGACTCAGTTTGCAGATAATTTTGGGTATTTCTGGGTGGCTCCAGTCCCTGTCAGTGCTGTTCCTCACAGGTTTAGCTGACTCAGTTTGCAGATAATTTTGGGTATTTCTGGGTGGCTCCAGTCCCTGTCAGTGCTAAGTTCCTCACAGGTTTAGCTGACTCCAGTTTGCAGATAATTTTGGGTATTTCTGGGGTGGCTCCAGTCCCTGTCAGTGCTGTTCCTCACAGGTTTAGCTGACTTTGCCTGACCTGCTCCTGGTTTTTGTGTTTTTTCCCTCTCCAGAGCATCCCCAGTGAACCCCTGCGCCTGGACTACAGAACCCTGGCAGCACTGCCCAGCTCGGGGCTGCAGAGAGGGAACCGAGCTGTGAGTGGGGCTGGGGGGGCTGGGGGTCCTGGGGGGCTGGGGGGCTGTGATCCCCATGGGACATGCCTGGTCCCCCCTGAGCCCCCTCCAGCCTGGTGTGGGAGGCTACAGCCAAGGAAGAGTGGGGAGAGAGCAGGGCAGCGCAGCCAGGAGCCAGCTGGAGAAATGAGGATGGGAGGGAGAAACGGGAGAGCAGTGGCCAGGCACCTGTGCCCAGGTTCCTGCTGTACCTGACTGGCATCATCATTCGTGCCCAGGTACCCTGCTGTACCTGCACACACCTGTGCCCAGGTACCTGCTGTACCTGCCTCGCCCTGCACACACTCGTGCCCAGGTACCTGCTGTACCTGCCCTGCACACACCTGTGCCCAGGTACCTGCTGTACCCTGACTGCACACACCTGTGCCCAGGTACCCTGCTGTACCTGCCTGCCCTGCACACACCTGTGCCCAGGTACCTGCTGTACCTGCCCTGCACACACCTGTGCCCAGGTACCTGCTGCACCTGACTGCACACACCTGTGCCCAGGCACCTGCTGTACTCCGCTCGCCCTGGACACACCTGTGCCCAGGTACCTGCTGTACCTGCCCTGCACACACCTGTGCCCAGGTACCTGCTGTACCAGCCCTGCACACACCTGTGCCCAGGTACCTGCTGTACCTGCCTGGCAAGACACCTGTGCCCAGGTACCTGCTGTACCTGCCTCGCCCTGCACACACCTGTGCCCAGGTACCCGCTGTACCTGCCTGCCCTGCAATACTACCTGTGCCCAGGTACCTGCTGTACCTGACTGTTCTGCACTCACCTGTGCCCAGGTACCTGCTGTGCCTGCCCTGCACACACACTCCGTGCCCAGGTATCTGCTGTACCTGCCTGCACACACCTGTGCCCAGGTACCTGCTGTACCTGCCCTGCACACACCTGTGCCCAGGCACCTGCTGTACCTGCCTGCCCTGCACACACCTGTGCCCAGGTACCCGCTGTACCTGCCCTGCCCTGCACACACCTGTGCCCAGGTACCTGCTGTACCTGCCTGCCCTGCACACACCTGTGCCCAGGTACCTGCTGTACCTGACTGCACACACCTGTGCCCAGGTACCTGCTGTACCCTGCCCTGCACACACCTGTGCCCAGGTACCTGCTGTACCTGCCTCGCACACACCTGTGCCCAGGTACCTGCTGTACCTGCCCTGCACACACCTGTGCCCAGATACCTGCTGTACCTGCCCTGCACACACCTGTGCCCAGGTACCTGCTGTACCTGCCCTGCACACACCTGTGCCCAGGTACCCGCTGTACCTGCTGTACCTGCCTGCACACACCTGTGCCCAGGTACCCGCTGTGCCTGACTGCACACACCTGTGCCCAGGTACCCGCTGTACCCGACTGCACACACACTCGTGCCCAGGTACCTGCTGTACCTGCCCTGCACACACCTGTGCCCAGGCACCTGCTGTACCTGCCTGCCCTGCACACACCTGTGCCCAGGTACCCGCTGTACCTGCCCTGCACACACTCCGTGCCCAGGTACCCGCTGTACCTGCCCTGCACACACCTGCGCCCAGGCACCCGCTGTACCTGCTGTACCTGCCTGCACACGACCTGGGTGCCCAGGTACCTGCTGTACCTGCCTGCCCTGCACACACCCTGTGCTCAGGTACCTGCTGTACCTGCTGCACCTGCACACACCTGTGCCCAGGTACCTGCTGTACCTGCCTGCTCTGCACACACCTGTGCCCAGGTTCCTGCTGTACCCGACTGCACACACCTGTGCCCAGGTTCCTGCTGTACCTGCCCTGCACACACCTGTGCCCAGGTTCCTGCTGTACCTGACTGCACACACCTGTGCCCAGGTACCTGCTGTACCTGCCTCGTCTCTGGACACACCTGTGCCCAGGTACCCTGCTGTACCTGCCTGCACACACCTGTGCCCAGGTACCCGCTGTACCTGCCTGCACACACCCGTGCCCAGGTTCCTGCTGTACCTGCCTGCACACACCTGCGCCCAGGTACCTGCTGTACCTGCCTGCACACACCTGTGCCCAGGTACCTGCTGTACCTGCCTCGCCCTGCACACACCTGTGCCCAGGTACCCGCTGTACCTGCCCTGCACACACCTGTGCCCAGGTTCCTGCTGTACCTGACTGCACACACCTGTGCCCAGGTACCTGCTGTACCTGCCTGCCCTGCACACACCTGTGCCCAGGTACCTGCTGTACCTGCCCTGCACACACCTGTGCCCAGGTACCTGCTGTACCTGACTGCACACACCTGTGCCCAGGTACCTGCTGTACCTGCTGTACCTGCACACACCTGTGCCCAGGTACCTGCTGTACCTGACTGCACACACCTGTGCCCAGGTACCCGCTGTACCTGGACTGCCCCTGCACACACCTGTGCCCAGGTACCCGCTGTACCTGCCTGCCCTGCACACACCTGTGCCCAGGTACCTGCTGTACCTGCCCTGCACACACCTGTGCCCAGGTACCCGCTGTACCTGCCCCTGCACACACCTGTGCCCAGGTACCTGCTGTACCTGCTGTACCTGCCCTGCACACACCTGTGCCCAGGTACCTGCTGTACCTGCTGTACCTGCCTGCACACACCTGTGCCCAGGTACCTGCTGTACCTGCCTGCCCTGCACACACCTGTGCCCAGGTACCTGCTGTACCTGCCCTGCACACACCTGTGCCCAGGTACCTGCTGTACCTGACTGCACACACCTGTGCCCAGGTTCCTGCTGTACCTGCCCTGCACACACCTGTGCCCAGGTACCTGCTGTACCTGACTGCCCTGCACACACCTGTGCCCAGGTACCTGCTGTACCTGACTGCACACACCTGTGCCCAGGTTCCTCGCTGTACCTGCCCTGCACACACCTGTGCCCAGGTACCTGCTGTACCTGACTGCCCTGCACACACCTGTGCCCAGGTACCTGCTGTACCTGCCTGTACACACCTGTGCCCAGGTACCTGCTGTACCTGCTGTACCTGCACACACCTGTGCCCAGGTACCTGCTGTACCTGCCCTGCACACACTCCGTGCCCAGGTACCTGCTGTACCTGCCTGCCCTGCACACACCTGTGCCCAGGCACCTGCTGTACCTGCCTGCACACACCTGTGCCCAGGTACCTGCTGTACCTGCCTGCCCTGCACACACCTGTGCCCAGGTACTGTTGTTACCTGCCTGCCCTGCACACACCTGTGCCCAGGTACCTGCTGTACCTGACTGCACACACCTGTGCCCAGGTTCCTGCTGTACCTGCCTGCACACACCTGTGCCCAGGTTCCTGCTGTACCTGCCTGCACACACCTGTGCCCAGGTTCCTGCTGTACCTGCCTGCCCTGCACACACCTGTGCCCAGGTACCTGCTGTACCTGACTCCTCTTCACCTTTCCCCCATTCCAGGAGAGTTCTGCTCTGCTGGTGTCTCTGCTCTGTTCCTCCAGCCTGCCTCCCGCAGCAGCTCTGCCTGGGCTCCAGCCCTGCCTCCTTTGCTCCCACGTTCCAGCCTTTGGATTCCCCTCTTGCTGTTCACACCACAGAGCAGCATCAGGAAAAGGTTCATTTTTAGCGCCCCTGGGTGTACCTCAGGAGCTGGAGGAGGGGCAGAGTGAGCCCCAGGCAGCAGCTGCCCCTGTGCAGGACAGCTCAGGTGTGGGCAGAGCAGGGCAGAGCAGATTTGGGCTGTGCCTTGCAGGGCAGATTTGGGCTGTACCTTGCAGCTTGGAGCAGATTTGGGCTGTACCTTGCAGAGCAGAGCAGTTTTTGGGGCTGTGCCTTGCAGATTGGATCAGATTTGGGCTGTTCCTTGCAGAGCAGAGCAGTTTTTGGGGCTGTGCCTTGCAGAGCAGAGCAGATTTGGGTGTTCCTTGCAGATCAGAGCAGATTTGGGGCTGTGCTTTGCAGAGCAGAGCAGATTTAGGCTGTACCTTGCAGAGCAGAGCAGATTTGGGTGTTCCTTGCAGGGCAGAGCAGTTTTTGGGGCTGTGCTTTGCAGAGCAGATTTGGGCTGTACCTTACAGATTGGAGCAGATTTGGGTGTTCCTTGCAGAGCAGAGCAGATTTGGGCTGTACCTTGCAGATTGGAGCAGATTTGGGTGTTCCTTGCAGAGCAGAGCAGATTTGGGCTGTACCTTGCAGATTGGAGCAGATTTGGGTGTTCCTTGCAGAGCAGAGCAGATTTGGGCTGTACCTTGCAGATTGGAGCAGATTTGGGTGTTCCTTGCAGGGCAGAGCAGTTTTTGGGGCTGTGCTCTGTAGACCAGATCGTTTTTGGCTGTTGCTTGCAGGCTGTGTGCTCTGGGAATGCCAGGCTCGGGAATGTGGGGCTGGCCCTGCTATAAATGTCCCTGTGGAGGGAAGGGCTGTGGGGTCAGTGCCTGTCCAGCTGTCACCAGCCCTGCTTTGGGAGGTGCCTGTGCTGGGTGCTGGGTGCTGGGGGGTTCTGCTGCTCCTCCAGGAGCTGTGCCTGGGTCCCTCTAGAGCAGGATTTAACAGGGCTGGTGAGATGCCCGTTCTGTTTGTGCCTGTTCCAAGCCAAGCTGGAAATTCCCGCTGAAGCACATGGCAGTGCCTGTTCGGGGGTGATGCTCCTGGCCGTGCCCCCAGCTCTGCAGCCCCTGGGGGAGCTGTGGCTGCCCCATCCCTGGAGCTGCCCAGGGCCAGCCTGGTGGGGTTTGGGGCAGTGCAAGGTGTCCCTGCCCACAGCAGGAACAGTGTCAGCTTCCCACCCAAACCACCCTGGGATTCTCTGACGTTGCCCTCACAGCAAAACAATCAGAGTCTAGTTTTGCTTTCTGGACCGTGAGAGATGGAGAAGACTTGACATGTCTCAATAGCAGGTCACCATGGTTTGTTAATCAGCAACCTGTGCTTTCTGTTCTGAATCTATTTCTCTTCAGTTTCTTGCTGTTGATCCTTTTTTTTACTTGTTCATGGGATTTAAATTGGATTTCTTTGGGAGGATGCAGGGCAGCACATGTCTGTTGGGAGAGCTCGCTGCATTGCCCACATTTCTGCTCACCCAGAATAGAAATTGTGGCTGGTCTGACAGGAATAGCCCTGGGGAGGAAGGATTCCTCCCAGAGAGGAGTGAGAGCAGGAGCAGTGGGACAGAGCCAGAGCAGGACTGAGGCCTCACACCTGCCAGGCATTGTGGCACTCAGGGAAAAGGTAAAAGCAGGTTTTACATGGAAATCACACAACCACAGCAGCAGAACTGCTCAGGGCAGCACAGGCTCCGCTGGGAGCAACAGGGTGTGAGCCCAGCACAGAGCCTGGGCTGGGGGTTAGCAGGGCCCCCGAAATTCCTGAGCCTGCCAGCTGCCCCTGCAGGCAGCAGCCCAGCCCTGGGAGCTATTTTGGTGGCCAGTGCCCTGACACAGGAGCTGAGGAATGTGCTCTGAGCAGGAGAGGTCTTTCTGCTCCAGGAGGGGCCGGGATGGGAGCTTTGGGCTGTGCTCCCTGGCTGTGCCTGCTGCCCTGAGGAGAGCTCTGGCTGGGGTAACAGAGTGCTGTGTGTGTGTGTGCAGGAGGGTCAGGGTGTGAGCTCTGAGCTCTGGCTGGGGTAACAGAGTGCTGTGTGTGTGTGCAGGAGGGTGTGAGCTCTGAGCTCTAAGCTCTGGCTGGGGTAACAGAGTGCTGTGTGTGTGCAGGAGGGTCAGGGTGTGAGCTCTGAGCTCTGGCTGGGGTAACAGAGTGCTCTGTGTGTGCAGGAGGGTCAGGGTGTGTGCAGGAGGGTAACAGAGTGTTCTCTGTGTGTGCAGGAGGGTCAGGGCTCGGTCTGGGCTGTGTGCTCTGAGCAGGAGCAGAGCTGGGGCTGCACCAGTCCTGCCACGAGCCAGAGACACCCACAGGGTGTGAGCTCTGAGCTCTGGTGGTTGGGTGTGCTGATGCACTGGGGCTGTTAAAGCACGCTCACCTGTGCAGGTGTGCTGGAGGGATGGGTGTTGTGTTAAAGCCAGGTGCTGTGCTGGGAGTGGCTCAGGTGTGTGAGCACAGCCAGGTGTGTGTGCTGGGAGTGTCATTTCTCTGCTCTCATCTCTCTCTGCTCCCATCTCTCTCTGCTCTCATTTCCCCCTGCTCTTTCCTGCTCTCTCTGCTCCCATCTGTCTCATCCCATCTCTCTGCTCTCGTTTCTCTCCTCTCCTTTCTGCTCCCATTTCCTCCTGCTCTTTCCTGTTCTCATCTCTCTGCTCTCTTTTCCCCCTGCTCTCCCTGCTCCATCTCTCTGCTCTCGTTTCTCTCATCTCTCTCTCTCTCCCCCAGCCCGCAGACCGCCCCCCGCCCCGCCGCTCCATGGAGGGTCCCTGCCCCGCGCTGTCCCCCCCGCTGGCCCGGGCGGTGTCCCCGGCGCCGCCCGCGGGCTGTGCCCCGTGTCCGGAGGAGCCTTTGGTGGACTCGCAGCCCATCCCGTTCAGCCAGAACCCGTTCGTGCTGGCCAACCGCGGGGCCCGGGCGGGCCTGGGCGGGCCGCCCCTGGGCTACGGCCGGGGGGGCGTGCTGCGGACCAGCCTGCACTGCCAGGCAAGCGGGGCGAGCGCCGGCTGCGGGCTGCTGACCCAGTAACGCTGGCCGGGCTGCTGACCATTAATGCTGGCCAGCCGGGCTACTGACCCATTAATGCTGGCCGGGCTGCTGACCCATTAATGCTGGCCGGGCTGCTGACCATTAATGCTGGCCGGGCTGCTGACCCATTAATGCTGGCCAGCCGGGCTGCTGACCATTAATGCTGGCCGGGCTGCTGACCGCTAATGCTGGCCGGGCTACTGACCCATTAATGCTGGCCAGCCGGGCTACTGACCCATTAATGCTGGCCGGGCTACTGACCGCTAACAATGGCCAGCCGGGCTACTGACCCATTAATGCTGGCCGGGCTGCTGACCATTAATGCTGGCCGGGCTGCTGACCATTAATGCTGGCCGGGCTACTGACCGCTAACAATGGCCAGCCGGGCTACTGACCCATTAATGCTGGCCGGGCTACTGACCTAGCTAACAATGGCCAGCTGGGCTACTGACCACTAACAATGGCCAGCTGGGCTACTGACCGCTAACAATGGCCAGCCGGGCTGCTGACCCATTAATGCCGGGCCGGGCTGCTGACCGCTAATGCTGGCCGGGCTGCTGACCCATTAATGCTGGCCGGGCTACTGACCGCTAACAATGGCCAGCCGGGCTGCTGACCGCTAATGCTGGCCGGGCTACTGACCCATTAATGCTGGCCGGGCTGCTGACCATTAATGCTGGCCAGCCGGGCTGCTGACCGCTAATGCTGGCCGGGCTACTGACCGCTAACAATGGCCAGCCGGGCTGCTGACCGCTAATGCTGGCCGGGCTACTGACCGCTAACAATGGCCAGCCGGGCTGCTGACCGCTAATGCTGGCCGGGCTGCTGACCGCTAATGCTGGCCGGGCTACTGACCCATTAATGCTGGCCAGCCGGGCTGCTGACCCATTAATGCTGGCCGGGCTACTGACCGCTAACAATGGCCGGGGCAGCACGGAGCCCCGGCTGAGCAACCAGCGCCGAGTGCTGCTGGCCATGAGTGCTGATAGTGCTGAGTGCCACCAGCCCTGAGTGCTGCTAGCCCTGTGTGTCACCAGCACCGAGTGCTGCTGGCCATGGGTGCTGATAGTGCTGTGTGCCACTAGCCCTGAGTGCTGCTGACCATGAGTGCCACTAGCCCTGAGTGCCACTAGCCCTGAGTGCTGCTGACCCTGAGTGCTGCTGACCATGAGTGCCACTAGCTCTGTGTGCCACTAGCCCTGTGTGCCACTAGCCCTGTGTGCCACTAGCCCTGTGTGCCACTAGCCCTGAGTGCCGCTGGCCCTGTGTGTGCCACTAGCCCTGAGTGCCACTAGCTCTGTGTGCCACTAGCCCTGAGTGCTGCTGACCAGGAGTGCTGATGGCCCTGAGTGCCACTAGCCCTGAGTGCCACTAGCCCTGAGTGCTGCTAGTGCTGTGTGCCCCAACTAGCCCCGTGTGCCACCAGCCCTGTGTGTACCCCCAGCCCTGTGTCCCCAGGTGATTCCCGCCGGGATTTCAGGCCAGCCTTGCTCTCTTTGTGTGACATCCCTGCTGGGCTGAGCAGGGCCACAGCCGGGGTCACATCCTGCAGGTGGGAGCAGCTGCTCTGCCCTTCTTCCCTCCCGGGGCTTTGGGGGTCTGAAATCAGAGCAGTAATGTCAGCAGAGGAGCCGGGCTCTCGGCAGGGCCAGCCCTCAGCTGGGGCATCTGCAGCTCTCAGGCCCTGCAGGGAGCTCGCAGGTGTGGGCAGAGCCCAGAGCAGGAGCCTGCACTGTGCTGCAGTGGGAGCTGCAGGTGGGAGCTGTGTGAAAATCCTCATTAACTCAGCTGACCCTGGCACTGCAGGCTTGCATGGATAGATCCCTAAATCCCAAAAACCTGCCCTGAGACAGGTGAGGAACTCTGGGACACCTGAACAATTCCCTGAATCCCAAAAAGCTGCCCTGAGACACTTGAGGAACTGTGGGACACCTGAACAATTCCCTGAATCCCAAAAAGCTGCCCTGAGACACTTGAGGAACTGAAGCCCTGGACAATTCCCTGAATCCCGAATTCTCTCTTCCAGGCTGCCGTGGGCGAGGGCGGGGCAGGGAGTGCCCGGCGTGAGTCCCCCTGTTCTGCCAGCTCCCCTCAGGTGAGGCTGTCCCCGGACAGGTGAGGGGCAGGCAGCGGGGCTGGGGCACTTCCCATCCCTGGGGCCATCCCAGCAGCAGCAGAGAGCAGGAGAGCAGCTCTGGAGAGTGGGCCAGAGAGGCAGGAGGGGCAGCTGGGCAGGAATGAGCTCTGGGGGTGAGGAATGAGCTCTGGGGGGTCAGGAATGAGATCTGGGGGTGAGGAATGAGCTCTGGGGGTCAGGAATGAGCTCTGGGGGTGAGGAATGAGATCTGGAGGTCAGGAATGAGATCTGGAGGTCAGGAATGAGATCTGGGGGTCAGGAATGAGATCTGGGGGTGAGGGAATGAGATTTGGGGGGTGAGGAATGAGATCTGGGGGGTGAGGAATGAGCTCTGGGGGTGAGGAATGAGCTCTGGGGGTCAGGAATGAGATCTGGGGGGTCAGGAATGAGATCTGGGGGGTGAGGAATGAGATCTGGGGGTGAGGAATGAGCTCTGGGGGTGAGGAATGAGCTCTGGGGGTCAGGAATGAGATCTGGGGGGATGAGGAATGAGATCTGGGGGGTGAGGAATGAGCTCTGGGGGTGAGGAATGAGCTCTGGGGGGTCAGGAATGAGATCTGGGGGGTGAGGAATGAGCTCTGGGGGTCAGGAATGAGCTCTGGGGGGTCAGGAATGAGCTCTGGGGGTCAGGAATGAGATCTGGGGGGTCAGGAATGAGATCTGGGGGGTGAGGAATGAGATCTAGGGGTGAGGAATGAGCTCTGGGGGGTCAGGAATGAGATTTGGGGGGTCAGGAATGAGCTCTGGGGGGTCAGGAATGAGATTTGGGGGGTGAGGAATGAGATCTGGGGGTGAGGAATGAGATATGGGGGGTCATAAATGAGATCTGGGGATCAGAAATGAGCTCTGGGGGTTAGAAATGAACTCTGGGGGTGAATTAATTGCAGGGAGATGAGGAGGGGCTGCAGCACGGGGCTGGGAGGGAATGGTCTGTTGGAGCAGTGCCCTGTACAGAGATTCTCTAAGCCTGGCAGCTGGAGTGAGCTCAGGAGCGTTAGTCAGGATGGGAAAAGGACCCTGGGCGTGTGAGCCAGGGCTGGCCAGAGCTGCAGAGCATCCCTGGCTGTGTGTGTGAGCCCAGAGCTGTCAGGGCAGCAGGGTCAGAGCTGCATTTTTGCTCAGATCTGGTTTTTGATCCCCCCGTCCCTCCCATGGCAGGAGGTGTCACAGCTCAGCTGAGCCTTCTGCAGTTAAATGAATTTCATAGATTTTTAAATTTTCCCAGTCATTGCCCGTCCCTGGGTTTTATATTGGCCAGAGTGAATTGCCAGTTGAAATCTCTTTTCTCTCCTTGGTCATTTTGGGTGTCTTGAGTTCCTTTTGGAGCCCAGCTGTTCTGCAGCTGCCGCCCACAGCTCTGGCACCGCCCTGGACCCTGGGGACCCATCCCAGGAGCTCTGGGGACCCACTTCGGATCCGGTGACCCCTCCCATCCCTGCTGACCCCTCCCAGCTCTGCCCTGCTGACCCCTCCCATCCCATCCCTGCTGACCCTCCCATCCCAGCCCTGCTGACCCCCTCCCAGCCCTGCTGACCCCCTCCCAGCCCTGCTGACCCCTCCCAGCCCCTGCTGACCCCTCCCAGGAGCCCTCTGCTGACCCCTCCCATCCCAGCCCCTGCTGACCCCTCCCAGCCCTGCTGACCCCTCCCAGCCCTGCTGACCCATCCCAGCCCTGCTGACCCTCCCAGGAGCCCCTGCTGACCCCTCCCAGCCCTGCTGACCCATCCCATCCCTGCTGACCCATCCCATCCCATCCCTGCTGACCCCTCCCAGGAGCCCTGCTGACCCCTCCCAGCCCTGCTGACCCCTCCCAGGAGCCCTGCTGACCCCTCCCATCCCTGCTGACCCCTCCCAGCCCTGCTGACCCCTCCCAGCCCTGCTGACCCCTCCCAGCTCTCAGGGCTGGGCAGGAGCTCTCAGGTGAGCAGAGTCACCTGGGCTGAGGTGAGGAAGGGTCAGGAGCAGGATGGGGCAGAGGTCCAGCCCATCTCCTGTTCCTGCTCAGCCTGTCTCACATCTCCTGCAGTTCCTGGATCATTTAGAATTGAGTGTTCAGCCAGATTAGGGGATGCTGTTGCAGCTGAGCCATTCCAGTGCCCTTTGCTCCAGCTCTGTTTCCCTGTTTACATTTCTGACAGCAGCTGTGGTATTCTGAGTTTTCCTTTTCCCCCAAGTGCCAGTTTTCTTTGAGATCTGTTTTCTCATAATCCCAGGTTGGTTTGGGTGGGAAGAACCTTCCAGACACTCTCACTCCAGCCCCTGGCCATGGCAGGGACACTTTCCACCATCCCAGATTGCTCCAAGCCCTGTCCAGCCTGGCCTTGGACACTGCAGGGATGGGGCAGCCCAGCTGCTCTGGGCCCCTGTGCCAGGGCCTGCCCACCCTTGAAGGAAAGAGTTCCTCCCCAAAATCCCCTAAGCCTGGCAGTGTCAGTGGGCAGCCATTCCCCTGGTCCAGCTCTCTGGGAGCCCCTGGGCAGTGCAGGGGGCTCTGAGTCTGCCTGGCCCTTCTCCTCCCCAGGCTGAGCAGTCCCAGAGCTCTCCCCCTCTCCTGGCCATTCAGGACTCTTGATCTTGGTTGTTACTCCAGAGCAGAAGTTCACAGGAATTTTGTCTCTTATTCTCTGGCTCCATCTGCTTTTAATGTCAGTTCTTTGGTTTCAACATCCTGTGGTCCAGCCAGGATTTATTGGCTCATTTCAGAGAGTTCCTTGGGGGATGGAACCCTCTGTCCTGAGCTGGGATTGTGCTGGTGCCACGTTCTGCAGGGTGGGGGGAGGCAGGAGGGGTTTGTGCTGGGCTGGGGGGGCAGGGGGCTCCAGGCAGGGCAGGGGCTCCGGGCAGGGCAGGGCAGGGGGCTCCAGGCAGGGCAGGGGGGCTCCAGGCAGGGCAGGGCAGGGGGCTCCGGGCAGGGCAGGGCAGGGGGGCTCCAGGCAGGGCAGGGGGGCTCCAGGCAGGGCAGGGGGCTCCGGGCAGGGCAGGGGGGCTCCAGGCAGGGCAGGGGGGCTCAGGGCAGGGCAGGGCTCCCCCGTGCTCGGGGCTCCTGGGGGTCCCTGCCCCTCTCCCCTGTGCAAACCCAGCTCTGGTTTCTCTCCTGGCACTGCCCCCACAGGTGCCCCCAGCCCCCCGGGCCCCTCACCTGGCCGGCAGGGAGACTCGCTTTGTAAGTGAGGGGTGAGCTGGGGGTGCTGGGGGTGCTGGGGGGTGCTGGGGTGAGCTGGGAGCTGCTGCTGCTGCTGCTGCTGCTGCTGCCCTGCCTGCCATGGCCCCGGGGCTGCCAGCACCTGGGGGGCTCCCTGGGGCTCCCCCTGGCATCCCTGGGGTATCCCTGGGGCTGCTCTGGAATCCCCCTGGGGCATCCCTGGCATCCCTGGGGCTCCCCTGGGAGCAGCACCCCTGGCACCCCCGGGCACAGGGGCTGCTCCCTGCAGCTGCTGCTGGGGTGGCACTGCCAGAGCTTCGGGAGGAGCTGCAGGGGAAAGGCTTTGCTGGGGCTGGGGGGCGAGTGAGGGGAGGGCATGAGCCCAGGGGGTGTCCAGGGCAGGGGATGGAGCAGGAACAGGGGATGGAGCAGGGATGGATCAGGAGCAGGGGATGTGCCCAGGGGATGGGCCAGGATCAGGGGCTGTGCCCAGGGACCATGACCAGGATCAGGAGCAGGATCAGGGGCTGTGCCCAGGGGATGGATCAGGAGCAGGATTAGAGGCTGTGCCCAGGGACCAGGGCTGCCCCAGAACTGGGGTCAGGGCTGGGATGTGCAGAGCTCTCAGGGGCTCCTCACCTGGCCAGGTGCTGCCTCAGGCTTGGGGCTGGGCTCTGGCCTGTCCTCTCTGCAAGAAGCAGGTTTTGGGGGTGGGTGTCTGTGGCACCTGGAGCTCCCCAGGCAGGGTGGGCACTGGGGCACACTGAAGGCTTTGGGCTCACTGCAGATCCTCCTGTTCCTGTTTGCAGGCTGCCATTAACTTCATCAGCTCTCAGGACGACAGTAAATCAGTGAGTGTGACCCTGAGCTGTCCCTGCATCCCAGCAGTGCAGCTTGTTTCCTCCTGTTCTGGGTCCTCACTGCTCTCTGCCTCAGTCTGTGCAAATGCCTCAGGTTTTAGAGTGCTCCAGCTGGAGCCCCAGCAGCTGTTCCTGCAGCTTCTGCTCCTGTTTCCCTGCAGCTGCCCCAGTTCCTGCAGCCACTCTCTCACTGCAGATGTTCACTCTCACACATCCAGCAGTGATGATCACACCTGGGATGAGTTTCAGACTCTTCCCTCTGCTCCAGTGACTGCAGAACTCTGCCTCAGTCTGCTTCACTGCATCCCAGCTGCTGCCAGTCCCCATTGCTGGCTGATTTCCCTGCTCCCATCCCTGGTGCTCACGTCCTGCCAGCACTTACCATGCCCTGCAGACCCCTGCAGCTGCTGCTGGTGCTTCCTTTAGTCCTTCCCTGTGACCCCCTGGTGCTGTGTGACCCTTCCCTGTGATCCCCTGATGCTGTGTGACACTTCCCTCTGACCCACTGGTGCTGTGTGACCCTTCCTGACTGGGTCTCTGAGAGCTTTGCTTGCCAGGGAAGCAGTGGGGGTGCCTGGATTTGCATGGGTTTGCATGGGTTTGCATGTAATTACATGTATTTACATGGGTTTACATGGGTTTGCATGTATTTACATGGGTTTGCATGTATTTACACGGGTTTACACGGGTTTGCATGGGCTGCATGGGTTTGTGTATTCACCTGCATGGCAGATGCTCACTGCCCTAACTGCTCATTTCTCTCTTTCTCTCCTCCTCTCCTGTTCCTCCTCTCCCTCTCCTGCCCTCTCCCTGCTGTCCTGGCTCTGAGCAGACCAAGCCTGGTGTGATCCAGCCCCTGTCCCGCCTGCGAGCGGGCGCAGCGTGTCCCAGGGCAGAGCAGGGGGACAGCAGCCCCAACCCCTTCCAGCAGGGCAGCAACAACAGCCCCAACCCCTTCCAGCAGGGCAGCAACAGCCCCAACCCCTTCCAGCAGGGCAGCAACAACAGCCCCAACCCCTTCCAGCAGGGCAGCAACAACAGCCCCAACCCCTTCCAGCAGCACGAGCCCGGCCTCAGGATCCACAGCTCTGTAAGTGGGGTGGGTGTGTGCTGGGTGTGGGGGCAGGACACCCTCCAGAGGGGGACTGTGTGTCTGTCACCATCCCACAGCTGACTCTGACACCCTCCCAGGGGTCATTCTGGCACCCTCTGTCCTGGTTTGCAGCACAGGTGTCTGCCAATAAAGGCAAGAGATTCTCTTTGAGATGGAGAATGTAAACCCCCCACCTCCAAATTATTATAATTTTGAAATTAAGGGGCTCTCAGGCAAAGATGTGGGAATTAGGAATAACAGTTCTTTACTAGGAAAATTAAAATAGAAATACAGTATTACAAAGAACAATCCCAACCCTGCCAGAGTCAGAATCCAAGCTGACACCCGTCAGTCAGTCAGGGTGTTGGCAGCAGTCCCATTCCATGGTGGCTGCATCCTCCTGCAGGGGCAGATGTGGTTCAGCTGGAGCAGTGCTCCTGGAGAAGGGGCAGTTTCCTCTGAAGGTGCAGGGATGGTGTGGAAAGGTCTGGTTTTCCTCTGGAATCCAGTGGAAAAGGCTGCTCTGGTGTTCCAAATCTCAGTTTTGATCTGGGTAGGAAAGGCTTGGCTCCTGCCCTGGCTGCAGCATCTCCCAGTGGGATGATGGAATTTTATCAGCCATGCCCTGGGACTCACTGGCCATGAACAGGAGATATCTCCTGGAGGGAGGATGGGCTGTGGAAAGATAAAGATGATTGCCCAGCTGGTTTAAAGCTGGCCCATTAGCAGGAGATATGTGCCAGGAGATCAGGGGCACTGCCCCACCCGGCTGCAGCAGGTGGGACAGAATGCACACTGCTGGAATGCACAGAATGCACATTTCTGGAATGCACAAAATGAACATTTCTGGGATACACACAATTCACATTTCTGGGATTCACACAATTCACATTTCTGGCCACACCAACCCCACACAACATTCCCTGACATTCCTCCCACATTCCCTGACGTGTTCCTCCCCGTGCTCAGGCTCTGTGCCCCAGCAGTGTGCCTGTGTTTCCCCCACCTGTGCCCACCTGTCCCTCTGTCTGTCCTGCAGCCCCGGCCGCCGTCCCCGCCCTCCCCTGACGAGGTGCCCATCAACGTCAAGCAGGCCTACAAGACCTTTGCTGCAGTGCCCCAGAGCCAGCCCCTGCTGGGCACACAGGTAACTCACACCTGCACAGGTGTGCCCCAGAGCCAGCCCCTGCTGGGCACACAGGTAACTCACACCTGCACAGGTGTGCCCCAGAGCCAGCCCCTGCTGGGCACACAGGTAACTCACACCTGCACAGGTGTGCCCCAGAGCCAGCCCCTGCTGGGTCACACAGGTAACTCACACCTGCACAGGTGTGCCCCCAGAGCTCAGCCCCCTGCTGGGCACACAGGTAACTCACACCTGCACAGGTAACTCCTGCACAGGTGTGCCCCAGAGCCAGCCCCTGCTGGGCACACAGGTAACTCACACCTGCACAGGTGTGCCCCAGAGCCAGCCCCTGCAGGGCACACAGGTAACTCACTGCTGCACAGGTGTGCCCCAGAGCCAGCCCCTGCTGGGCACACAGGTAACTCACTGCTGCACAGGTGTGCCCCAGAGCCAGCCCCTGCTGGGCACACAGGTAACTCACACCTGCACAGGTGTGCCCCAGAGCCAGCCCCTGCAGGGCACACAGGTAACTCACTGCTGCACAGGTGTGCCCCAGAGCCAGCCCCTGCTGGGCACACAGGTAACTCACTGCTGCACAGGTGTGCCCCAGAGCCAGCCCCTGCTGGGCACACAGGTAACTCACACCTGCACAGGTGTGCCCCAGAGCCAGCCCCTGCTGGGCACACAGGTAACTCACACCTGCACAGGTGTGCCCCAGAGCCAGCCCCTGCTGGGCACACAGGTAACTCACACCTGCACAGGTGTGCCCCAGAGCCAGCCCCTGCTGGGCACACAGGTAACTCACACCTGCACAGGTGTGCCCCAGAGCCAGCCCCTGCTCAGGTCACAGGGATGTGCTGGTTTCCTCTGGAAGCCGCAGGTACTGCACCTGGCAGAGCCCTGGCTGTTCCAGGTCCTGGCAAAGCCCTGGTTGAGTCAGGTCCTGGCAGAGGCCTGGCTGTTCCAGGTCCTGGCAAAGCCCTGGCTGTTCCAGGTCCTGGCAAAGCCCTGGATGAGTCAGGTCCTGGCAGAGCCCTGGCTGTTCCAGGTCCTGGCAGAGGCCTGGCTGTTCCAGGTCCTGGCAGAGCCCTGGCTGTTCCAGGTCCTGGCAAAGCCCTGGCTGTTCCAGGTCCTGGCAGAGCCCTGGCTGTTCCAGGTCCTGGCAGAGGCCTGGCTGTTCCAGGTCCTGGCAGAGGCCTGGCTGTTCCAGGTCCTGGCAGAGCCCTGGCTGTTCCAGGTCCTGGCAGAGCCCTGGCTGTTCCAGGTCCTGGCAGAGCCCTGGCTGTTCCAGGTCCTGGCAGAGCCCTGGCTGTTCCAGGTCCTGGCAAAGCCCTGGCTGTTCCAGGTCCTGGCAGAGCCCTGGCTGTTCCAGGTCCTGGCAGAGGCCTGGCTGTTCCAGGTCCTGGCAGAGCCCTGGCTGGTCAGGTCCTGGCAGAGCCCCTGGCTGTTCCAGGTCCTGGCAAAGCCCTGGTTGAGTCAGGTCCTGGCAGAGCCCTGGCTGTTCCAGGTCCTGGCAAAGCCCTGGTTGAGTCAGGTCCTGGCAGAGGCCTGGCTGTTCCAGGTCCTGGCAGAGCCCTGGCTGTTCCAGGTCCTGGCAGAGGCCTGGCTGTTCCAGGTCCTGGCAGAGCCCTGGCTGTTCCAGGTCCTGGCAAAGCCCTGGTTGAGTCAGGTCCTGGCAGAGCCCTGGCTGTTCCAGGTCCTGGCAGAGCCCTGGCTGTTCCAGGTCCTGGCAGAGGCCTGGCTGTTCCAGGTCCTGGCAGAGCCCCTGGCTGTTCCAGGTCCTGGCAGAGGCCTGGCTGTTCCAGGTCCTGGCAAAGCCCTGGCTGTTCCAGGTCCTGGCAGAGGCCTGGCTGTTCCAGGTCCTGGCAGAGGCCTGGCTGTTCCAGGTCCTGGCGGAGCCCTGGCTGTTCCAGGTCCTGGCAGAGCCCTGGTTGAGTCAGGTCCTGGCAGAGCCCTGGCTGTTCCAGGTCCTGGCAAAGCCCTGGTTGAGTCAGGTCCTGGCAGAGGCCTGGCTGTTCCAGGTCCTGGCGGAGCCCCTGGCTGTTCCAGGTCCTGGCAGAGCCCTGGCTGTTCCAGGTCCTGGCAGAGGCCTGGCTGTTCCAGGTCCTGGCAGAGCCCTGGCTGTTCCAGGTCCTGGCAGAGGCCTGGCTGTTCCAGGTCCTGGCAGAGCCCTGGCTGTTCCAGGTCCTGGCGGAGCCCTGGCTGTTCCAGGTCCTGGCAGAGCCCTGGCTGTTCCAGGTCCTGGCGGAGCCCTGGTTGAGTCAGGTCCTGGCAGAGCCCTGGCTGTTCCAGGTCCTGGCAGAGCCCTGGTTGAGTCAGGTCCTGGCAGAGCCCTGGCTGTTCCAGGTCCTGGCAGCCCACAGGATCTCACAGCATTGTTGTTCCCCCCAGTCACTGGGATACTGATGTACAGCCCTGCTGTTCTCATGCAAAGGAACTGAAATTCCAGGCTCCAGGGCCAGGCTAAACCTGTGCTGAGACATTTTTAATAGATTTTGATGTTCCTTGGAGCTCTTTCCTTTTCCCCTCCATCTGAATCCTGGAGCAGGGTGGGGCTTTGGGGCTCATTGCCTCAGTCCCCCATCCAAACAGGGCACCTGGGATCAGAATCCCAGAGCCCTGGAAAGTTGGAAGGGACCCACAAGGAGGGTGGAGTGCAGCTCAGGTCACCCCAGGAGTCCCACCTTGGGCCTCAGAGCACTGTTCAAATGCCCCCAGAGCTGTGGGAGGCTGCTCAGGCACATCCACTGCAGTTCTCAGTTCTGAATTCGTTTTTGGAGTGTGTTTGGATAAAGCCAGGGGTCGTCTCCTTGTTCTTTCTTGGGGGGGTCCTTTCAGTTTGTCTGATCATAAAGCTTTCTTCTTTTCCATGAGTTGTTTGCAGTTCTGTTTACCCCCACGGATTCCTGGTTCACAGATGGATTTGGGGGATCAGTTTCGTCCCCCTGTAGTTCTGTTCATCCCACATTCTGTTATTCATCCAATATTCTGTTATTCATCCCAGTAAATACAGATTTCGTTCTTTCTCGTGGCATCTCTGCTTCTTTAAAGTGAATTTTGGGTGGTTTTGTCTTTGGTGTAAGCAGAGTGTGAGTGAGCTCCCCCCAGCTCCAGCTCAGCCCTGCTCCTGTTCTGTGCCTGCTCCCCACGTTTTTCACTTTGTGCCCATTCAGAGGTTGTCACACCTGGTTCTGTTTGACACAAATCCTCGTTCCTGACCATTGCTAAGCCTTGTTAAATCTGTGAATTCTGGGGCAGTTTCAGAGCCTGTCAGCTCGTCTGGCCCTGGGGACAGTAGCTGGGGAATGGCTGGAGACTTTCCTTTTGGGACATGCTTGTTTCTGTTCCTAGGGGCTGTCTGGGCAGAGCAGCACAGAAAACACCAGAACGGCCTCAGAGGTGAGAGCTGGGGCTGGGGGTGAGAGATGGGGATGGGGCTGGGGCTGGGGATGGGGCTGGAGGGAGCTGGGAATGGGGATGGGGAGTTGGGGTCATGGGGGGTGGGGAGGAGGAGGAGGGTGTGGGGCAGAGCAAGGCTTGGGGGGACGTGGGGAGGGTGCCCATGGCCCGTGGTCAGTGCTGTCCCTGGGTGGTCAGTGGGCACTGGGCAGTGGTCAGTGCTGTCCCTGGGTGGTCACTGGTCACTGCTCTCTCACAGGTCACCCTCACCTCTGGCACCCAGCACAGCCCTGAGCAGTTTGCACTGGGCACTGGGCAGTGCTGTGGCTGGTGGTCAGTGGTGTAGCTGGGTGGTCAGTGCTGTCCCTGGGTGGTCAGTGCTGTCCCTGGGTGGTCAGTGGTCAGTGGTGTGGCTGGGTGGTCAGTGCTGTCCCTGGGTGGTCAGTGGTCAGTGGTGTGGCTGGGTGGTCAGTGCTGTCCCTGGGTGGTCAGTGGTCAGTGGTGTGGCTGGGTGGTCAGTGCTGTCCCTGGGTGGTCAGTGCTGTCCCTGGGTGGTCAGTGGTCAGTGCTGTAGCTGGGTGGTCAGTGGTCAGTGCTGTCCCTGGGTGGTCAGTGGTCAGTGCTGTCCCTGGGTGGTCAGTGGTCAGTGCTGTCCCTGGGTGGTCAGTGCTGTCCCTGGGTGGTCACTGGTCACTGCTCTGTCTCCCACAGGCCTCCCCCGGCCCTGGCACCCAGCACAGCCCTGAGCAGAGGTCCTTCAGGGAGAGGCAGAAGTATTTCGAGGTGGAGGTGAAGCAGCAGCACCTGGACAAGCCCCCCAAGCGCGTGTCCCTGGTGGGGGAGGATGACCTGAAGAAGATGAAGGAGGAGGAAGGTACAGGGATGCAGGCACTGAAGCTTGTCCTGCTCAGTGATTCCTTTCCTGGAAATGCACTTCCAGAAGGCCCTGGGGGGTTTTTGTGAGGCCTGGGAATCACCTGAAGTGAATGTTGAGGAATTCTCTGGATGCTCCACTGGTGCTCTGGGTTGTGGGAGTGCTGCAGTTTCAGGGTGGCCTGTGTGGTGCAATCACAGAATTTGGGGTTGCAGGGGTTCCTAAGCCCACTCAGTCCCAGCCCTGCCACAGGTGAGGACACCTTGGTCTGCAGCAGGGGCTCCAGGCCCTGTCCAGCCTGGCCTGGGACACTTCAGGGGTCCAGGGGCAGCCACAGCTGCTCTGAGTCACCTGTGCCCCCCTCTCTGGGTGGGATTGCTGCCCAGTGCCCCACCTCACCCTGCCCTCTGCCATTGCCCTGTGCTGCACTCCAGGCTGGCCCAAGCCCCTCTCTGGGTCTCCTGGGCACTGAAAGCTGCAGGAAATTCCCTTCTCTCCCCCAGGCTGGACAGTCCCAGCTCTCACAGTGTGCCCAGAGCAGGGGAATTCTCCCTGCAGCATTCTGCTCTCCAGGCTGGGCAGTCCCAGCTCTCACAGTGTGTGCCTAGAGCAGGGAATTCTCCCTGCAGCATTCTCTGCTCCAGGCTGGGCAGTCCCAGCTCTCACAGTGTGCCCAGAGCAGGGGAATTCTCCCTGCAGCATTCTGCTCTGCAGGCTGGGCAGTCCCAGCTCTCACAGTGTGCCCAGAGCAGGGAATTCTCCCTGCAGCATTCTCTGCTCCAGGCTGGACAGTCCCAGGTCTCACAGTGTGCCCAGAGCAGGGGAATTCTCCCTGCAGCATTCTCTGCTCCAGGCTGGGCAGTCCCAGCTCTCACAGTGTGCCCAGAGCAGGGGAATTCTCCCTGCAGCATTCTCTGCTCCAGGCTGGGCAGTCCCAGCTCTCACAGTGTGCCCAGAGCAGGGAATTCTCCCTGCAGCATTCTGCTCTCCAGGCTGGGCAGTCCCAGCTCTCACAGTGTGCCCAGAGCAGGGAATTCTCCCTGCAGCATTCTGCTCTCCAGGCTGGGCAGTCCCAGCTCTCACAGTGTGCCCAGAGCAGGGGAATTCTCCCTGCAGCATTCTCTGCTCCAGGCTGGACAGTCCCAGCTCTCACAGTGTGCCCAGAGCAGGGGAATTCTCCCTGCAGCATTCTCTGCTCCAGGCTGGGCAGTCCCAGCTCTCACAGTGTGCCCAGAGCAGGGGAATTCTCCCTGCAGCATTCTGCTCTCCAGGCTGGGCAGTCCCAGCTCTCACAGTGTGCCCAGAGCAGGGGAATTCTCCCTGCAGCATTCTCTGCTCCAGGCTGGACAGTCCCAGCTCTCACAGTGTGCCCAGAGCAGGGGAATTCTCCCTGCAGCATTCTCTGCTCCAGGCTGGACAGTCCCAGCTCTCACAGTGTGCCCAGAGCACAGGAATTCTCCCTGCAGCATTCTCTGCTCTGCAGGCTGGGCAGTCCCAGCTCTCACAGTGTGCCCAGAGCACAGGAATTCTCCCTGCAGCATTCTCTGCTCTGCAGGCTGGGCAGTCCCAGCTCTCACAGTGTGCCCAGAGCAGGGAATTCTCCCTGCAGCATTCTTTCTGCTCCAGGCTGGGCAGTCCCAGCTCTCACAGTGTGCCCAGAGCAGGGAATTCTCCCTGCAGCATTCTGCTCTCCAGGCTGGGCAGTCCCAGCTCTCACAGTGTGCCCAGAGCAGGGGAATTCTCCCTGCAGCATTCTCTGCTCCAGGCTGGGCAGTCCCAGCTCTCACAGTGTGCCCAGAGCAGGGGAATTCTCCCTGCAGCATTCTCTGCTCCAGGCTGGACAGTCCCAGCTCTCACAGTGTGCCCAGAGCAGGGGAATTCTCCCTGCAGCATTCTCTGCTCCAGGCTGGACAGTCCCAGCTCTCACAGTGTGCCCAGAGCACAGGAATTCTCCCTGCAGCATTCTCTGCTCTGCAGGCTGGGCAGTCCCAGCTCTCACAGTGTGCCCAGAGCAGGGAATTCTCCCTGCAGCATTCTCTGCTCCAGGCTGGGCAGTCCCAGCTCTCACAGTGTGCCCAGAGCAGGGAATTCTCCCTGCAGCATTCTCTGCTCCAGGCTGGGCAGTCCCAGCTCTCACAGTGTGCCCAGAGCAGGGGAATTCTCCCTGCAGCATTCTCTGCTCCAGGCTGGGCAGTCCCAGCTCTCACAGTGTTTTAGGAGGTGATAAGGGACAATGTGAAATGGAAAAAAGCATTTTTACTGAACTTTGCAGCCCCTCCCCTCCAAATCATCCCTGTGCCTGGCATGGTGCTGTCCCAGCTGTGGCATCTGGCTTTGCTCTGGTTATATTTCATGCCATTAGTGGTTGCCCAATGTTCCAGCCTGTCTGGACCCTGCTGTAGCCCTTGGGAGAGTGACCAGCACCTCCCAGTTTGGCAGCATCAGCAGAGTGTGAGTGCTGCACTCAGCTCCTGCAGCCAGATAAAATTATTTATTAATAAAAACTTGCCCAGAGCTGGCCCCAGGCCTGAGCCTGAGTGTAAAATCCTGCCCAGAGGTGCCAGTGTGGGGGGCCAGTGTGAAATCCTGGAGCCATCCCTGGGGTCTGTGCTGTAACCTGCTCCTGTCTCCCCTGCAGCCCGAAAGCTGCAGCAGCAGCGAGCCCTGCTGCTGGAGGAGGAGCCTGAGGAGGAGGAGGAGGAGGGGAGGAAGGTGCCCGAGGCTCTGCAGTCCAGCATCATCATCGAGGGCGTGGAGTACAAGGTGGAGAGGCTGAATGGGAGGAGCAGCCAGGCTGCAGCAGCTCGGTAAGGGAGGGGCAGAGGCAGCCCTGCACAGCCCGGGGCTGTCCCAGCAGCTCCAGGGAAGGGTTAATCCTCAGCAAGCCCCAGGGAAGGGTTTTCTCCAGAAACCCCCAGGGAAGGGTTAATCCTCAGCAAGCCCCAGGGAAGGGTTTTCTCCAGAAACCCCCAGGGAAAGGTTTTCTTCAGCACAGGAAAGGGCAAGTTTTCCAGCTCACTCTTGTATGCAGAGATGTCGATTTTTAGGAAAGGCCAGGTTTTCCAGCTCACTCTCACATGTAGAGCAGTTGATTTTTTGGAAAGGCCAGGTTTTCCAGCTCACTCTCACATGTAGAGCAGTTGATTTTTAGGAAAGGCCAAGTTTTCCAGCTCACTCTCACATGTAGAGAGGTTGATTTTTAGAGACTGATGCTTCAAGGTAAGCTGAATGATAAAGTGATGCTAAAACAGGTTTGGGGTTTTTAGCCTTTTGTTTCCCAGTTCTCTGGAACTCGGCCTCCAGGTTACCTGGATGTTTTTTTCCTAATTCTTGGGCATAGAAGTGAGGAATGAGAAGAGGGTTCCCAAAGCTCCAGATAAAGCAGGAGGGCACGGGAGTAAAGCTGAAGTTCTTGCCTGTCTTTGGGACAGACTCTCTCCTCTGCACAGGCACTTTCAGTCACAGTGATATTAACTGATATTAAATTAATTTCAGTTAATTTTATTTATTCATTCATTTTAATTTAATTAATAAATTAATTTCAGTTAATTAAACTAATTAATTAAAATAAACTTGAGCAGTAAAAACCAGGGCTGGGTGTCACTATAAACTGAGCAGCCCCAGCTCTCCCAGCCAGGTTCCAGCCCATCGTGTGGAAGAACTGGTAATAATCAAGTTAATTTGTTAATGGAGGTATAAATTCAGGACCAGATGACTGGTGTTTCCAAGGTGAATATTTCTTGGGCCCCTCTGTTTGGAATTTGTGCCACATCTAACAAAGCCAAGTGTGAGGACTGAAGGGTGAAATCCAGAGAAAAAGAAAGCCCAACAAAAATTTTTATTAGAAAAACTGAGGAAAAGCTCAGTGTGAATGAATGTGTTAGTGCCTGGCTGGCTCCAGCTGCAGGGAATGAGCTCTGGCACTCACAGGGACATTCAGAGATGCCCACAGAAACTCACAGCAGTGCTCCTGGGGCTGTGCCTCCCCTGCAGCAGCTGCTGCTGCCCAGACCTGTCCCAGCCCTGCTGGGTGTGCTCTCTGTGCTGCTGCAGCTCTCAGGGGTTGTTTCTTTCTCTCTCCCCCAGGGCCTGTCCCAGCCCTGCTGGGTGTGCATTTTGTGCTGCTGCAGCTCTCAGGGTTGTTTCCTTCCCCAGGGCCTGTCCCAGCCCTGCTGGGTGTGCATTTTGTGCTGCTGCAGCTCTCAGGGTTGTTTTCTTTCTCTCTCCCCCAGGCCCTTGGAGCTCAGTGAGAACAGCAGCTCACAGAGGAATTCCCTGGAGGAGGGGATCAAGTCTGAGCACAGAACCAACTCCATGTCAGGGTGAGTGGGGCAGCTGGGGCAGGGGCTGGAGAATCCCTCCTTTTTTAGCTGCAGAGGAAGGGTTTGGGGGAGGAGGGGAGCTGATCAGAGCCACATTCACAGCATCCCAGAGGGATTGGGTTGCAGGGACTGTCTGATTCAGCCCCTGCCCTGGGGGTTGCTCAGGACAGTCCCAGCCCGTTCAGCCAGAGACTCCTCACAAGAAACTTCCCAGTGACCTGTGATCTGTGCTCTGTGATCTGTGTCCTGTGCTCCGTGATCTGTGTTCCACGATCTGTGTTCTGTGTCTTCCCTGTGCCACAGCAGCCGTGGGGGTGGCACTGAGCCGTGACGAGAGCTGGCTCTGAGCTCTGAGCTGGCCCTGCAGGCAGTGACATGAGCCCTGCTGGCCCCGCAGGCTCTGAGCTGGCCCGCAGGCTCTGTGCTGGCCCTGCAGGCTCTGAGCTGGCCCTGCAGGCAGTGACATGAGCCCTGCTGGCCCCGCAGGCTCTGTGCCGGCCCCGCAGGCTCTGTGCTGGCCCCTCAGGCTCAGGCTGTCCCGCTCTCCCCTCAGGCCCGACCCCGGCCCGGCCCCGGTGCACACGGCCAAGGCCGAGCGGCGGCAGCAGGAGCGCCTGGCCCTGCTGGCCCCGCAGGCTCTGAGCTGGCCCCGCAGGCTCTGAGCTGGCCCCCACAGGCTCTGAGCTGGCCCCACAGGCTCTGAGCTGGCCCTGCTGGCCCCGCAGGCTCTGTGCTGGCCCCGCAGGCTCAGGCTGTCCCGCTCTCCCCTCAGGCCCGACCCCCTGCCCGGCCCTCGCAAAGCACGGGCCACAGGGCCGAAGCGGCGGCAGCAGGAGCGCCTGGCCCCGCAGGCTCTGAGCTGGCCCCGCAGGCTCTGTGCTGGCCCCACAGGCTCTGTTCTGGCCCTGCTGGCCCCTCAGGCTCAGGCTGTCCCGCTCTCCCCTCAGGCCCGACCCCGGCCCGGCCCCGGTGCGCACGGCCAAGGCCGAGCGGCGGCAGCAGGAGCGGCTGCGCGTGCAGAGCCCCGAGCTGCTGCCCCAGGACAGGGACAGGGACAAGGAGCTGTCCCCAGCCGAGCGCCGGGCCCTGGAGGCGGAGAAACGCGCCATGTGGAGAGCAGCACGGTGAGCCAGGGCCCCGGGGTGTGAGGGGTTAAACCAGGGGATAAGGGCCCTTTAACAGAGCAGGGCAGCTCCTGCGTGTGTGGGACTAAAGGGGTTAAAAGGGGGAGTAAAACCAGGGAACAGGGGGTAAAACCAGGGAACAGGGGACCCTTTCACAGAGCAGGGGAGCTCCTGCATGTCTGGGGTATAAAGAGAATAAAAGCAGGGCACAGGGGACCCTTCCAAAGGCAGGTGTAGAGGGAGTGGTGTGGATCTGTTGAAGCAGAGCAGAGCACTGCTGGCCTGGCTGAGCCTGTCAGCCCAGGCAGGGGGAGGCACAGCCATGGACACAGTGAGAGCTCCTGGGAGCCACAGTGAACACGAGCACAGCTGGCTCTGCACACCATTCCCACCTTATTCCTAGCCCAAGTGGGATGGGGTCACTGAAACTGCAAGGTTTATTCCTAGCCCAAGTGGGATGGGGTCACTTAGCTGCAAGGTTGCACATCCAAAATAAGAAATGGTATTTCCAGTGCTGCTGGGCTGGAAATGGTGCTGCAGCCAGGATCAGGCCATTCCCATTCTTACCCACATGAGCTGTTCCGTCAGCTATGAAACAGTGACTAAAAATTGTTCTGGAAGAAAGAGAACTTCATAATTCAGAACTTAAGACTTGAAGCTAGTCCAGACGTTTACTGCATCACAGAATTCCTTCCAAAATCAGCCAGGCTGCTCCCATTGATAGTTTCTCTTCTCCTGATGTTCCTGTAGGAGACATTCAGAGGACAGTCTGAGCTGTCTCTTCTGGGGTTTGGGTGAGGCTTGGAGAGGAGCAGGGTTTTAGATAAGGCTGGAGGGATCCCTGTGAGCAATTCCAGTGGTTGTGCTTGACGTGGGGATCGTGGGGCTGCTCCTGGGGAGGCTCTGAGAGTGGAGAACTGCAGAGCAAATCCTCAGTGAGAGCTGCACTGATGTTCTGGGGCTCTGAGCCAGTTTTCTCTGAGCTGCTTTTCACAGAATCTCAGGTGAGAGGGACCATCAGGACCACCCACCTCCCACTGTCCCAGGCTGCTCCCAGCCCTGTCCAGCCTGGCCTGGGATATCCAGGGATGGGGCAGCCACAGCTGCTCTGTGCCAGGGCCTGCCCACCCTCCCAGGGGAGGAATCCTGCCCAAAATCCCCTCTGACCCTTCCTGTGCAGTGGGAGCCATTCCCCTTGTGCTGTCACCACGGGTCTTTGTCCACAGTCTCCCTCCAGTCTTGGAGCCCCTTTAGGGACACCTTGCTCTGCCATGTCCTCCCTTAGGAGGTTGGAGAATCCCCAGATTCCCTGTGCTGCAGAGGAGAGGGCTGGAACCACATCTCAGTCTCAGGAAAAGCTGTCTGTGTGCAGCAGTGCCCACAGCAGCCATCAGTGGGACACTGCAAGCACCACAGTGCCAGAGTCCTGCACAGAGGTACCCAGGCTCTCCTGGAAATGCACACCCAGTGCCCCACGTGCCAGAGTCCTGCACAGACTTACCCTGGAAATGCACACCCAGTGCCCCACGTGCCATCCCTTCCCAGGGGAACCTGCAGGGCTTCCAGTCCCTCCCAGATTCCTCAGGTGTGGGGAGGTTCCTGGCATCTCTCAGCTCTGATCCATGCCCAAACTGATTACTGAGTGTGACAGAAGCTCTGTTGGAGATGGTGGCAGAACAGGAACAGGGTGCTGCCCCTTTCAGAGTCCAAGCAGGGACCCTGCTCCTGTCCCAGTGTGCAGCTCCAGTCTCAGGACTCTGCTCTTCCAGAAGAGTGCTGCCAGCAGGAAGGGGACAGAGAGGATGTTTCTGTGTGATGTCATGGTGTGGTTTGCTCCTCTAGTGTTTCTATTTATCTGCCCATGGTCTTGGGCCAGCTGGGACTTGGCTGGAGCTGCTCAGGGCACAGCAAAAGTTTCACATGACACTTGAGGAGGGTTGGTGAGTGTGGAGCAGCACTGTGGACAGGAGAGAGACCTCCCATCCCAGACCTTCACTCTCCTAAGCTGTTTTGTCCATGGAAAATGGGGCTGGCAGAAGAAGAGCCCTCCTGAGGAGGAGGTGCCTGAGCTGTCAGATCCACCCTTCTGGGTTGGAGTTTGGCCCACCAGGGCTTCAGCTCCACTTCCAGCCCCACTGTGCTTCCCCAAAGTGCAGCTGCTGGAGCAGGGCCTGGCTGCTGCTCTGGCAGGGTCACTCACTGCACTGTGCTCCCTTCTTGGGGCAGGCAGGGACTGCTCCTGCTGCACCCCGTGCCCTCAGGTCCCCCTGTGGGCCCTGGAGGGGCTCAGTGCTGTGACAGGTGCTGTCCCAGGCCCCTGTGCTGCAGGGACGTTCTGCACTGCCCCACACACGGGCTCAGCCCCTCTGGCCGTGTTCTCTGCAGTGCCTGGGCTCCTTCCTCCCCTTCTAATCTCCTCTCTTCTGCTTCTTTGCAGTTCTCTGCTCTGTGCTGTCACTGTGGCCCCATCAGTTTGCACCTCCTTGGCCTTTCCTTGTTCTCCCTGTGTCACCAGTGCTCTGCCAGGACCTGTGGTGCCCTCCTCCCCCCAGCACCCCCGTGCTCTGTGGGGACACACAGACCCTGTCACACGGTGTTCTGGCCATACACACCCACAAGGGAACAGTTCTGGGGTGCAGGGGCCTTGGAGCTCGTCTGCTGCCACCCCTGCCATGGCAGGGACACCTTCCATGGGGCCAGGGCACTCCAGCCCTGGAGGAGCATCCCCAGGGATCCAGGGGCTGCTCTGGGCACCTGTGCCAGCCCTGCCCCCCCTCCCAGGGAGGGGTTCCTGCCCAAACCCCCTCTGCCCTGCCCTGTGGCACTGCAGCCCCACGGGCAGGGGGTGCTCAGGGGCTCTGGTGCCCAGCGGTGCCCACGAGCATTCGGGCAGTTCCCCCTCACAGCCGCAGCCCTGGGGACACGCTGACCCGCAGTGACACGCCCCGGGGCACACACGGGCTGCCGTGTGCCTGGCCAGTGTGCCTGTCCCACGGAGCCCGTGCTCGGTGTCCCCCAGCCCCAGCCCGGCTCTCGGAGCCTGCAGTTACCCCTGCCTGCGGGCTCTGCTGCTCCCGGGCCCGTCCCCGATTGCCCCCGGGCTTCCTGCAGCGGCCAGGGTCGGGCAGGGTCACCTCTGGGACCAGTGTCAGAGCCGCCCTGCCCCTCTCCAGGGTGTGTGCCTGTCTGTTTCTTTCTTCTCCTGTTCTTGTCTGCTGCGATGTTCATTACCATCATCTCTTCCTCCTCCTCCTCTCCTCTTCCCTCTGCTGCTGCTGCTCCTCAGATCCTCAGCTCTTGAAGACAGTGTTAAACAGTACGAGCAGGATCTGGCCAGGAAGCTGTACCAGTCCCGGCAGCGGGCCCCTGCTCCCGGGGCCAGGGCTAGCCCAGTGCAGAGCCACGCCTCCAGAGGGCCAGGAGGGTCGGGAGGCCCATGCAGGTGTGCACCGCCCCTCCCGCAGCTGCATGCTCCTGTCGGGTCCCTGCCAGCCTGCCGGGGAGCCGGGCCGGGAGGGTCTGAGAGCAGGGGGGAGCTGTGCTGGGAGGGTCTGAGAGCAGGGCAGGAGGGCTGGGAGGGTCTGAGAGCAGGGGGAGCTGGGCTGGGATGGTCTGAGAGCAGGGGGAGCTGGGCTGGGATGGTATGAGAGCAGGGGCAGGAGGGCTGGGATGGTCTGAGAGCAGGGGCAGGAGGGCTGGGATGGTCTGAGAGCAGGGGGAGCACGGGCTGGGAGGGTCTGAGAGCAGGGGAGCTGTGCTGGGAGGGTCTGAGAGCAGGGCAGGAGGGCTGGGAGGGTCTGAGAGCAGGGGAGCCTCGGCTGGGATGGTCTGAGAGCAGGGGAGCTGGGGCTATGAGAGCAGGGCAGGAGGGCTGGGATGGGTCTGAGAGCAGGGGCAGGAGGGCTGGGAGGGTCTGAGGGCAGGGGGAGCTGGGCTGGGAGGGTCTGAGAGCAGGGGCAGGAGGGCTGGGAGGGTCTGAGAGCAGGGGCAGGAGGGCTGGGAGGGTCTGAGAGCAGGGGCAGCCGGGGCTGGGAGGGTCTGAGAGCAGGGGGCAGGAGGGGCTGGGATGGGTCTGAGAGCAGGGGCAGGAGGGGCTGGGAGGGTCTGAGAGCAGCAGGAGGGCTGGGAGGGTCTGGAGAGCTGGGAGGGTCTGGGGCAGGAGGGCTGGGAGGGGTCTGAGAGCAGGGGCAGGAGGGCTGGGAGGGTCTGAGAGCAGGGGAGCCGGGCTGGGAGTGGTCTGAGAGCAGGGGCAGGAGGGCTGGGATGGGTCTGAGAGCAGGGGGCAGCTGAGGCTGGGAGGGTCTGAGCAGCAGGGGCAGGAGGGCTGGGAGGGTCTGAGAGCAGGGGAGCGAGCTGGGAGGGTCTGGGGAGCAGGAGGGCTGGGAGGTCTGAGGAAGCAGGGGGCAGAGCATGTGAAAGTGGTCTGGGAGTCAGGCAGGAGGGGGCTGGGAGGGTCTGAGAGCAGCGAGGGGTGCTGGGAGGGTCTGGAGAGCAGGGGCAGGAGGGGCCGGGAGGGTCTGAGAGCAGGGGGAGCTGTGCTGGAGGGTCTGGAGAGCAGGGCAGGGAGGGCTGGGAGGGTCTGAGAGCAGGGCAGGACGAGGGTCTGAGCAGGAGGGCCTGAGGGTCTGAGAGCAGGGGGAGCGGGGCTAGGAGGGTCTGAGAGCAGGGGGAGCGGGGCTGAGGGTCTGAAGCAGCAGGAGGGCTGGGAGGGTCTGGAGAGCAGGGGCATGGAGGGCTGGGAGGGTCTGAGGCAATGGGCAGTCAGGGGAGCCGGCTGGGATGGTCTGAGAGCAGGAGCAGGAGGGCTGGGAGGTCTGAGAGCAGAGGGCTGGAGGGCTGGGAGGGTCTGAGAGCAGGGGCAGGAGGAGCCGAGGAGGGTCTGAGAGCAGGGCAGTAGGAGGGCTGGGAGGGTCTGGGGAGCAGGCAGGGAGGGCTGGGAGGGGCTGGGAGCAGGGAGTGGGCTGGGATGGTCTGAGAGCAGGGCAGGAGGGCTGGGAGGGTCTGAGAGCAGGGGAGCGAACGTCTGAGGGACGCAGAGGGGCTGGGAGGGCCTGAGGAGCTGGCTGGGATGGGTCTGAGAGCAGGAAAGGTGAGAGCCTGAGAGCAGCGGAGTGGGCTGGAGGTCTGAGAAAGCAGGGCTGGGGGATGGCCTGAGGAGGGGAGCATGGGATGAGGGTCTGGCAGGGAGCCAGGGAGTGGCTGGAGCAGAGGGGCTGGAGGGTCTGGGAAACAGCAGGAGGAGCTGGGAGGTCTGGAGCAGGCAGCTCGGGAGGGTCGAGACTAGCTGGGAGGGTCCTGGAGAGCAGGGAGGAGCTGGGATGAAGTCTGAAACAGGAGCTGGACGCTGAGTTGAGACAGGAGAGCAGGGAAGCGGCAGACTGGGCTGGGAGGTCTGGGGCAGGGAGAGCTGGGACGCGGAGCAGGGGAGGGGGCTGGGATGGTCCCGGAGCAGGGGCAGGGAGGGCTGGGAGGCCCTGGAGCAGGGGAGCACGTCTGAGAGAGCAGGAGGGCTGGGAGGCCCGGAGAGCGATGGGAGGGTCTGAAGAGCAGGGAGCCGGACGGATGGTCTGAGAGCAGGGGAGCCGGGCTGGGATGGTCTGAGAGCAGGGCAGGAGGGCTGGAGGGTCTGAGACAGGGAGCAGGAGGGCTGGGAGGGTCTGAGAGCAGGGGAGCCGGGCGGAGGGTCTGAGAGCAGGGGAGCCGGGCTGGGATGGTCTGAGAGCAGGGCAGGAGGGCTGGGAGGGTCTGAGAGCAGGGGCAGGAGGGCTGGGGAGGGTCTGAGAGCAGGAGGAGGGCCGGGAGGGTGTGAGACAGGGGCAGGAGGGCTGGGAGGGTCTGAGAGCAGGGGCAGGAGGGCTGGGAGGGTCTGAGAGCAGGGGAGCCGGGCTGGGATGGTCTGGAGAGCAGGGCAGGAGGGCTGGGATGGGCCTGGAGAGCAGGGGAGGGCTGGGATGGTCTGAGAGCAGGGGAGCGGGGCTGGGAGGGTCTGAGAGCAGGGGAGCCGGGGCTGGGATGGTCTGAGAGCAGGGCCAGGGAGGGCTGGGATGGTCTGAGAGCAGGGAGCGGGAGGGCTGGGAGGGTCTGAGAGCAGGGGCAGGAGGGCTGGGAGGGTCTGGGAGCAGGTGGAGCCGGAGGCAGGGCTGAGAGAGGGGAGCCGGCTGGGAGGGTCTAGAGCAGGCAGGAGGGCTGGGAGGGTCTGAGAGCAGGGGAGCGGGGCTGGGAGGGTCTGAGAGCAGGGCAGGAGGGCTGGGAGGGTCTGAGAGCAGGGCAGGAGGGGCTGGGAGGGTCTGAGAGCAGGGGCAGGAGGGCTGGGAGGGTCTGAGAGCAGGGGCAGGAGGGCTGGGATGGTCTGGAGAGCAGGGCAGGAGGGCTGGGAGGGTCTGAGAGCAGGGCAGGAGGGCTGGGAGGGTCTGAGAGCAGGGGCAGGAGGGGCTGGGAGGGTCTGAGAGCAGGGGCAGGGCTGGGAGGGTCTGGAGAGCAGGGGAGCCGGGGCTGGGAGGGTCTGAGAGCAGGGGCAGGGAGGGCTGGGAGGGTCTGAGAGCAGGGCGGGCTGCTGAGAGCAGGGGCAGGAGGGCTGAGGGTCTGAGAGCAGGCAGGAGGGCTGGGATGGTCTGAGAGCAGGGGGAGCTGTGCTGGGATGGTCTGGAGAGCAGGGGGAGCTGGGCTGGGAGGGTCTGAGAGCAGGGGAGCCGGGCTGGGATGGGTCTGAGAACAGGGGGGGAGCCGGGCTGGGAGGGTCTGAGAGCAGGGGGAGCAGGGCTGGGAGGGTCTGAGAGCAGGGGCAGGAGGGCTGGGAGGGTCTGAGAGCAGGGGCAGGAGGGCTGGGAGGGTCTGAGGGCAGGGGGAGCTGGGCTGAGTGATGGGGAGCAGGGAACCGACAGCTCTGAGGGCTGGAGCCATTCTCAGCTGTGCCACAGACCCCCGGTGGGGTTGGGAGATCACCGTGTTCCCCCCTGCCACGGGCAGGGCACCTTCAGCAGGTCCCACCCAGCCTGGCCTCTGCTGGGGCCTGAGGAGGGTCAAGGTGCAGCACAGGGAGCACAGAGCAGGGCAAAGCCCCCAGAGCTGGTCCTGCCCGTGTGATGCTGCACTTCTGTCCCCAGCCCTGTCCCTGTGCTGTTTGGTGACACTGGGACTGTCCCCATCCCTGTCCCTGTGCTGTTTGGTGACACTGGGACTGTCCCCAGCCCTGTCCCTGTGCTGGTGTGTGACACACTGGGACTGTCCCCAGCCCTGTCCCTGTGCTGTTTGGTGACACTGGGACTGTCCCCATCCCTGTCCCTGTGCTGCGGTGACACTGGGACTGTCCCCAGCCCTGTCCCTGTGCTGGTGTGTGACACACTGGGACTGTCCCCAGCCCTGTCCCTGTGCTGTTTGTGACTCTGGGACTGTCCCCATCCCTGTCCCTGTGCTGCTGGTGACACTGGGACTGTCCCCAGCCCTGTCCCTGTGCTGGTGTGTGACACACTGGGACTGTCCCCAGCCCTGTCCCTGTGCTGTTTGTGGCTCTGGGACTGTCCCCATCCCTGTCCCTGTGCTGGTGTGTGACACAGTGGGACTGTCCCCAGCCCTGTCCCCTGTGCTGTTTGGTGACACTGGGACTGTCCCCAGCCCTGTCCCTGTGCTGGTGTGTGACACACTGGGACTGTCCCCAGCCCTGTCCCTGTGCTGTTTGTGGCTCTGGGACTGTGACCCAGGCTCTGAGTGTTTGGCACAGGTGCTCACACGTGTGTCTGTGTGTTTGGGGTGGCAGCCAGCCCAGCTGTGCCCCTGCCTGCCCCGGGGACCCTGGGGCTCCGTGCAGCCCCTGTGCTCAGCCCTGGCAGTGGCACTGGCACTGTCCTGCACACACAGGTGGCACTGCCCTGCACACACAGGTGGCACTGCCCTGCACACACAGGTGGCACTGGCACTGCCCTGCACACACAGGTGGCACTGCCCTGCACACACAGGTGACACTGGCACTGCCCTGCTCACACAGGTGGCACTGCCCTGCACACAGAGGTGACACTGGCACTGCCCTGCACACACAGGTGGCACTGCCCTGCACACACAGGTGACACTGGCACTGCCCTGCTCACACAGGTGACACTGCCCTGCTCACACAGGTGGCACTGCCCTGCTCACACATGGGTGGCACTGGCACTGCCCTGCACACACAGGTGGCACTGCCCTGCACACACAGGTGGCACTGCCCTGCTCACACAGGTGACACTGCCCTGCTCACACAGGTGGCACTGTCCTGCACACACAGGTGGCACTGCCCTGCACACACAGGTGGCACTGCCCTGCACACACAGTGGCACTGCCCTGCACACACAGGTGGCACTGGCACTGCCCTGCACACACAGGTGGCACTGCCCTGCTCACACAGGTGACACTGCCCTGCACACACAGGTGGCACTGCCCTGCTCACACAGGTGACACTGGCACTGCCCTGCACACACAGGTGGCACTGTCCTGCACACACAGGTGGCACTGCCCTGCACACACAGGTGACACTGCCCTGCTCACACAGGTGACACTGGCACTGCCCTGCACACACAGGTGGCACTGCCCTGCTCACACAGGTGACACTGCCCTGCACACACAGGTGACACTGGCACTGCCCTGCACACACAGGTGACACTGCCCTGCTCACACAGGTGGCACTGCCCTGCTCACACAGGTGGCAGTGGCACTGCCCTGCTCACACAGGTGGCACTGCCCTGCTCACACAGGTGGCAGTGGCACTGTCCTGCACACACAGGTGGCACTGCCCTGCTCACACAGGTGACACTGGCACTGCCCTGCTCACACAGGTGGCACTGCCCTGCACACAGAGGTGACACTGGCACTGTCCTGCACACACAGGTGGCACTGCCCCTGCACACACAGGGTGGCACTGGCACTGCCCCTGCACACACAGGTGGCACTGCCCTGCACACACAGTGGGTGGCACTGGCACTGCCCTGCACACACAGGGTGGCACTGCCCTGCACACAGAGGTGGCACTGGCACTGCCCTGCACACACAGGTGGCACTGCCCCTGCACACAGAGGTGACACTGGCACTGCCCTGCACACACAGGTGACACTGCCCTGCACACACAGGTGACACTGGCACTGCCCTGCACACACAGGTGGCACTGCCCTGCTCACACAGGTGGCACTGTCCCTGCTCACACAGGGTGGCACTGCCCTGCTCACACAGGTGGCACTGCCCTGCACACAGAGGTGACACTGGCACTGCCCTGCTCACACAGGTGGCACTGCCCTGCACACACAGGTGGCACTGGCACTGCCCCTGCTCACACAGGTGACACTGCCCTGCTCACACAGGTGGCACTGCCCTGCACACACAGGTGGCACTGGCACTGCCCTGCTTCACACAGGTGGCAGTGGCACTGTCCTGCACACACAGGTGACACTGCCCTGCTCACACAGGTGGCACTGCCCTGCACACACAGGTGGCACTGCCCTGCTCACACAGGTGGCACTGCCCTGCACACACAGGTGACACTGGCACTGCCCTGCTCACACAGGTGGCAGTGGCACTGTCCTCTGCACACACAGGTGACACTGCCCTGCTCACACAGGTGGCACTGCCCCTGCACACACAGGTGGCACTGGCACTGCCCTGCTCACACAGGTGGCACTGTCCCTGCACACACAGGTGGCACTGCCCTGCACACACAGGTGGCACTGGCACTGTCCTGCACACACAGGGTGACACTGCCCTGCTCACACAGGTGGCACTGCCCTGCACACACAGGTGGCACTGCCCTGCACACAGAGGTGACACTGGCACTGTCCCTGCACACACAGGTGGCACTGCCCTGCACACACAGGTGGCACTGCCCTGCTCACACAGGTGACACTGGCACTGCCCTGCACACACAGGTGGCACTGCCCTGCTCACACAGGTGGCAGTGGCACTGTCCTGCACACACAGGTGACACTGCCCTGCTCACACAGGTGGCACTGCCCTGCACACACAGGTGGCACTGGCACTGCCCTGCACACACAGGTGGCACTGCCCTGCTCACACAGGTGACACTGGCACTGCCCTGCACACACAGGTGGCACTGCCCTGCACACACAGGTGGCACTGCCCTGCTCACACAGGTGACACTGCCCTGCACACACAGGTGGCACTGCCCTGCACACACAGGTGGCACTGGCACTGCCCTGCACACACAGGTGGCACTGGCACTGGCACTGCCCCTGCACACACAGGTGGCACTGCCCTGCTCACACAGGTGACACTGCCCTGCACACACAGGTGACACTGCCCTGCTCACACAGGTGACACTGGCACTGCCCTGCACACACAGGTGGCACTGCCCTGCACACACAGGTGACACTGCCCTGCTCACACAGGTGACACTGGCACTGCCCTGCACACACAGGTGGCACTGCCCTGCACACACAGGTGGCAGTGGCACTGCCCTGCTCACACAGGTGGCACTGTCCTGCTCACACAGGTGACACTGGCACTGCCCTGCTCACACAGGTGACACTGGCACTGCCCTGCACACACAGGTGGCACTGCCCTGCTCACACAGGTGGCACTGGCACTGCCCTGCTCACACAGGTGGCACTGCCCTGCTCACACAGGTGGCACTGGCACTGCCCTGCACACACAGGTGGCACTGCCCTGCTCACACAGGTGGCACTGCCCTGCACACACAGGTGACACTGGCACTGCCCTGCACACACAGGTGACACTGGCACTGCCCTGCACACACAGGTGGCACTGCCCTGCATACACAAGTGGCACTGTCCTGCACACACAGGTGGCACTGGCACTGCCCTGCTCACACAGGTGACACTGCCCTGCACACACAGGTGGCACTGGCACTGCCCTGCTCACACAGGTGGCACTGCCCTGCACACACAGGTGGCACTGGCACTGCCCTGCACACACAGGTGGCACTGCCCTGCACACACAGGTGGCACTGGCACTGCCCTGCTCACACAGGTGGCACTGCCCTGCACACACAGGTGACACTGCCCTGCTCACACAGGTGACACTGGCACTGCCCTGCTCACACAGGTGGCACTGCCCCCGGGGCAGGCTCTGACAGCCTCTGTCCCCTGCCTGTTCCCGAGCAGGATGAAGTCCCTGGAGCAGGACGCTCTCAAGGCCCAGATGGTCATTGCCAAGTCCAAGGAGGGGAAGAAGCGCAGCCCCCTGGAGCAGCTGGCAGAGTCACCCTCCCCGGCGCCCACGCCGTCCCCAACGCCGCTGGAAGGTGAGGGGGCAGTGCTGCTGCTCGGGGGGAAGGCAGGGTCCTGCTGAGAGCAGAGCCAGGCAGGGTCCTGCTGAGAGCAGAGCCAGGCAGGGCCCTGCAGAGAGCAGAGCCAGGCAGGGCCCTGCTGAGAGCAGAGCCAGGCAGGGTCCTGGTGAGAGCAGAGCCAGGCAGGGTCCTGCTGAGAGCAGAGCCAGGCAGGGTCCTGCTGAGAGCAGAGCCAGGCAGGGTCCTGCTGAGAGCAGAGCCAGGCAGGGCCCTGCTGAGAGCAGAGCCAGGCAGGGTCCTGGTGAGAACAGAGCCAGGCAGGGCCCTGCTGAGAGCAGAGCCAGGCAGGGCCCTGGTGAGAGCAGAGCCAGGCAGGGTCCTGGTGAGAGCAGAGCCAGGCAGGGTCCTGGTGAGAACAGAGACAGGCAGGGCCCCAGTGAGAACAGAGCCAGGCAGGGGTCCTGGTGAGTAGCAGAGCCAGGCAGGGTCCTGCTGAGAGCAGAAGAGACAGGCAGGGCCCTGGTGAGAGCAGAGCCAGGCAGGGTCCTGGTGAGAGCAGAGCCAGGCAGGGTCCTGCTGAGAGCAGAGCCAGGCAGGGTCCTGGTGAGAGCAGAGCCAGGCAGGGTCCTGGTGAGAACAGAGCCAGGCAGGGTCCTGGTGAGAACAGAGCCAGGCAGGGTCCTGCTGAGAGCAGAGCCAGGCAGGGTCCCTGGTGAGAGCAGAGCCAGGCAGGGTCCTGGTGAGAGCAGAGCCAGGCAGGGTCCTGGTGAGAGCAGAGCCAGGCAGGGTCCTGGTGAGAGCAGAGCCAGGCAGGGCCCTGCAGAGCCTCCTGCTCATAACAGAGCCAGGCAGGCTTCCTACAGCCTCACCTGCCCAGAACAGAGCCAGGCAGGGTCCTGCAGAACCTCCTGCCCAGAACAGAGCCAGGAGAGCTGCTGCAGCCTCACCTGTGGCAGCACCTGGGGTGGAGGTGAGGCTGCAGGGAGCCAGGGTGGGGACACAGCACCCTGATTGTGTGGGAAAGCAGTAGAGGGTTTGTCGGGAGGGCAGGAGGCAGGCTCTGCCCCCAGAGTGGTGTCCCCACGCTGAAATGCTGCTGAGGGAGGAGCTCTGGGGCTGTGTCACACAGCTGTCACTGACTGTGCTCTTCTGTCCCCTCGTGCAGACTGCAGCCCCAGGAACGTCACTTCCCCAGGAAGGCTGGTATGATGCTCTCCTGCTTGCTTTCCTCACCTTCCTCAATCCTGGGGTTCCTGGGTCCTCCTCCTGTGGGTCCCCACTTGCTCCTTGGGCCTGGCCTGGCTGCAGGGTGCAGGGAGCTTGGCCACATTCCTGCCAGAGGCACCTCCTTGGCTGCAGCTCCCATGTGGCACCTGCTTTGTCGTCCTTGCTGTGCTTCACCTCCTTGTCCAGAAGGCTTTCCACGTGGTCAGAAAGCCTCTCCCAGGTTCAGAAACGTTTCCACCATGGTCAGAGGGCCTTTCCCCACACTCAGAAATCCTTTCCCCACGCTCAGAAATCCTTTCCCCACGCTCAGAAATCCTTTCCCCATGCTCAGAAAGCCTTTGCCTGGGTTCAGAAGGGTTTGCACCATGGTCAGAAAGCCTCTCCCAGGCTCAGAGGGCTTTTCTTGGGGTTCAGAAAGCTTTTGCCTGGGTTCAGAAGGGTTTCCATGGTCAGAAAGCCTCTCCCAGGTTCAGAAAGCCTTTCCCCACACTCAGAAATCCTTTCCCCACGCTCAGAAATCCTTTCCCCACGCTCAGAAAGCCTTTGCCTGAGTTCTGAAAGTCTTTGCTTGGGTTCTGAAAGCCTTTTACTCCACTTCTTGGCCCGGCATTTCCTCAACAGCACAAAACCTTCAGCTGCAATCAGCATTTTCCTTTCCTAAGCCTGAGCAGTGCCACGGGACATTGCTGCACAGAGCTGTAAGAACTGGTGAGACAGACCAGGTCTCAGCCTTGTAAAGGGAACCTTGTCCTGCCAGGTCACACCCTAATGCAGCTCTGCACTGAAATTCTGACTCTGCTCCAGCTATCAGAACCCTTGCCACGAATTTCCCCCCAAAACCAGGTTTCCTACCTGACTGAGTGCATTAGCATTTCCCTGGAGCACATGGAGTTTCCTCTTGACTCCAAACCCCTGTCCTGGCTCCAGAGGCAGCTGGAGCAGAGGCAGTGTCCCAGGGTGTCCCAGGGGTGTCCCAGGAGTGTCCCAGGGTGTCCCAGGGTGTCCCAGGGATGTCCCTGTCCCAGGGGTGTCCCAGGGTGTCCCAGGGGTGTCCCAGGAGTGTCCCAGGAGTGTCCCAGGGGTTGTCCCAGGGATGTCCCAGGATGTCCCAGTGTGTCCCAGGGGTGTCCCAGGGGTGTCCCTGTCCCAGGATGTCCCAGTGTGTCCCAGGGGTGTCCCAGGAGTGTCCCAGGGTGTCCCAGGGGTGTCCCAGGGATGTCCCTGTCCCAGGGGTGTCCCAGGGTGTCCCAGGGGTGTCCCAGGAGTGTCCCAGGGTTGTCCCAGGGATGTCTCAGGATGTCCCAGTGTGTCCCAGGGGTGTCCCAGGGATGTCCCAGGGATGTCTCAGGATGTCCCAGGGGTGTCCCAGGGATGTCCCAGGGGTGTCCCAGGGGTGTCCCAGGGGTGTCCCTGTCCCAGGGTGTCCCAGGGATGTCCCAGTGTGTCCCAGGGTGTCCCAGGGGTGTCCCAGGGGTGTCCCAGGGGTGTCCCAGGGATGTCACAGGATGTCCCAGGGATGTCCCAGGGGTGTCCCAGGGTGTCCCAGGGGTGTCCCTGTCCCAGGGTGTCCCAGGGATGTCCCAGTGTGTCCCAGTGTGTCCCAGGGGTGTCCCAGGGGTGTCCCAGGGATGTCCCTGTCCCAGGAGTGTCCCAGGGTGTCCCAGGGATGTCTCAGGATGTCCCAGGGATGTCCCAGGAGTGTCCCAGGGATGTCCCAGGGTGTCCCAGGGTGTCCCAGTGTGTCCCAGGGATTCCCCAGGGGTGGCCCAGGCATGTCCCCTGTTCCAGCCTCTGTCCAGCCTCTGCCCAGCCTCTCCTGCCTCCCCTGGCCACGTCCCTCTGCTGCTGCTGTGATCTCTGCTCAGCTGCCTGCTGCCTCTCCCCCTGTTCCTCTCCCCTCACTCTCTCTTTTCTGTTTCCTCCCTTTGCTGTCCCTTCTAGTCACTGTCTGAAAAGAAGTTTGACTACCGGGAATTTGCTGCTATTCCTTCCTCCAAACCTGTTTACGAAATCCAGGTACAAACTGCATGTGAGCCTGCTCTGCAGAGGCCAGGGCTTGGTTTGCTGGAAGAGCTGAGGGGTTTGGGAGCCCTCTGCAGAGCCCTTGCTGAACACTGAGGGCTGACTGGAGGCTTCAGCCAATGGAATTAGGAAAAAGCTGCTCCAGATGGTTTTGAAATGAATGACAAAAGCTTTGCAGATATAAAACACATGCATCTTCACCAGAATGGCTCCTGAAATACTTTTAAGTGCAAGATGAGAACTAAAAGGGAGGAAGGAGTTAGAGAAATGATGGGCAGAGCTGCCAGCGTGGAGCAGATGTGAATGTCCAGATGTGGATTTTCACATCTGTGCCTGGTGTCCTGCCCAGGAGCAGCTGGGTGCTGTTCTCAGGGTGGTTCTGCTGCCAGTGAGCACCTGGTTCTGAGAGTGGATGCCATGGTGAGGTGCCTCTCCTCCCTAAAAGGGCCTGGCTTAACCTGCTTTGTCATGGAATGCTCTGGAGGTGATCAGAGCAGTTACCCTGTGTCTGAATGGCTTTAGGTGGGTTTATTAGTTTTATACACAGACCATGGAGCAGTTACCCTGTGTCTGAATGGCTTTAGGTGGGTTTATTAGGTTTATACACAGACCATGGAGCAGTTACCCTGTGTCTGAATGGCTTTAGGTGTGTTTATTAGGTTTATATACAGACCATGGAGCACATAGTCTGTGTCTGAATGGCTTTAGGTAGGTTTATATACAGACCATGGAGCAGTTACCCTGTGTCTGAATGATTTCAGGTCGGTTTATTAGGTTTATATACAGACCATGGAGCAGTTACCCTGTGTCTGAATGATTTCAGGTCGGTTTATTAGGTTTATATACAGACCATGGAGCACATACCCTGTGTCTGAATGGCTTTAGGTGGGTTTATTAGTTTTATACACAGACCATGGAGCAGTTACCCTGTGTCTGAATGTTTTCAGGTGGGTTTATTAGGTTTATGTACAGACCATGGAGCAGTTACCCTGTGTCTGAATGATTTCAGGTGGGTTTATTAGTTTTATGTACAGACCATGGAGCAGGTACCCTGTGTCTGAATGTTTTCAGGTGGGTTTATTAGGTTTATGTACAGACCATGGAGCAGTTACCCCAGCAAGCAGTGCCACGCTGGGCTCACCTCAGCTCACATCCCAGCCCAGGGTGTGTCACGGCAAAGACTCTGGCTGTGGCAGAGCTGCAGTTTGGGCATTCTCAGGCAGTTTTTCTTTATTTGGTGTCTGTTCTCCACCAACACCTGTCCCCTGTGGCATTGCTCTGCTCCTGGAAGCCATTCCTCATTTCCTTGGACTGCCTTCCTTTGGGATGTGCCCTCGCAGGTTCTGTTCCAGGAGAGTTGGGGGGTGGCTGCTGGAGCCCTGTGGCAGCTCCAGACCACCCAAAATTCCCCAGGTGCAGCCCTGGGTCTTCATGGGGCTGAGAAGGTGCCTGCAGAGGAGCTGCACCTCCAGATCCTCAGGCAGTGACTGTGGGCCTCTCTCAGCAGTGCAGTAGCTCACAGAATCCTGGGATGGTTTGGGTTTGGAGGGACCTTAAAGCTCATCCCTGCCAGGGCAGGGACAGGTCCCACTGTCCCAGTTTGGTCCAAACCCTGTCCAGCCTGGCCTGGGCCCTGCCAGGGGTCCAGGGGCAGCCACAGCTGCTCTGGGCTCCTCTGCCAGGGCCTCACCACTCATGGGGAAAGATTCTCTCTCAAATCCACCATAAATCTCCCCTCTTTCAGCCTGAAGCCTTTTTCTCCACTCTTCACCCTTGTGTTCCTGCCTCTCCTCCTGCACACAGGCCAGGCAGGGTTTGGCTCAGGCACGAGGGATTTGAGCTGGAGCCTCTGGCCATGGCCCCACTGTGGCAGTGCAGTCAATTCTGTGCACTCTGTGTACTCTGTGCACTTTGTGCATTCTCTGCATTCTGTCAATTCTGTGTACTTCTGTGCATTCTGTGCATTTGGTGAATTCAGTGAATTTTGTGCATTCTGTCAACTCTGTGCATTCTGTCAATTCTGTGCATTTGGTGAATTCAGTGAATTCTGTCAATTCTGTCAATTCTGTGCATTCTGTGCATTCTGTCAATTCTGTGCATTTGGTGCATTCTCTGAATTCTGTGCACTCTGTGCATTCCATGAATTCTGTAAATTCAGTGAATTTGGTACGTTCTGTGCACTCTGTGCACCCTGTGAGGGCACAGGCTCTGTGCAGGCTGTGGGCAGGGGGAGGTGGGGGATTGCTGGGCACACACGTCACAGGGCTCAGTGATCACACCTGCTCTTCTCTTGCAGTCCCCTGATGCAGCTGATGACCTCAGACTGGTGGCTGACAGGAGCAGCTCAGGTAAGCCAGGCAGTGCTGGCTGTGCCACACCTGTGTGGCTCTGGAGGGTCCCCTGGCTGGTGGCACCCCCTGGCAACCCGCCCAGAGGCAGTGTGGTGCTGTGTCTGTTCTGGAGTGAAAGCCCCGTGCTCACCAGCTCAGTTTGGGTGGGACACTGGCACTGTGACTGACTGAGAGCTCATTTTCCATGTGCTGTGTTAAAGCAAGCCTGGTTTCCTCCAGCTGTGTGTCCTGGGGCAGGGGCAGGAGGAGCTGGCAGGGGAGGGTTGGCCTGTGTCACCTGCTGCAGGTGACACACAGTCCCCAGCTGGGACAGCTGAGCTGTGACAGTGTCTGTCTGTCCCAGCTGTGACAGTGTCTGTCCCTGTGCAGCTGAGTGTGACAGTGTCTGTCTGTCCAGCTGTGATAGCAGTGTCTGTCTGTCCCAGCTGTGACACAGCGAGTGTGACAGTTTGTGTGGTGTGTGTGTCTGTCTGTCCCCAGCTGACAGTTGTTGTGGTGGTGTCTGTGGTTTTGTGTGGTGGTGTGGTTTTTGTTGTGGTGTGTGTGGTGGTGTGTGTGTTCGTCTGTCCCAGCTGTGACACAGCTGAGATGTGACAGTGTCTGTCTGTCCCAGCTGTGACAGCTGAGCTGTGACAGTGTCTGTCTGTCCCAGCTGTGACAGTGTCTGTCTGTCCCAGCTGGGACAGCTGAGATGTCAGGAGTGTCACCTGTCCCTGCAGTGCTGCTCAGGGTGCCACCTGTCCCTGCAGTGCTGCTCAGGAGTGTCACCTGTCCCTGCAGTGCTGCTCAGGGTGTCACCTGTCCCTGCAGTGCTGCTCAGGGTGCCACCTGTCCCTGCAGTGCTCCTGTGGGCCCTGCTCAGCTCCTGCCCCTCAGCTCCCTGCCTGTCCCCCTCAGCTCTGGGTGCTGCCCTCCACTCTGCAGGCACACACACTGTCCCAGCCTGTCTCTGGGGCAGTTTAAAGCCCTCCTGCCCAGCTGGGCCAGTCTGTGGCCACAGCTGCTCCCCCTCCCTGGCAGAGGGACCCCTCAGCCCCCCAGACCCGAGTCAGGGGGTGCAAGGCCTGGAGAGCTGCAGCACTGCAGGACACTTGGTTTTCCATTCAGCCTGGCACTTGCAGTCATGCTCAGTGACTGATCGGGTGCCACAGGCAGGTGTCCTCACACGTGGCACTCCCTTCCCAGGACCCACAGTGGCCACCTTGAGCTACAGGTCACAGCAATTCTGGGCATGGGGCTGCTGTGAGTGACTGAGCCCGGTGCTGTCCCAGCCTGGCACCTGGCCATGCCCTGGACACCCCCTGGAAGGGTTCGAGGCCGGGCTGGGCAGGCTTGGAGCAGCCTGAGCTGGTGGAAAGTGTCCCTGCCTGGGGCACGTGGGATGACATGAGCTTTGAGGGTCTTTGCTACACAAACCAGAGAGAGCCTCAACATCTGCATGAGCTGTGCCAGCTGTGTGCTCAGTTCTGTGCTCAGCTCTGTGTCTCCTGTTGCTGCAGTTCCCAGAGCTCTGTGCTCAGCTCTGTGCTCAGCTCTGTCTCCTGTGGTTGCAGTTCGAGAGCTCTGTGCTCAGCTCTGTGCTCAGCTCTGTGCTCAGCTCTGTGCTCAGCTCTCCTCTCAGTGTCTCCTGTTGCTGCAGTTCCAGAGCTCTGTGCTCAGCTCTGTGCTCAGCTCTGTGCTCAGCTCTCCTCCTCAGTGTCTCCTGTGGTTGCAGTTCCAGAGCTCTGTGCTCAGCTCTGTGCTCAGCTCTGTGCTCAGCTCTGTGTCTCCTGTTGCTGCAGCTCCTAGAGCTCTGTGCTCAGCTCTGTGCTCAGCTCTGTGCTCAGCTCTGTGCTCAGCTCTCCTCAGTGTCTCCTGTGGTTGCAGTTCCAGAGCTCTGTGCTCAGCTCTCTGTGCTCAGCTCTGTGCTCAGCTCTGTGTCTCCTGTGGTTGCAGTTCCAGAGCTCTGTGCTCAGTTCTGTGCTCAGCTCTCAGTGTCTCCTGTTGCTGCAGCTCCTAGAGCTCTGTGCTCAGCTCTGTGCTCAGCTCTGTGCTCAGCTCTGTGCTCAGCTCTCCTCCTCAGTGTCTCCTGTGGTTGCAGTTCCAGAGCTCTGTGCTCAGCTCTGTGCTCAGCTCTGTGCTCAGCTCTCCTCTCAGTGTCTCCTGTTGCTGCAGTTCCAGAGCTCTGTGCTCAGCTCTGTGCTCAGCTCTGTGCTCAGCTCTGTGTCTCCTGTTGCTGCAGCTCCCAGAGCTCTGTGCTCAGCTCTGTGCTCAGCTCTGTGTCTCCTGTTGCTGCAGCTCCCTAGAGCTCTGTGCTCAGCTCTGTGCTCAGCTCTGTGCTCAGCTCTGTGCTCAGCTCTGTGTCTCCTGTGGTTGCAGTTCCAGAGCTCTGTGCTCAGTTCTGTGCTCAGCTCTGTGTCTCCCTGTTGCTGCAGCTCCCAGAGCTCTGTGCTCAGCTCTGTGCTCAGCTCTGTGCTCAGCTCTGTGCTCAGCTCTCCTCTCAGTGTCTCCTGTGGTTGCAGGTCCAGAGCTCTGTGCTCAGCTCTGTGCTCAGCTCTGTGCTCAGCTCTGTGCTCAGCTCTGTGCTCACAGCTCTGTGCTCAGCTCTGTGTCTCCTGTGGTTGCAGTTCCCAGAGCTCTGTGCTCAGCTCTGTGCTCAGCTCTGTGCTCAGCTCTCCTCTCAGTGTCTCCTGTGGTTGCAGTTCCAGAGCTCTGTGCTCAGCTCTGTGCTCAGCTCTGTGCTCAGCTCTGTGCTCAGCTCTCCTCTCAGTGTCTCCTGTTGCTGCAGCTCCTAGAGCTCTGTGCTCAGCTCTGTGCTCAGCTCTGTGCTCAGCTCTCCTCTCAGTGTCTCCTGTGGTTGCAGGTCCCCGGGAGCAGGACGGGCAGCCCGAGCAGGAGGAGGAGGCGGCGCTGGGAGGCCGGGACTCGGCGGCAGCAGCAGCAGCAGCAGCAGCAGCAGCAGCTGCCCCAGCCCTGGAGGACGTGGCCCTGTTCAGCAGCAAGCGCAAGCTGCGGCCCGGCCGGCGCAGCCTGGAGACCGCTGTCCCCACATAGGTGACCCTGCTCGGCGCCGCCTGGCACAGCCCAGCTGTGCCCGGGGACAGCCCCGGCTGCCCCTGCTGCAGCTGCGGGCCCTGGGCTGCCCGTGGGCCTGTGGCCAGCTGACTCCTGCGGGGCTGCGAGCCGCCCTCGTGTCACCGACACTGCGCTGGGCGCTTCCCAGCTCTGGGACAACACTGGACTGACTGCTGGCACGTGGAGAGGAGGGGTGGCCAGGACAGTGGGCAGCTTGTTAGCCTGTAAATATTGTGTGTGGGGAAGGGTAGGACAGGGAGAATGTAGGAGTGTGAGAGTGTGTTGGGCTCCAGCTGTTACTGCCTCAGCTTGGGTTTTGTAGTGGTTAAAAGGAGCTCCTCCTCTGGTGGGATCAGGAGGAAGGCCCAGCCTGCCTTTACTCCTATTTAATTTCCAGTCTTTTGCCAAAAAGCATCTCCTCCCACCTCCTGCACTGTGTCACCTCACTTCCCTTTGGGAGTGCTTGGGAATGGGAAGCTTGGAGGCAAAAAGAAGGAAAAGAAAAAAAAAAAAATCCACCAGAATTTCAGCAAAGTGCCTCCCTCTGCCACTGGCACTCTGTGCTCCAGGAACCCAGAGGCAGCTCTGCCACCTGTGCTGGGGACAGGTCCCTCCCTGGGTGGTGCCATGCCCCTGCTCACACCCACAGTGAGCCCTCCAGGAGCACTCAGAGGGGCAGTCTGTCTCCTGCAGCTGGGGCAGCGATGGGATGGAGCCCGGAGCCGAGCAGGGCTGAGGGGGTGGCAGCAGTGGGGACCAGGACACGGTGGCAGAGGTGGGAGGTGTGGCAGCAGGAACCTTAGTGGGTAGAGTTGAGGAACTGGGGGTGGGTGGAATGTGGCGTTGCTGGGGTCAGGTGGGAGCCAGAGGACCAGGGGAGACGCTGCTGGGGAGCGCCCAGTGCCCGCGCCCGCGGCAGGTGGGGAGGGAAGCACGGCTGCTGCTGGGGCTGCCAGCACCAGCAGCACCAGAGCAGCATGGGGCTGGCCTGTGCCTTGCAATAACTACACAGCTCCACTTTGCCAGCTCGTTGGCTTCAGGCCCCTTTCCACGGAGGACACAGAAAATGCACGTTTGCCCACACAAGAGGGAAAAGGGAAAATGAGAAATGAGTGGGGTGTGAGTCCTGGTTCCCACACGTGGAACAGGGCTGTGAGCAGGTTCTGTATCGTGTGAGCTCTGCAGATGTGGAGGTCACAGCTGCTGCTCCCAGCTCTGCCATCAGCCTCTGCTGCCACTAGTGAGGGGAAACAACCCTTTGGTTTTTTTCACTGCCTCTAACGGTGAGGAAGGTCCGAGCTCGGCACAATCCCGTTCCCTGTCCATTGGTGCTCTCTGACTCCCCAGTAAGACCAGGGTTGGACCTTGAGCCTCACAGTGGCTGGGCAGTGACAGGCACATCTGCTTGTACATTTGCTGAAGGAAGAGCTGGATGCAGATTTTTGGGTGCAGTTTTTTAGTTGAGCCTCTCCTTTCATGCCAAAATCCAGCGGATCATTTTAACTGACTCTGTATGTTTTGATTTTACAGACTTGTGAAGGGGAAACTCTGATAATCTCACAGCAGCACTGCAGCTGCTTCCATCATCAGCAATTTGAGCTTTTCCTTTTTAAATCTAATTTTAGCATTTGCTTTTTAACAGCAGCAGTTTTGGAAACAATCCTGGCTGGGTTTTGGTGACTAACTTGTGATTCTTCTCTCCTTTCCCTGTGCGGTACCTGGTGCCAGGCTCTGGATTCTCTCCTGTTCTCTCCCAAGAGACTCTGAGGGAAAATTAGCGCATCAAGACTGTAACTAGTGAAATTTGTACAACCAAAGAAATCTATTTTGTGGTTCAAGGATAATAAAGTTTACTTTACATTTTAGAGCCTTTAGTCACAGTGGTTTTCCCTGTGTGAAGTCTGCAATTCCAGTATCAGCACTGGGGTGATGGTTGTTACTCACTGCATAATCCAGCAAAGATGCTCCTACTGATTCTGGGAGCAGGGATTAATGCACTTCCAAATTACTGCCAGCTCTGAGAATATCAGTATTCAGGGATGGGAAAAAAACAATATGAAACACAGCAAGATCTTCATTGTCTTGGCTTTCCTTACTTGGCTGTGTTTTAAAAAAACTCCAAAAACCCCAACACTGTTTTGTTTACATTATTAAAGTTTTTCTTTAAATAGTTTGACTACTAAAAACCAACCCCATTTCCTGTAGCTCAGTCACGTTTGCCTGAGCCTGGCTGAATGGATGGGCACCGTGCTGTGCCCCCCAGGGAAGGAGGAGCGGTGTCAGGAGGGTGGATTTCCTTTTCCTAGAGCCAGGGCAGTGCCAGACCTCAGCCTCATTCTTCCACTCGTGTGGCAGGCACAGCTGGAGAAGGGGCTTGGCTGCTCAGGAGCAGCCTTGTCCTTGCTCAGGGTCAGGAGTCTGAGCTGCCAGCCCCACACAGGCTCTGTGCATGGCCCTCTGCTGCATTTCATGTCTCTGTTCTCTCCCCACTTGGTTTCCAGGGCCAGTTTCTCTCTCAGTGTGTGTAATTTGCCCACCACAACTGAACCCTGATTAGGTAATGGGAAGTAGTTATCCCTTCAGACAAAAGTAAACACAGAAACATCATCAATGGAAATTGTTTATTTAGGGGTATTTATTTAGGGATTATTCACGTAGGGTTGGAACTAAATGGTCTTTTAGACCCCTTCCAAGCCCAACCATGCCATGATTCTATGATTTGTATATAGACAGGAACAGAAATAACCCAGTTCATTATGCAAAGATCTCCAAGGCTGCACAGGCAAAGAGCAGAGCACAGCTGGCTGGGTTGGGAGGATTGCAGGAAACACTCCTGCAGCAGCAGTGACTCACAGACGGGCTCTGGGAGATGCAGGGGTAGGAAATGTCACATCTGGGCACAGCTCCAGGTGGGGCCCTGCACACCCACCCCTCTGGTCCAGCTGAATGCAGCTCTCCCTGGCTCCAGGAGTCAGTCCTGTCAGGTGCTGGGAGGGAAGGTGAGGGGTGGCACCGTTGTTCCTTCCCTGCATTTCCCTCTGTACATAAGTAACAGCAGCCTGGGATAACTGTAAGGTTCTGTTCAAGGGCTGTCTGCCAGCAGGGAGGAGGGGCTGTCACGGAAGCTGCAAACCAGAACATTCACCTGTTTCTCAGCTCTAACCTGGCCCTGGAACACCTGGGATAACCTGAGGCTGGAGAATGTTGGGTTCCAGTCTTGCCCACCAGCTGCTCCTGGGGACAAACAGCTGGAGGAGACGAACCTGTGGCTGTAACTCAGTGCCACTTTTGCTGCTGCTGCAGTTTCTGTGGATTCTGTGCTGACAGCCACCATTAGTGACACACATGGAGCACCAAAGGCGGAGCACTGCAGGGCCTCCCGTGCCACAGCCACCACAGCCACCACCGCCACCACCACCACTACAGCCACCAACGCCACCAGTGCCACTACCGTCACCACAGCCACCACTGCCACTACCGTCACCACAGCCACCCCTGCCACCACTGCCACCAGTGCCACCACTGCCACCACAGCCACCACCGCCACCACCGCCACCACCGCCACCACCGCCGAGGCTCTGCCCGTCTCTGCCTCGGGCAAAGCCACCTCACCGCTTCAGGTCCTTGGTGCTGCTGCACCGCGGCCCCGCGCGCATGGACCGCGCTGGCGATGGGCTGGGAAGGGCTGGAAGGCAGAGCAGGGACCGGCACCGGGCCGGGGCCGAGGAACAACGACCGCGTGTGCGGCACCGGGCCGGGGCTGAGGAACAACGACCGCGTGTGCGGCACCGGGCCGGGGGCTGACTGTGCAGGGACCGGCGGGGCCGGACCGGGCCGGGGCGGGAGCGGGGTCGGGGCGGGACCGGGGCCCGGAGCGGGGCCCGGAGCGGGGCCCGGAGCGGGGCCCGGAGCGGACGGGAGCCGCGGGGCCGGGCCGGGCCGGGCCGGGCCGGGCCGGAAGTAGCGGGAGCGCGGCCCTACCAGGTGACGCCGTCACGTGACCCTGCGCGCTGCCTCTCCCCGATGACGTGCAGTGACGTCTCAGTGACGCTCCCCGATGGCGTCAGCGTGACGCCATGCGCGCCCGGCCCAGACCGAGCGGATCCCGCAGCGGAGCGGCTCCGGGCGCGGCTCGGGGATGCGGCAGTGAACCGGCTCCGGGCGCGGCTCGGGGGATGCGGCAGTGAACCGGCTCCGGGCGCGGCTCGGGGATGCGGCAATGAACCGGCTCCGTGCTGCGCCCCGACAGTGAATGGTTTCGCTGCCCGCAGAAACCATTTACCTGCAGCTGTGGTGAATTATTTAATAACTTTAAACCAACGTTCTGAGGGGGAGCCGCTGTGCAGTGAGGCTGTTTCTGTTGAGAACAGAGGAGACACCCAGTGCACCTGAGTGCAAAACCTTGTTTGCCGGCTCTACTCGCTGCAGCACCAGTTTGTGTGGATCAGGGAATCGCGGAGTGAGCGGAGCTGGGCGGGGCCGCAGGGTCACCGAGCCCGGCTCGTGTCCTCAGCCCTCGCAGGGTCACCGAGCCCGGCTCGTGTCCTCAGCCCTCGCAGGGTCACCCAGCCCGGCTCGTGTCCCCGGGACTCGCAGGGTCACCCAGCCCGGCTCCTGTCCCCGGGACTCGCAGGGTCACCCAGCCCGGCTCGTGTCCCCGGGACTCGCAGGGTCACCCGAGCCCGGCTCGTGTCCTCAGCCCTCGCAGGGTCACCCAGCCCGGCTCGTGTCCCCGGGACTCGCACATGTGCCACAGTGCATTGTCCCAACAGCTCTCAAACTGTGTCGGGCTCGGTGCTGTGACCGCTGCTCTGGGGCACCCGCTCCAGTGCCCAAACACCCTCTGGGTGAAGAACCTTTTTCTAATTTCAACCTAGCCCTCCCCTGACACAACTTCAGGCCATTCCCTTGCATACTGTCAGTGGTGACCGCAGAGAAGAGATCAGTGTCTGCACCTCATCCCCTCATAAGGGAGTTTCAGACAGTGACAAGTCTGGACTAGAAATTAAAATGTGTTTCCCGTGACTGCTGAAAATAGGGGCTCTACCAATCTGGGGATGAGCTCTGGCTCTGGATGTCCTTGTTCCTGTGGGGGAGCATTACCTGGCCCAGCCAAGCAGGTCTGGATTTTTCTCTTCATCAGGTCATACTGGATGTTCTGAATCCCCCCCCATCTGCACAGGGAACCCTCCAGTGTGATCAGTGAGGTTAAGGCCAGGTGACCTGGTCCAAGGATCCTTCCTTAGGTCAAGGAACCCTTCCTGGGTTTTTCCTCAGAAGGAGATGATGGCCGTCAGGGCTGAACACAGGTAAACAAAAAAGCAAACTCTCACAACAACTTGGTGCCCAAACAGTGCTGCTGTATACATATAACATTGATTCTTTGCAGATTATTCCCCATCAGCCCCAGTAATTGAAGGCAGTTTTCTTTAAAAAAGCAAACAACTTCTAAGAGTAAAACTGTGCAAGGCCACATTCCTGCTCCCACTCCTAGAGTTCCATTCAGATGTTGATTCTGCTTGTTAGAATAATGTGGGATTTCTCCACAGTTCTTTACAATAAAAAGTCAGTGTGAAGAACTAGAGGGGGATGACTCTTGCATCCACTGAAGAGACTTTTCCAATCTGTCAGCACAGCAGGGGGTGGGAATTGGATTAGGGACCTGTGAGTTGAGTGACCGAACCTCCGGTCACTGCAGAAAAAATCAGCTCAGTGCCACTCAGTGCCTGGGACTCCTTGAGACTGAGCTGGCATAAAAACAGGCAGATCATGTTAAACAGCTTCAGAGCAGACAGACAAAGGGTGAAAGCAAAGCTGCACTTAACCCAGATAATCTGATGTGTATAAATGCAGAGCCTGAACAGATCAAACCCAGAGTGGCAGCTGGGATGAGTCACCAGTGTGGAGTCAAGGGGAAGATTCACCACCACCTCCTCCATTATCAGAGAGCCCGTGGATCTGCACTGCTAAAGAAGTGACTCTGGAATGAGTTCCTGCTCTCCAGATTACCTTGTCTCTGCTCGTGGTGCCTTTGGGGCAGGTAATGTGTCTGTTCCTCGCATTCTGTCAGTGATTACATGGGCCACCGGTTCCCTGGTGGATGGAGCCACGGGCCAGCTGTGGTAGTCACAGAATCATGGAATGATTTGGGTGGGAAGGGACCTCAAAGCCCATCCAGTCCCACCCCCTGCCACAGGCAGGGCCACCTCCCACTATTCCAGGTTGCTCCCAGCCCTGTCCAACCTGGCCTTGGACACTTCCAGGGATGGGGCAGCCACAGCTTCTCTGGACAAACTGTGCAAGGGCCTCCCCACCCTCACAGAGGAGAACTTCCTGCCAGTATCCCATCTAAACCTACCAGAAGCCAAGCTCCCATCAGGTTAGATTTCCATGATTTCAGCTTTAAAATCATGGAATCACAGAATCATTACGGTCACAATAGACCTGCAAGAGCATCAAGACCGACCACCAGCCCAGCACCATCACCACGTTCACCACTAAACCATGTGCTTGAGTGCCACATCCCCATGAGTTCTGATTTCTGTGGCACTTGAGGACTCAGATTTGTTCAATCCCCTCTTGGTCAGTGCTAAGACCCCTCACAGTGCTCCTGTTTAGGCTGTTGCCAAAACTGGGCTACAGCAGTACCCCAGCGTGACCTGTCAGACACACGTGGGCTGTGTTGGCTCCTGTGGAGAACAGTGCAGCAGAGCTCTCCTTGCTGCTGCCCAGGCTGGTCACTCCCTGCTGCTGCCCAGCTGCTCAGGGTGTTTGCTGCCATGCTTTGCACAGCTGCAGTCCCAGCAGCTGCAGCTACCACAGTCTGAAATTAGGTCTCTCTCGTTGCACACGCTTTGTTTTAATCCAGACATCATCAATCTGGGACACGGGTGTCCCTTGTTTGCAGGCCGTTGGCACAGGGAGCCTAGTAGGACACTGGTGACAAACAGTAATTACCCAGATTACTGCACTAATCCAGTGTAACAATGCAAACACATTGTAATTCATGAAAACCAAACAAACACCACTTACACATGTACACTGCATTTACAGTGAAAGAAGAGTCTCTAAAATAACTAGTATTATCTTGGAAATAATACAGGAAAGTAAACACAATCAACATTCAGAATAGAGAAGCCACAAAGCTTTATTACTAATTCTCAAGTGGAAGGATGGAGGCCTGTTTTATTCCATTAGGAATAGTTTTAAAATCAGTAATTCCAGGTAATATTCACTCTGGAGTGCAAAAGAAATTGGGTCAGGAGAAGTTAAACCTACTCTAATAAAGTGTTGGTGATGCATTTGTGTACACAGCAATAGTGAAACTGAAAGTAAAAGCTTCCTGTTTGATATTATTTTTGAAAAGGTGGAACAGAAAAGGTCCACAAATACCTGGGGAAAATAGGAAATGAGAGGTTTAAAATGTGTTCTATTTAATAGTGAGAAGACTGAAAGGTGATAATTGTATTTATGTTACTGAGAAGTACTTTAGTCAAAAACAAGTTATGCGACTTAATGAAGTAGATAAAACTGGTGTGAGATAAAGGCTGAAACAATACTGTAGGGGGTAGCTCTGACCACAAACTGTGAAGGCCAATGTGTTTTCACTGGGATTTCCTTCATATAATAACATCTCGGAATAACTCACACAGGTCCTTGCTGGCTGAATCTGAAAGCCAAAATTCACCAAGATTTTAAGGTCCTTTACAGTTCATTCCAGACTCTTACTACAAGTCATCAGTATTTAAGGATAAAAGGTTTGTAAAGCCCCCCACTGAAACCTTGTAGAAAAACAAATCTGACTCTCTGAGGGATTTCACCAATTCGTATTTCAGTGGGATACAGGGAAAAGCTCCAAACTCATATTAAAACTGGCTTTTTTTACAGGCAGGATTGGTTCAGCTCATTCTGAATCGCAGCTTCAGACCAAGGGCACTGCTTATCCCATCTAAATTTATATCTGAGCTATCAGATAGATGTGTAGCTCCCACTGAAGCCAATGGGGTTCAGCTACAATTCATCTTTTTGGTGTGGAAGGTCTGATTTGCCCCCATGTACACAGACACCATTCCAAGATCTATGGGATGAGCATGGGATGAGCCGGTGCTGACGCAGCCGCCTCTGCAGGAGTCACCAGTGTCCATTCTGACAGATCCTGCCTTAAACAGCCATATCATAACCACGACACTCCCAGCAACATCGTCATTTCTGGGGCCTCAACACAGATCCTTTGCAGTCTCCTGATGACAGAAAAGGTATTATATCAAAGATGTAAACAAAGAGAACTCTACATTCCATTAGAGAGCAGAAGTGTTCTGTCAGCAGGAAGAGAAGCCAAGCAGTTGATGAGCTGTTACCTCGATTCCAGTGCCTGAAGGGGCTCCAAGAGGTCTGGACTTTAGACAAGGGCCTGGAGTGACAGGACAGAGGGGAATGGCTTCCCACTGCCAGAGGGGAGTTTAGCGGGGATGTTGGGAAGGAATCCCTCCCTGTGAGGGTGGAGAGGCCCTGGCACAGGGTGCGCAGAGAAGCTGTGGCTGCCCCGTCCCTGGCAGTGTTCAAGGCCAGGCTGGATGGGGCTGGGAGTAATCTGGGGCAGTGGAAGGTGTCCATGGCAGGGGGGTGGAACTGGGTCAGGGTGTAAGGTCCCTTCCAACCCAAACTGATCCATGATTCAATGATCGCTGAGTCCAACGGCTCCCCCAGCACTCCCAAGACCAACACTAACCCACGTTCCCAGGTGCCACATTCACACCACTGTTAAACCTTCTCAGGGATGGGGACTCCACCACTGCCCTGAGCAGTGTGCCAGGCATGGAGAGCCCTTTCCTGGAGGAATCTTCCAAATATCCCACCTAAACCTCTTCTGGTGCAGCTTGAGGCTGTGACCTCTCATCTTGTCATTTATTGCCTGGGAGCAGAGCCTGGCCCCCACCTGGCTCTGCTCTGTTACGGAGTTGTAGGGACCATGAAGGACCCTACTGAACTTGCTCTTCTCCAGGCTGAGCCCCCCAGCTCCCTCAGCCGCTCGTGGTGCTGCAGACTCGTCCCGCGCTGTGTCCCTTCTCTGGCCACGCTGCGGCCCCTCGGAGCCCGGCAGAGCCGCACAGGCTGCGGCCCCTCGGCCATGAGGAATCCAGCACAGCCGGTACAGGCTGCGGCCCCTCGGCCATGAGGAGCCCGGCAGAGCCGGCACAGGCTGCGGCCCCTCGGAGCCCGGCAGAGCCGCACAGGCTGCGGCCCCTCGGCCACGAGGAATCCAGCACAGCCGGTACAGGCTGCGGCCCCTCGGCCATGAGGAGCCCGGCAGAGCCGGCACAGGCTGCGGCCCCTCGGAGCCCGGCAGAGCCGCACAGGCTGCGGCCCCTCGGCCATGAGGAGCCCGGCAGAGCCGGCACAGGCTGCGGCCCCTCGGAGCCCGGCAGAGCCGGCAAAGGCTGCGGCCCCTCGGAGCCCGGCAGAGCCGCACAGGCTGCGGCCCCTCGGCCATGAGGAGCCCGGCAGAGCCGGCACAGGCTGCGGCCCCTCGGCCATGAGGAGCCCGGCAGAGCCGGCAAAGGCTGCGGCCCCTCGGAGCCCGGCAGAGCCGCGACAGGCTGCGGCCCCTCGGCCACGAGGAGCCCGGCAGAGCCGGCAAAGGCTGCGGCCCCTCGGAGCCCGGCAGAGCCGCACAGGCTGCGGCCCCTCGGCCATGAGGAGCCCGGCAGAGCCGCACAGGCTGCGGCCCCTCGGAGCCCGGCAGAGCCGCACAGGCTGCGGCCCCTCGGCCATGAGGAGCCCGGCAGTGCCGCACAGGCTGCGGCCCCTCGGCCATGAGGAGCCCGGCAGTGCCGCACGGGCCGCAGCTCCTCACTGACGAGAAGCCCAAGCCTGTCCCGGCCGGAGGAAGCCCAGCAGCGCCGCACAGGCTGCTCGCCCCTCCCGCTCGCCCTCAGCCCCGGCCCGCTCGCCCGCCCCACCCCCGCTGAGTCAGCGCGGGCCCGGCCCTCGCGGCGGCGGCTGCCGGGCGGGACGAGCTGGGACATGAAAGGTGCAGCAGGCGCTGCCACGCCCGGGGCTGCGGGGAATCTCGCTTAACCCTTCCCTGCCCGCGGGCCCCGGCTCGGCAGCGGGGGCGGCCATGGGGGCAGGCAGGAGGCCACGGCCGTCGGGCTCGGAGCCCCTCACGGCATCGCAGGGACACGGTGGCACAGTCCCCAGCCCGCTGCCCCCGACCCCTCCTGCTGCCCCTGCCCTGCGGTGCTGCTCGTCTGTCCCCACCACAGCCAGAGCACAAGTGGCCGAGGAGCCCACATCCCCCTTCCCGGGAGCTGCGGCGAGCGCCCAGCGGCCCTGGCGGGGCCGGGGCCAAGGTCTGGCCCGGGTCCGTGCCAAGGCCCGGCACAGCACGGCACCGCACAGGGCTGCGGCCCGGCCCGGCCCTGCCCCAGTCCCGAGCTGGTCGGACAGGCTCGGGGCAGACGGGAAGGGAGAGGCCTCCGGCGGCTCAGGAATGCGCAGCCCTTATCTCTGGCTCCCTGCGCGCCTGGGGAGGGAACAGCTCTCCAGAGTTTGCCTTTCTCTCGCTCTTACTCACCCCCGCTCTGCCTTGGGTGGAGCCTCGCTCGCCTGGCTCCCAGGTGAATCAGGTTGCAGGCACGTCCAAGTGAGCAGAGAGTGACCCACCACCTGCCCCGGCTCACCTGGGAAGGTAGAGAAGGGTGGAGACCTCGTGGGTACCTGCATGGCCGCCTGAGCCAGAGAGTGACCCACGACCTGCCCGCCAGCTGCCCGGCCTCCCTGGTAAGGTAGGAGAGGGGCAGGTACCTGCTGTGTGCCTGTGTGGCTGGCGAGGTGGAGGGCAGGGGCTGGGGAGGGCCTGTCCTGCTCCTCGGCAGGGGCCGAGCGCCCGGCGGGCTGGACAGGGAACTCCACTGGCACTCCACGGGCAGGAGACGGCTGCTTCTGTGCAGTGGCAGGAGCTCCCAGCCACGCCATGATGGCGAGAAGGGAGAGGCACAGGAGGTGACGAGAGAGGCAAGGGGGTGAGAGAATGTCTCAGTGCAGGCAGCAGGGACTGGGGATGGTGAGGGAAGGGACCTGGAATGTCCCAGTGCAGGCAGCAGGAACTGGGGATGGTGAGGGAAGGCACCTGGAATGTCCCAGCTGTGTCAGGGATGGCAAGGGAAGGGACCCTTCTGTCCTTAGATCAAAACTGCTTATCAAACACTTCACACAATTGTGTCCCTTCCCCTTTGAGAAATCCCTAAGGAGCAGATACTCCCAACTTCAGCCTCATTCTTTGGGAAGAGTTGCAGCCTGACTGAGCACCCCATGACAGAGGCCTGGCTGGCCTCCCCTCTGGACCAGGAGCGCGGCAGGGATGTATTATCAGGAGGCTGGCACAGAGTGGATGTGTGGTCAAGAGGCTGGGGCAGAGGGGATGCGCTGTGAGGCTGGCACACAGGGGATGCGCTGTGAGGGCGCAGGGAGCTGGCAGCACTGCCCAGTCCCTGCGTTCCCCACGCGGGCCGGGGCGCCGCAGCGCTGCCGTGAGCCCTGGCACACAGGGGATGCGCTGTGAGGCTGGGGCAGAGGGGATGCCCTGGCAGGGAGCTGGCAGCACTGCCCAGTCCCTGCGTTCCCCACGCGGGCCGGGGCGCCGCAGCGCTGCCCCGAGCCCCGGCGCAGCCGCGCACACGGCAGGAGCGCGGGCAGACGCGCGTGGACGGGCGTGCACACGCACACGGGCTGGCACCCGCTGGGCTTTCCACAGGTGTGAGCCTGGCAGCCCGCAGGATCTGTGTTGAGGAGAGGAAGAGGATGGTTCCTTGTTGCTCACTCTAAATTGGCCAAGGTCAATAGGGGTCAATTATGGATCTTGCCTGGCCTGAGGATTGGCTTCTCCTTGAACAGTTAGAAAGGGAAGAGGCACCTGTGAAGGAATAGAAGTACTGATCACATCCTTCTGCTGCTGAAAACATCTAATTTGTGGAAGCTGCAATAAGCTCAGCTGCACAACAGACCAAAAATAGGTCAGTAACAGCAAACTACCCCAAACCAGAGCAGTGACAGCAATGCTGAACACCGGTTCCCAGTTCCCTGTGTGTATGCTCTCCCTGGATCAGGAGGCAGGAAAGCACAGTGTGTCCCAACCCCGTTAGATGGACACATGGGAGCTGCATTTTGGGGAGAGAAAGTTGTTTTCAATTTGGTCTCATTCCCATTTACCAGAGGGACTTTGTAGTTACATTTGAGGGGTAAAAAGAGAATTGGATTTGCTGTGACCTGGTAATAGGAGTATTCTAAGGGGGGGAAAAAAGTCTTGCTCTTCACTCCTGCCAAAAGAAAAGTTGTTCCCCCATGCCTGGAAGGCCAGGCTGGATGGGGCTGGGAGCAACCTGGTCTATTGGAAGGTGTCCCTGCCCATGGCAGGGGGTGAAACGAGATGTGCTTGAAGGTCCTTTCCAACTCTAACCAGTCTCTGATTCTGAGATTCTGCAAGTGTGGAAATGTCTGGTTGCTTGTGTCAGAGCAGGGTCGTGGCTCAGGACAGATTCACCCATGTTCTAGATGTAATTTTTCTGGCAAGCACAACTTTCCAGGCAATGGAAATTCACCTTCAAACCCTGCAGGACTGGAATTCTTTGCATTTTACATGGGACACATCTGGACTGCTTATCAGGCCCCACATGCAGAATTTTTATAGTCTTAGTGAGGAAGAGGAGATCAATGAGTGCATTTCTAAAATCAGTGTGCATGGAAGAAAAAGCCAAGGGCAGCACATGGTTCTCCTTCTCCAAATTAGACCTTATACTGTCCCCTTTTTATAAGTTCTCTGTTTTAGGCTTCCTTATGCTTGCTATCTTTTGGATAAAAACCCACGGGGAGGGGATTGGCTGAAGGGTAGTGAATGTGGTGTGAGCATTGCTATCATAGATGTGGTGCTGGGGGACGTGGGTTAGTGGTGGCCTTGGCAGTGCTGGGAGGGCTGTTGGACTCGAGGGTCTCAGGGCACTTTTCCAGCCCAAAGGATTCTGTGATTATTCAGATAATCTGCTAAGAGATACCTTTTGCACGCAGGATGGTATTTCATTTCCAGCTGCTGTCAACATCAGGTTTTGTGCTGGTGACTCCCCACAGCTCGGATTTCCCTGTCCACTCTGTGCCCTTGCTGCATGGGACAGTTAAGGCTGACAGGTTCACATGCTGCCACTGTGGGACATGTTGACAGGTGTCTCAGTAACCACAAAGAAAATTACAACATGTAATTCTTCTGCCACTTTTCCCTTCCTCTGGCCTGCAGAGAGATCTCCTGGATATTCTGAATGTCTAGCCACTTTCCTGATTCTCCTGCAAAAAATGTTCTGTGGGATCCTCTTGCCCTAGTAAGCAGAGATGAGTGAGAGTGCAGTGGGTGTTGGAGGTGCAGGCTCCCAGTTCCACTCTACCACATGCCTGTAGCATTCAGGGCATTCACTGCTCACCAGGGACACAGAAAGTTCTTGGAGCCACTTAGCAGGGTCAGCTGCCACAGGTATGAACATGGAAAGTGCAGCTGTGGTCTCTGGAAGCTCAGTGAAAAATTGATTAGTTGAAGCAGTTTCTCATCTGATGGCCAAAACTTCTGAAGTGAAACTCCCAGCAGCAGGCAGAGGTACTGTCTTTTTTTAAATGATGACTGAGATCCACATAAGACCATCCAGAGTGAAGAATGAGGTGGCATTCTCTCAGATGATTAGCATGGAGTGATCACTGTTCAGATGACCAAAGGAGAAGGTCTGAGAGCATTATATGACATTTTAACAGAAATAACAAATTCTGACCAGAAATTTTGGCAGTAACCCAGGCTTTGAGCCTACTGCCTGAAGAGGACATTGAGAAGGAGACCATGGTGAGACTCAGCAGGAAATGCAGACAAAATAATGGAAAGAGAAAAAATAAGAATTAGAACTTGTCAGAGGCAGTTGTAGCTGAAAAAGTGTCTAGTCCAGGTTATTGCCCATATTTCACTGTCCTGTTCTGAGGAATGTGCCTGAGCCCTGCTTGGTGAGAAGAGCAGTTTGTGGGAAGGTGTCCAGCATCCATTTTCATGCAGCCATGGAATGGTTTGGGTTGGAAGGGCCCTTCAACCATCACTGCAGCCCCTGCCAAGGACACCTTCCACTGTCCCAGGCTGCTCCAGGCTCTGTCCAGTGTGGCCTTGGCACTTCAGGGATAGGGCAGCTTCCTGTTCACCCCAGCTCTTGTACGGTTCCATGGCCACGTGTTCTGGCCAAGGCAGGAAATTCTGGGCTACACTTCAAAACTACAAATGCTGCACCCCTGTGAGACTGGCAAGGTCCTTTTCAGGAGAGGTCCAACCCTTGGGACAGAAAATGAGCACACGCAGAAGCAGCTTCTGGAGAGATCAGTATGTCTTGCTGTTCATACAGGTTCTTTTTCTGCAGCAAGATCAGAAGGCACTGTCTTGTCCTTCCATCACACAGTGCAGAATTAAAAACCCCACACCTTAAACCATATTCGAGGAGACAGGTCCCTTCCCAGATCATTTACCAAATACAGCATTTTCTTGAGAGCAAGCTAACACTTTCCATGTCTCATTGTCACCATGTCTGCTCCAGTCATTTTCCCTCAGGCACTGCTGTCCTCTCCTAAACCCAACCCTCCCAGAACATCAGCAGTCTGTTTGCATAGGATCTTTCCTATTTTTTTTTAGGCCAAGTATTTTCTTTTAAATAATTGATTTGTAAACTTTGTGTATTGAGACATTTTGGAAATATGAATTTTTTTCACAGCCCTCCCTAAGAGATGTCAGTGATGCCATTGAATGTGGTGTACAGGCCAGGTGAGATCCATCACAGGGATCAAAAGTGCCTCGATTCATTTCTTGCCCATGGTTTGGAAGTCCTTCAAGTGTTGATAGCACAGAGGGGTTTGTGGCTTGCTGTGCAGAGTGTGAGCTGAAGAACAGTCTGTCTGTGCTGCCTTTCTTTTCTTGGTGGTATCTGGGGCAGGGAAAAGAGGAGGTGGTTAAGCCCAGGAACTTGTGCCTGTACTTGCACGTAAGGGGTCTGGGGAGCAGATGGGCTCTTTCCAGCCCTTCCAGACTCTGGGATCCCGCCCTGCTTCCTCCCAGGCAGCTCCTTCCTGGGTGCTGCAGGCCCTGGGCAGCCTCAGCTGCTGGGAGTGTCCCAAAGCAGCGGAGCAGGTCCAGCCAGGGCCGGGATCACCTGAGCGAGGCAGCCTGGGAACTGGCTGTGCAGGCAGAACACGTAACAACAAGCACTGGAGTCAGCAGCAGGGAGATGGAGGCAGCCCCAGGTGCTGAGGCATCAGCAGGGCTGGCACCAGGCACAGCAGATGAGAGGGAAAGGGAGCACTGAGCCGGTTCCTTTTGCTTAGACTGGGCAAACACGGTCCAGCGCCCGTGATTCACACCCGGCACAAAGGCTCTGCAGAAAGGCAGCTCCTTGCATTTATTTATTTATTTTAGTCTCTAGGGCTTTGTGGTGATCACAGCATGTCTGAATCTGTTATTTCCTGCTGCTCTGTTGGGAAAAAAAACAGTAAAAGTCTATTGAAATGGAGCATAATATCAGCAGGCACCAAATGCTTCCCAAGTCAACAGGTTTGTGCTTTTCCCAGTTTCTGCTCCTATAATGAATCCAGAGGTAAAGGGACAGTTTTTACCTCTAGCTTCCTCTGTCAGCCACTTTTCCTTACATTAAATATTCCATGTGGTTGAGTGTTTTCCTGTGTGGAGTTGGCAGGCTGTGATCACATCTTACTCTTCCCTTTATTAAGGAGCTCTGACAGCTTTTGGGCATCTCAAAACCGAATGCATGTGATGGGTATCACAGCCAGTAAAGTCACTCCCATTTTTACCAGTGGGGACAGAGGCAGATCTCAGGCCAAGCCAAAGGGAAATTTCCTTGGAGACTCCCTCCTCACCCCCAATTGATCATCATAGCACAGGGGTGGCTGAGACCTGCATGCTCCTTCCTTTCCACCTGTTCCTCTCCTTCTGATGGTTTTTTGGGCACGGAGGGGAGTGACTCCACTGGGACTCCCTGTGCACTGGCGCAGCAACAGCAGCAGCAGGAGCAACTGCAGCAGCAGCAGGAGCAGGAGGAGCAGGAGTAGCAGGAGCAGGAGGAGCAGCAGCAGGAGTAGCAGCAGCAGGAGGAGCAGCAGCAGGAGCAGGAAGAGCAGCAGGAGGAGCAGCAGCAGGAGGAGCAGCAGCAGGAGCAGCAGCAGCAGGAGCAGCAGCAGGAGGAGCAGGAGCAGGAAGAGCAGCAGCAGCAGCAGCAGCAGCAGCAGCAGGAGCAGCAGGAGCAGGAAGAGCAGCAGCAGCAGGAGCAGCAGCAGCAGCAGGAGCAGCAGCAGCAGCAGGAGGAGCAGGAGTAGCAGGAGCAGGAGTAGCAGGAGCAGGAGCAGCAGCAGCAGCAGGAGGAGCAGCAGGAGCAGCAGCAGCAGGAGGAGCAGCAGCAGGAGGAGCAGCAGCAGGAGCAGCAGCAGGAGCAGCAGGAGGAGCAGCAGCAGGAGCAGCAGCAGCAGCAGGAGGAGCAGGAGCAGCAGCAGGAGCAGCAGCAGGAGGAGCAGGAGCAGCAGCAGCAGGAGCAGCAGCAGCAGGAGGAGCAGCAGCAGGAGGAGCAGCAGCAGCAGGAGCAGCAGGAGCAGCAGCAGCAGGAGCAGCAGCAGCAGGAGCAGCAGCAGGAGGAGCAGCAGCAGCAGGAGCAGCAGCAGCAGCAGGAGCAGCAGCAGGAGCAGCAGCAGCCAGCGCCGTGTCTTTGGCACAGCCCAGGCAGACAGGCGGAGGAGAACTGAATCCTGCTTCTCCTCAGCCATTCTATCGGCCTCCATCTCCCACTTGTTAAGTTTCCAACAAGCTGCTTCGTGCTCTCCTTTATCCACTGCCCCCGAGCATGGGAGGAGGTGCTGCAAACAGCCACAGAGCTGTCTTCCCTTCTCCTGCAGCTTCCTCCTGCAGCATCCAAGCACCAGCCCAGACCAGTGTGCCAAGGAGAGTGCCAACAGTACCCACCACCTTCTTTCTCAGGGTTCTTGGGGCTTCTGTGCACGGCCAGGAGTCCCTCCCAGCTCGGGAGATTCTGTGGTTTTTTCCAGACCATTCTGGGTACCTGTCTGTGCTCATGCTTGTCCCAACCATCATACTAGGAGAAGGATTTCTTGGGGAGGAACTAGATTTTGCAGATCTGGTTCTAAAGGTTCTGGTCATGATGGGTGATACTTTTAAATTTATGGAGATAATTTCATGGAATGATACTTAGGATAGCAGAGAAGTGCATGAAATGCCAAATAATGGTAACAGACTTCTAGAATGTGTGAAGAAGTGACACTGTGACACATAGGAGCGGGCTGGAACCCTGCTGCTCTGCAAGCAGGCTGGGACAGCTGGGGGTCTTCAGCCTGGAGTGAGGAAGCTCCAGGGACACCTCAGAGCCCCTTCCAGCCTGAAGGGGCTCCAGGAGAGCTGGAGGGGGACTTTGGACAAGGGCCTGGAGTGACAGGAAAAGAGGGAATGGCTTCCCCACTGCCAAAGGGCAGGGTTTAATGGGGTATTGGGAAGGAGTCATGGAATATTTTGGGTTGGAAGTACCTAAATCTCATCCAGCCCCACACCCCTGCCATGGCAGGGACCCCTTCCACTAGCCCAGGTTGCTCCAAGCCCCATCCAGCCTGGCTTTGAACACGGCCAGGGATCCAGGGGCAGCCACAGCTCTGGGCTCTCTGTGCCAGGGCCTCCCCACCTCACAGGGAAAAGTGTGTCCCCAGTATGACTCATCCTTCTGCCAAAGTTGCATCCCATCCTCTAGGTAAATTCTGGTGTAAAGCATTGACAGTTCCAAGCAGGATTTTGGTAGGATGGATTGTGTGACAGGGTAAGGGGGAATCTGAGTTAAAACAGTTGAGGTCTGAGCACTGAGGCTTTAGCAGGCTGATCTGTTAATATCTGGGAGAAGAATTAAGAGAATATTTGGCTAAACGTGAGCATGTCTGTTAGAAGATGAATCCTATCCCATATTTCTTGGATATTATCATTTTCCATCACCTGCAAGGTGGTGCAGATAGGCACATTATACATCTGCATTTGGTCACTGATCCTTGAGGAGTAATCCTGGTCTGAAACTTGGGGCTTTTGGGACATTCCAGGTGCCTTTGGGCAGGTGGGGCTCAGCAGGTGTGACACTAGTCTCACAGAGACTCCTGGGCTCCCGTGAGCAGCTGGAGGCCAGGCCAGGTACCCTCGGAGGTGCCACCTCTGTGTGAGCTCCTCAGCTGTGTTCTGGCCATGCCTTGTTTATTTATAGTCACTTGCCCAAGGCTGGAGGGCTTGGTGGTGGGGAAAAGTAGGTTTCCCCCCTTGCTGCTTGATTTACTGTCTGGAATTTTCTTTCCTTGAAGCACCAAGGACTTGCTTGCCTGCAGGATCAGTAGGGATGTTGCCAGTGTGCTCAGTGGACTGAAGACCACTGTATCAATGTTTTCTGATCAAAAAGTCCAGCTTAAAGCAATTGTTGGGATTTTTTCCCAGGTCATCTTGGCAGGATGTAGCAGGATTCCTTTCCTTTCCTGTCTAGTGCTGGGACAGTTCTCTCCCACTCTTCCTGGGAAGCTTTTCCTGATGAAATTGTGGCTGTTGAAGGCATGTAGGACTTTGGTGATGTGCTTGAGCTTTCCTCTTCCCTTCTGGAGGCACACTGCAGGGTTTTGGGACTAAGGGACTTCAGGGCCTTAGTTTTCCAGTATTGTCGTGGAAATGGATGTTCAGGGGTTCCCTCTGGCTGAATACATTGCACAGCTGCTCTCCTCCTGTACCCACTGGCAGTTCACTGCCTGAGCTGTAACTGCGCACAGAATATCTTGTTACCCTTTATAAAGAATACTTTGTTACCCATTATAAATACTCCCAAGCAAAATACACCTTACTCTTTTTAGCATCCTCATTTCTCCCCCAAACCCTTATTACTCCTGTCAGAACATTTTTGCAAACTGGGACCAGCAATTAAAATAAAATTAAATTCCTAATTAAATAAAATAAACAAGCATGTCAGTAAGTAAAGTTTTCTATTAATCAGTAGTTACAGGCTGAAAATCTACATTTGAGGTATTTTAAGTTTGTGACTTAGTTTCTTTGAGAGTTGTGATGGTTCAGAATTCCAGAAACTCAGCATTTGTCTTTTCCTGGAGTGAAGGAAGGTGCAGGAAATAGATTTGCAGGTGAAGTTCCAACAAGGAGCCAGCCCCTGCTTGGAGTCCTAGACTCACAGAGTAAGCTGAGCTGGAAGGGGCCACGGGGATCATCGAGGGCAGCCCCTGGCCCTGCACAGGCCCATCCCCAGGAGTCCCCACATGTGTCCAAACACTTTCTGAACTCTGCCAGGAGCCCCTTCAGTGCCCAGCCCCCCCTGGGCCAAGAACCTTCTTGTGATTTCCAGCCCCTGATCCAGCTCCAGCTGCTCCCTCCAGTCCTGTCACTGTCACCACAGGGAAGAGATCAGTGTGTGTTCCTCCTCTTCCTCTGGTGAGGAAACTGTGCAGTGCAGTGAGGTCTCCCCGTCTCCTCCAGGTTGTTTTGGGTGCCCCTGGTCAAGGAGAATCCAGCCATCAGGGCAGAGTGCTGCTACCTGATGTGTGTCCAGTCTCCTGATGTTGTGTTCTGAACTCCTGTTGGAAGGAACCAAGGCTCAAAACATGGAATGCAAAGTACATGGAACACACATTGCTGGAGTAAAAAAATAACAAGGCAGTGTGGCACAATAAGCAATCCATCTCCTATTTCCTGAGGCATGTGAACTGCTCCTCCAAATCCAGCCTTGCACTGGGATAATGAAATAACACTTGGAATGGATCTAGACTAGTCAAGAGAGAAGTGAAAAGACAGGAGTTTAAAAGCCAATTTTGTCTTAGAAACCTCCCTCTGGCAGACAAATATCAGCCAGGAGTGGTCTGTGATTGCTTCCATCTGATATGGAGAGGAATTGCTTTCCAAGCAGTGGATGATTTGATGCAGAACTGGAGAACCAGCCTGGCAGTCAGCAGCCTCATGAACCAAATCTGACCCAGGGCCTCAGAGCTCTGCCAGCTGCAGACAGGTGATCCCAGGAGCTGGAACAGAGCAAAATGAAATCTAAAAAAATCCATGAACTAAGTGCAGAGTCCATCTGAATTCAGTAAGATGGGCTGTAACAGGAGAAATTGTATTTATTCCTTGACCTGAACTCATCTCACACCCACCAAAGTGACAAAAGATCATAAATATCCTTTGGGGCTCCAGGTGAATTCTTCCCTTCTGCTTTACCTGACAGGGAAGGATTTTGGAATATTAATGAAATATCCAGAATTTTGGTGTGTGTGGGTATGTATCTGTGTGTGTATAGCAATTTATTTTTTTATTTACTTATATCTATAAACCAGCATTTTCCACACAAACTGAGAATTCATCAACATGGTATTGTTCTTGTTGCAACCCAGGGAATTAAAGGATGCCAGCAGTTAATGGAATCATGGTTTGGGTTGGAAGGGACCTTTCAAGCTCATCTTGTTCCACCCCATGCCCTGGGCAAGGGCACCTTCCCCCAGACCAGGTGGCTCCAAGCCTTGGAACACGTGCAGAGCTGGGGCAGCCACTTACTGGGGCACAAACACAACTTCTGGTTTTTAGTTCACAGCTGTGAGTTGTGGGTCTGTTTTGCAGGAAATAACCCCCCCACAGTCAGTGCAGTTCTCCAGACATCCCCTGCAGGCCAGCAGCCCACCCCCAGCCAGTGTTCAGTGGCTCCAGGACAGCCCCAGCTCCACATCCGTGTTCCCCCAGTGTCTCAGGCAAACCCATGAGGATCAGTTTGCTTTCACATCAGTTTTCCTCCTTTGCTGGTGCCATTTTCCCTGCTGATTCACAGAGGTACTGAGCAGCACTGACAGCTGGGGGACTGGAGTGGCTCCTCAGTGTAGAAGCTGGGAGCAGAGCCTGGCCCCATCTGCTGCACCCTCCTGCCAGGAGCTGCAGAGCAATGAGAGCTCTCCCAAACCAGCCCAGGTGTTTCCTCATGTCCCTCTGAACCTGCCACCTGCAAGGTGAATTTTCTGCCCATTTAGTCCTTGTGCTGGCAGCCAAGATGCTCTGGGCAAGTTTGTAGATGTCTTCTCTAGCCTGAGGAATCAGAGTTCAGGCATACACCACCATTTCTTGGGCTGTGAGGAGTGACACGTCCATATCCCCAGCCCACTCTGGCCATGAGCTCCCTGCTGAACCTGTGTAGTGCTGCTGTTTTCCACCAAGCAACAGTCAGGATTACCTGATGCTTGTGTAAAGCTGTCTTCTTCTCTTCATTTATAACTGTAGCAAAAAAATTATATTAATATAAAATGCCTTTGCACTTTACCAGCATGACATTTCCCCTGCTGTTCTGATTGTCCAGCACTATCAGGGTTCTTCTGATGCTTCTTCCTTTTCATGTTGCAGTTGGTCTTTTGTCTCTCACACTCCCATCTCTGAGCACTGTGAGCAGTTTGCTGTGGGACCATTGTCCCCTTCGTGGGTTTTATGTGGATGAGTTGGATATGTTATTCTTCTCTCCAAGATTAATGGAACATGGTTTCCAGTCCTTAAAATGACATGACACTGCTGAAATAGTTAAAAGCAGGAACACTGGTGACTTGAGCATCCTAAAATCACAGAATCCCAGGATGGTCTGAGTGGGAGGGGACCTTAAATAGCATTTTGTTCCACACCCCTGCCTGGGCAGGGACACCTTCCACCACAGATACATACTGGAGCGCTCTCTGCCTTTTTTCTCTTACACAGGGAAAAAGAGAATTTGAGTGGGAAGATAAAAGCAGACAGTTTGGACTGTAAAGGCAGCTGCACGTGTGGACTATAAAGATGATTATCTGTTGCAATACATCACATGTGGGCCTGTTGGATTTTCTTGTCCTTATATTAAGATCATAATTTTTCCTGCTGCTTTACCAGGAGATTCAGGAGTAACTTGTGGGAGGTGGAGGCTGGAGTAGCACAGCACTGCTGTGTGCCAGGCAGGTCAGATAAGAACTTTAAACTACTTTATCCTTACAGCTCCTAATGAGTGATAGTCTGAGTCTGAAGTCTTTATCTTCCTCTCAGTCCGTGGCAATCCCTCCCATTTTGGAAGCAGAAGTGTTGGATGGCAATGACAACAGCAGCAACCCTCACCTTCTGTACTTCACTCTCAGTAAAAAGTTTAGCAGGAGTCACTCTCTCTTTTGGGGATCAGGAGGAAGTAAGTCTCTGCTGGCACCTCAGTGCTGGGGTGCAGAAGAACATTCCAGCATTGACATTAGCTCAGAGTCTAAAGCCAAAGTGCCTTGAGCAATTTGTGAATCGGTCAGATATTATTGTTGTGGCACAACAAGCTTTTCTTTCAAAAATGGGTTAAAATCAGATTTGTCTTTAGTCTCAAATAATTGTCCCCTATAGACAATTACCAGATACTGCATGTGAGCCTCTTTAGCTCTGGTTTTTCTCAGCGTGGGGAGATTGAAGAAGTGATCACATCCCTTGTTTTTTATTTCTTCATTCACCTCATGAAGACTCCTGTGCCTTGTGACTGTTACACCAGCAGGACACCCCTATATTCACCTGTACCCACACACCTGCTTCTGATCACTGAGGTGGTTTGAGCACCCAATTGATGAGGGTCCAGAGGGTGCCCTTGTGTTCAGGCTTTTGGTTTAGGGCCACATTACACAGAGTAAATAACTTCCGTAGCATTTGGAAATTAATTTTAATGGAGTGTAGATAATAACCACCTACAGCTTTGCTCTTAACTTTAAAATAAATGATAAATTGAAGCTTAGCAAGCAGCAGCCTGAGAGAGAAAGTTGGGCTTTCTGTTGGATGCATTGCCCTTGCTTATCCCAGGGCTGCCTGGTTGATTTGTTCCTTATTTTGGCCCAAAACAGTTACCTGTGTGAGGGTAGTGGTTAAGTGACTCAATCCTTTGCCTAATTTTAGGCTGCCATGTCTTTGGATTGAACTTTCTCCAGCATTGCTCCATGTTCTTTTAATCTCTGCCTTTGCCCTGTGAGGAAGCTGTGTTGCTGTCACGACCGTGCTCTCATGGATGTTTTCTTTCCCTCCAGCTCTCCCTCCCCGATGGCTCGTCGGTCCCAGAGCTCCTCCCAGGGGGACAACCCCCTGGACCCCAACTACCTCCCCCCGCACTACAAGGAGTACTACCGGCTGGCCCTGGACGTGCTGACCGAGGAGGGCAAGGAGAGTTACCAGCGCTTCCTGGCCGAGGAGGGCGCGCCCGATTTCCTGTGTGCCTCGGAGGTGGAGCACATCACCCAGCACCTGCAGAAGCCGCAGTACGCCGGCCAGGAGGGCAGCGCGGACGCCGCGGGGGACACGGACATGGACGGCTCCTCGGGCACCTACTGGCCCATGAACTCGGATCTGGCCGTTCCTGAGCTCGACCTGGGCTGGCCGATGGTCTTTGGCTTCAGGGGGACAGAGGTGACGACGCTGGTGCAGCCACCCCCGCCAGACAACCCCAGCATTAAGGAGGAGGCTCGCAGGATGATCCGAGCAGCTCAGCAGGTGAGACAGGAGAGCCCAGCTGGAGCAGAGCTTAAACCACACCTGTGCCAGAGAAGCCAGAATAGAGAATCATAATCAGAATAGAGAATCATAATGCAGTGGTGTGGGTCAGAGGGACCTTAAAGCTCATCCAGTGCCACCGCCTGCCAGGGCAGGGACACCTTCCACTAGCCCAGGCTGCTCCAAGCCCTGTCCAACCTGGCCTTGGACACTGCCAGGGATGGGGCAGCCACAGCTTCTCAGGGCAGCCTGTACCAGGGCGTTATCCCCCTCACAGGGAACAATTTCTTCCCAGTATCTCATCTAACTCTTTCCTCTGGCAGTGGAAAGCCACTCCCCCTTGTTTTGTCACTCCACGCCCTTGTCCAGATTCCCTCCTGAGCTCTCTTGGTGCCACTTTAGGCACTGGAAAGAGCACTTCTCCAGGCTGAGCAACATCAGGTCCTCTGCCAGCTCCCTTAACTTTGTTTCCAGAACCGGACAAAGGAGCAGAACGATTCAAATCCGCCACTGACTGCACCACAGCTCGTCTCTGCTCTGCTGTCAAGGCACGGGGTCCAAGGCCGTGCTAAAATACACCAAGAGTTCACAGAATCCCAAAACATTAGAGAGAGAGGGGGCCTCTGGAGCTGGTCCTGACTACTCCCCTGCTCAGAGGAGGGGATGTGTCTTTTGAGCATCCCCAAGGGTGGAGACTAAACCTTTCTCGACAGCCTGTCCTCATGCTGATGGTCTCCTAACAGTTCCAGGGGCTTTTCTGTGACTGAGCTGTAATTTCCTGTGTTTCAGTTTGTGTGTGTCCTCTCCCTGGCCACCAGTGGGAAGGGTTTGGCTCCTTCTTCCTTACACCCCTTCCATCAGGGAGCTGGGAAGGACAGGAAAGTAAACCTGTGAAGCTGCTCCCATACAATCAGCACAGGGATGCAGCTGAGTGGTGGCTGCCTGAATGCTGGCAGGAAGTTACCTAAAAATGGCACGTGGATTTTGGAGTGGGGAGACCAGCTCCGTACACATCCAGTGTCATTACATGGCCGAAAAATTCATGGAACCACTGGAGTGATGAGTTGGGAAACACCCAGGTGCATACACAGAACATGCACCTTCCTGGACAGAAATTCTCTTTGCAGTTCGGGGCCCACAGTGCTTAGCAGGACCTTTAGTTGGGATGTTTCCTGTTTCTAGAGGAAGCTGAGATGGGAACAGTGACCTTGGGAGTGTGAGAAGCTGGGGCACGTGGTTGGTGAGGACATGAGGCAGCACAGGTGGCTGACTGCATCCCCTCCCCAGGTGGTGGCCATTGTGATGGACGTTTTCACGGACGTGGATCTGCTCTTTGAGGTGCTGGACGCTGCTTCCCGCCGCGTGCCTGTCTACATCCTGCTGGATGAAATGAACTCCCAGCTTTTCCTCGACACAGCTGCCAAGTGCAGGGTCAACCTGAACTATGTGGAGGTGAGCAAAGACCTGCCCGACCTGATTTGTGTCCTGGGGGGGTGTCCTGCGACACAGGGGGCCAGTATGGCAGGAAACACCTGAGGGGGAGAAGGGGCTGTAGCCTGGTGAAAGATGAGTGAGAAGAAAGTGAGGAGAGCTGGGGTGACGTGGGGTGAAGGCTGAAGCTGTGCTGAGAAGGGTTTGTACATCAGTGTGCCTGCAGGCAGAACCACTGGAGTGCAGGATAACCCAGTGGCAAGATGCAGGCTCAAAGGAGTCAGGGAGGAGGGCAGGGGAGGCAGTGGGGTCCCATCTGAGTCCGTGCCTTTCTGCTCTGCAGTTCCTGAGGGTGAGGACAGTGTCTGGCCCAACCTACTACTGCCGCACAGGGATGTCCTTCAAGGGGCACCTGAAGGAGAAGTTCCTGCTGGTGGACTGCATGGTGGTGCTGAGTGGCAACTACAGGTGAGGAGCCCTGTCCAGGTTGGAGAGACAGACACTTGGCTGCTCTGTGAAGCTGCAGAGGAGCTCAGCTCCCATCTGATCCGTTCCTGGCAGAATTTGCCATTGCCTAAGGAGTGTAAGATTTGCATCTTAGTCTGGACCAAATGAACTTTGACCTCCACTCACAGAATCATCAAATCACAGCATGGTTTGCGTGGGAAGGGACTTTAAAAATCATCTTGTTCCACCCCCACAGCCCCACGTGGGCAGGGACACTTTCCACTATCCCAGGTTGCTCCAAGCCCCGTCCAGCCTGACCTCTCTTCAGGGATGGGGCAGCCACAGCTGCTCTGGGCAAGAGAGAGGTGGGTGGTTTTAGTGCTGGGTGGTTTTAGGTAGGACTGGGATCAGCCATTAACACATTACCACCATTTAGAGAATAACAACCTTACCAGCTAAGGTGTTCATTTTTGGCAGAATAAATGTTTTCAGTGAATTGCAGTAGAAGAATTTCTCCTTCACTTCCTAAAAGGGTGATGGGATAAACACCTGTCATGCTCTGAGAATGTAATCCTAGAATGGTTTGGGTTGCACAGACCCTAAAGCTCATATGGCTTCTCCCCCTGCTGTTTGCCAGGGAGACCTTTCCAGGCCAGGTTGCTCAAAGCCTACCATGAGTTGCTTATCATGGTGGAAGATAAGCAAATAGAATTAAGTGTATTTTAAAACTCAATATATGAAGAAAAAATTGTAAGAATCTGATTAAAGTACACATTCCTTGATAATAAGATTCCACTTCGGTTTTTTTTCTGATGTTTGAAAAAAATTACTCACATTTGATGCTGTACCTAACAACTAACTGTTCCAATTGGATTGTTTTTTGTTTGCAAGAGCATCAAGATACTTCTGCCACACTCCCATGTGCTTTGGGCTATCAAATATTGTATCATTTCTGAACTGGGGAGTTGTGAAAGTGCCCAAGATGAGGCTCAATGAAAAGCAACGTAAAGCAGCATCTGGCACTTCCATGTGGGGATTAGGGACAAAAGTTTTGCTCACTGAAGGATACTGAGCAGCAATTCTTTTGGGAAAAGTACTCCATTTTGCAGTGGAGATAGTAACACCAGCTAAAGAAGTCCTTGAGCCCAGACAATCCCAAACCAAGCTTCCTTCACATTAAGAACTACAAAATCAGTGGAAAAAAAAAAAAGACAGTAATTTTAAGGGTTTTGGTTAAGCCCAGTAGGCAGCCAAGCCTCACAAAAGTGTCCCTCGGGATTCCCAGCAGGATGTGGCAGAGAACTGTAAAGGTGAGAACACTCCTGGGTTGTGGTACAGTTTTAACAGCTACAGCAAACCTGCAGGCACAGCAAGGCCCAGTAAGGGATCCCTTCCCCCTTCCCATCAGCCAGCAGATGGGAAAACAAAAGCAGAGCTTGACTTGGGAATATGAACATCATAACACTGAACATCTCCCTCCTCATTTCCAGCCCAGCTCCTTCTGTCCAGTCCCCCCCAGACTGTGTGGCTGGAAGGGTTGTGCCACCCCAGGAGGAAGATCTTGGGTTTGTTTTTTTTGGAGGTTCTTCCCCAGCCTTTGGGGTCCCCCTGACTGGTGTCACCTGCCAGGTGCTGAGTGTACACACTGAGTGGTGTCCAGGTTGTTACTGACGGGGTTAAAGACAGGAACATCTCCTTCACCTAAGAGTTATCATCAGCTCACGCTCTGGGTGACATGACTGACTGGCTTTTTAGAGCAGAAATCATATATTGCTGTAAAATTCTCTGCTAAGATGTGATCCCAAATCAATCAAGTTGTTAGGTTTGGGAAGTCATGTGTAACAAGTAGCTGCAGGGATATTTTCTGCTGTTACTTTGCCCTATTTCTGCCCAACCAGAAAATTTAGAATTTGCTTCAGGTGAGCAAATGTGTTAATGAAAACAGGTACAGCTGAGTTACTCGATGGTAACACCTTCCATCACTTCTGTTCTCTCTGCAGTTTCATGTGGTCCTTTGAGAAGATTCACAGGAGCATTGCACACATCTTCCAGGGCGAGCTGGTGGCCAGCTTTGATGAAGAATTCCGCATTTTGTTTGCACAGTCGGAGCCCCTTGTTCCCCCAGCCAACGTCTTGGCAAAGGCAGAGAACACCTTCGCCATGGCTCCCTTTGGCAATAACATGCCTTTCTTCCCCAAAAAAGGCCCCCTGATGTTCCAGAGGGATGAGAGTCTCTTCCCCTCCTTCATGGACAGGGTGGATCCGGACAGGTACTTCCTCTCCAACTTCCGCCGGGACGACATGCTGCGGCACACCGTGGAGGGCTCCGCCCTGCGGATGTACAAAAAGGTGGAGATGGAGAACTCCCAGATGGATCCTGTCAGGGGGTTCCTCCGCTCCAAGCAGCTGGAGCTGGACGCTTTTAAGAGACACAGTTTTGCAGAAGGAACGTTTGAAAATTTCGCTTCTGCCAAGCAGTACACCCGGCAGATGTTCATGAACAACATGGACGAGTTCAAAATCCAATCCAGTCATTTCCAGAAGGACCAGTTCTACCAGTACCAGTTTGAACATCCCCATCTTTCTGGCAGACCTCAGGGATTCTTTGACAGGATTCGAGGGGGGAGGCCGGGATTCAATGAACTGGAAGACTACGGAGAGGGACCCCGATACCCTGAACTGGAGCCCAGTTTCCCACAGGAGGGCTTCCCCCTGCGGCTGGACTACGTGCCCTCCAACTCCTCCAGGGAGGTGAGACACGGCTCTGACCAGCTGAACCCTGCGGGCAACGGCCCCATGGGAATGATGCTACGGAGGCAGAATATAGGACAGAAGTTCATCTGCCAGACTTCTCCCACGCAGAAGCAGAGCCTGGAGCAGCGCCTGTTCCTGCAGGACAAGGATGAAGACCAGGATGACGACAAGAGCACGCAGGAAAACAGAACAGGGTTACGGAACTGGAGGATTTCTTCGTACCTGAGCGCGTACCAGTCTGAACCGGACGAAGGGCTCCCGATGCCCATGGAGTCCGAGGCGTACAGCGATGCTCTTGGGGATCCCCTCACAAAGCACCCCACCGACCTCGTCCCAGCCTTCAAACCCCCCACACCCTTCAACAGCAAGTCACTGGGAATTGACAGTGCCAAGGAATCTGCAGACCCTGACAGAGCAGGTGAAGAAACCTCAATAATGAAACCAGATGCCTTCAGGTCCAGGATAAATCCCTTGATCCAGAGGAGCTCTAGGCTCAGGTCCTCTCTGATTTTCAGTGCTGCCAAATTAGATCAGCCCAACACCACAATAGAAAAGGTGCAGATGATCCAAAAAGAGCAAATGTCCAGTGAGTTAACAAAGGACAATGAAACCATCAAGACGGCTGCCTCCTCCAAAGTGGCCGAGCTGTTGGAGAAGTACAAAGCTGTGGGCAAGGACATGGAACGGGGCACAGTCACCCACACCAAAGCTGTTTCGGGTTACCTGCAGGAGGAATCACAGAACACGGAGAAGAAATGTACCAAGTCTGTGCAGTATAAAATTCTGGAGAGCAGGGTGCTGGACTCCAAAGACTCCTGCAGTACTTACAAAATGCATGGAGAGTTGGACAGAGCATTTGGAATAGCCTCATCCACCCCCCAGCTTGGGGATGCCTTGAGTAAAGATCCCCTGGCACATCTTGGCACTAAGGTGGACAAACTGTCATCCCGATTTTACCCCATCGAGAACAAACCTCCTCTTCCAGAGAAAGAGAGCCTGATATTTGTAGGAGACACTCAGAAATTGGCTCTTCCTGAGAAGAAGGACAGAGGAACCTTCAGAGAAGACTCTCCAAAATTAGTCAATACAGAAATGAAGAAACCGCAGGTTAGGACAAGTACTACGTCCTCAGTTCTAGAAAGCCTGTCTAGAAGTCAAGGGTCTGACAGCTCTCTCAACAAATCTGAGGAAGACTGTTCAAAACAAGAGCAAAATCCCATGGAGTTTCTAAGAAAAGGGTCACTACGGCTGAAGCAGCTTTTGAACCCAAAAGGTGAAAAGAAATTGGAAGAGGAACCTGCTTCTGAGAGCGGGAAATGCGACAAGCAGGCAGTGGTGCTCAAACGATCATCTACAGGGGACTGCCAGGAAGCGATGGAGGAAGAAAAAACCCCCAAATTCGCAGCACCACTCCCCCCCAAGAGCAGCCAGACAACACAAGGGAGGTTCCCTTCCTCCACAGCCAACATCCTGTACAGCAGCAACCTGCGTGACGACACCAAGGTGATCCTGGAGCAGATCTCTGCCAACAGCCAGAAGAACAGAGCCGAGCTGGCCAAGCAGCTGCCATCCACCAGCAACCCTGACCTCTCCAGGTCGACCACAAGCCTGGAAAGAAAAGGGGAAAAGGAGAAAAGCTGCAACATCCACAGGTCCGAGAGCTTTGGGAGCCAGAAGCGGAACCTCCAGCGGCAGCCGTCGGAGGACAGAGACACCCTCCTGAAAAAGATGGAGAACATGCGGAAGGAGAAGCGAGTCTACAGCAGGTTTGAGGTGTTCTGCAAGAAGGACGAACACACAAGTCCCAGTGAAGAGGAGTATGACACAGATGCCAAAGACAAGAAAATGGGGAAATTCATGCCCAAAATCCTGGGGACCTTCAAGACCAAAAAATGATCCTGGAAATCCTATTTAATTCCATTTAATCACTGACTGTCACAGGGAAACGAGGAAAAAACTTGTCTATGATGGCTACAAACCCCAATGGCAATGCTCTCCTTGGTTCGTGAGCAGAAATGTGTCCAACATGAGCCTCCCACGGCAGTTTGCTCAATCAAGTCAGGTGGTATCAAACAACCTTATCACAGTATGTTCCAAATAAAACAATTAAAATGCCAACATGCTTAAAAAACAAGTCTCTGTTACTGTACAAAACTAAGTGATAGTCTCTGTTAAACCCAAGGAATAATTTCAGCAGACAAAACCATTCAAATTTCAGAAAAAAATGAAATATAGAAAATTCAGTATTTGAGTTTAGGCCAGAAAAGATAAATACATACAGACACACACAGGTATTAACTGGGAAAAATGTTTAAAGCTCAGTGGTTTCTCAGGTGAAGTTACTCTTTTTCTGTATCTCACAATGAATCAGACGTAGGAGGCACCTTTTTGAAGGTTACATACAAAAAAAAAGAAACGTTGTAATCAATGTTTTGGCCTAATCTGTGGTTCAGATCTTCTCCAGCATCACAGGACAGCTTCTGTATTTAGCAGTTCCCGAGCCTGTGGGTTTGCTTGTGCTTTGTCCTTTGTGTGTAGGGATTTACTTGCTTTAGGGGCTGAGCTGAAGGAAACTGCTGAGGTGCTGTTGATGGAGAAGGGCTTGGTTTTAGGAGGCCTTTTCAGGTGAGTCTGAGTTGAAATAAGCATCTAAATCAAAATCCTGCCTTGGCCAAGTAGTGACTTCCTTGACAGTGTAACTGCAGCTCATGAGGTGACAGGTCTGGAGCAGCATGAACAGCTGAGAGAGTTATTCATCACAGGTAGAGTAAAACCTCAGGGACAGAGGTTAATGAGAAAAATGTATCCAAAATCATCACTGAAACAGGAATAGAAAGTTTCCTGTAGTCCCACTGCAGACTGGCAACACCTTTATGATGTCTCAGCAATAGTATCTCATGAAACTGCTTTCTGAAAGCAAAAACAATAAAAATGACCAATTATTCATTGAAGAAGTCAGTTCTACCAATAGGCAGTTTCCCCCTCAACATAGAAAATGCTGCTTGAAAGACAAAAAATTTCTGCAGTGCAATATAAAGGATTTATTATTACAATATTACACACTAGGGAAGCTGTAAAATATTGTAGAAGAACCCACCTGTATTTCAAATGCTTCTCTACTTGATTTTAACAAAACCAGACCATAATGAATTCTGTTCATCTAGCCTAGAACAGTCATAGAAATGAATAAGATTGTAAGGTTATCTATGAAGAGTTAGTTCTTCATGGTCTTCAGAGAACAGTTACTTGTTCTACTCAAGAAAATATCCACCATTTAGGCAGACTCCTGAAGAATCCTCAAATGGGTTGGAAAGGACCTTTTAAAGATCACCCAGTTCCAAGCCCTGCCTGCCAGGGCAGGGACACCTTCCCCTGTCCCAGGTTGCTCCAAGCCCTGTCCAACCTGGCCTGGGACCCTTCCAGGGATGGGGCAGCCACAGCCTCTCTGGGCACCCTGCACCAGGGCCTCGCCCCCCTCCCAGGGAAGAATTTCTTCCCAACACCCGATCTAACCCTGCCCTCTGTCAGGAGGAAGCCTGTAACTCCAGACCCATGTCCAAAGTACCTCTCCAGCTCTCCTAGAGCCTCTTTAGGCACTAGAAGGGGCTCAAAGGTCTTCCCAGAGCCTTCTTTCCTCCTGGCTGGATACCTCCAGTTCTCCCAGCCTATCTCCAGAGCAGAGAGGCTCAAGCCCTCAGAACATTTTCTTGGCCTTGCACTTGGCCTTGTTAAACTTCAGGAGGTTTCCTGGACCCTGGATATGTCTAAAAACTACTCAAGTACCAGCGTAATGCAGTTTTCTGTGATTTTTTGCAGTAATTCTAACAAGGATTATGAACTGACAGCTTTCACTGTTCTCAGGGTGGGCTGTGTTCTTGACTGCTGAGACTGGAAGGCAGAGGAGTTGGATTCCCTTTCCTATTAGCTTGTCCAGAGGAAAGGAGGACATTGGCCTAAGCAGTGAATAAAGCATTTCCTCATACGCCCCTGCTGCCCTTGCTTGGCCAGGGGCTGAGGGATGAGGAGTACTTCACCTGTCTGCAACATCCTCACAGTCACTGCTCAGGGCTTTTGGAGGGCTTTGCTATTGGAAGACTCTGCAGTGCAGATTTACTGATGGTTCCATAGGCCTGGGAGTAGCTGCCCATGGATGCCCTTGGATCACCTGCAGCTTCCACGTTTGCAGTGATCTGGAACATCTTTTTACTGGGCTTCAGAAGAGGACGAACATCTTTGCTGTGACACTGGGAGCTTCTGGGATTCTGTGTGAGAAAGAAAAGCCAAGAAAAGTTAACTTGGAATCAGCTTTCTGGAATGCAAATAGGACACAAGTTTGGGCACGATCCTCTCAGGAAACAAACTCAGGGCATGTGTAGGCTGATCTTCTCCCTCTTCAGCTCTTCTTGTCACAGAAAGTTGGTCACAATTCCCTACAATGCACTGGCCATCTGTAGACCTGCATGGGCAGCAAGCTCCACAATCCCATCTTGGGGAATAAATGGCTTCTCTTTCTCTCAAAACATTTTGGAAGGCATACCAAATCAGAGAGGCAGAAAAGTGGGTTGCAAATGTGCTACTGGACATGCTTGAAAGTTTGTGACAACCTGGGCTAGTGGAAGGTGTTCCTGACCGTGGCAGAGGGCTGGAATGAGATGGAATGAGATGAGTTTTTAGGTCCCTTTCCAACCCAAGCAGACTGTGATTCTGTGATGCCTCCTTCCACACTCTTCCTCTGTCATAAGCTTCCTCTGACGACCTCTGCAGGTGCCAGCAGTCACCAGGCAGCAGGCAGCCAGCTCAGGAAGAAAAAAAGCAGGAGCAAGAGGTCATTAAAGAACCCAGTGAGGGTGAGAACTTTTGCAAGGGAATGTGGCCAAGATCAGGGAGAGAGGGAGGAGCAGAGAGGACAGGACTGACACCCTCACAGCTCAGCAGCAGCAATCCATTAGAACCACAGAATCACTGAGGCTGGAAAAGCCCCCTGAGACCACTGAGTCCAACCGCTCCCCCAGCACCACCAAAGCCACCACTACTCCATGTCCCCTAGTGCCACATCCACGTGGCTGTTAAATCTCCCCAGGGATGGATGGATGGATGGATGGATGGATGGATGGATGGATGGATGGATGGATGGATGGATGGATGGATGGATGAACGGATAGACAGACAGACAGACAGATAGACTGACAGAAAGACAGACACAGGGCTGCACAGCCCTTTGCAGGGGGGTTTTCCAATATCCAACCTGAACCTCTCCTGGAACCACTTGAGGCCATTTCCTCTTATCCTGTCACTTGTTTCCTGGGAGCAGATCCCGACCCCCAGCTGGCTGCACTCTCCTGTCAGGGAGTTGCAGAGAGTGACAAGATCCTCCCTGAGCCTCCTTTTCTCCACAGCTACTGCTGCTGCTTCAGACCCTCCCCCAGCTCTGTTCCCTTCTCTGGACACAGTCCATCCCCTCAATGGGGCCCCTCCTTTCTTCTTGTGAAGAGCCCAAACTTGCCCCCAGGACTGGAGGTCCCTCAGCAGGGTCTAGCTTAGGGGACAGGTACTGCCCTGGACATCTGGCCACACCGTGGCTGGTACAAGCCAGGTGCCATTGGCCTCTTGCCCACCTGGGCACACCTGGGCTCATGTTCAGCTGCTTTCATCAGCTGCTTTCATACAGCAGGTGACCTTTTCCAGCTTTCCAGCCACTCTACCTGGAGCACTATATGGAATTGCTGTAATCCAAATTACCACAAGTAAGGGCTAGAAGTTAAGCTACTCACACTGCAAAGGTTCTGCACACTTGTAGGAGAGAGTCGAGTGTCTGGCCTTGTGATCTGTCTCCCTAGCTTCTCATTGTTGGAGATTCTGAACTGTTGAGGTGGTGCAGAACAGTTCCTGATCCCAGCACCAGGATTTGCATTTCCTGCAGAAGGAAAAACATGAGATAAAGTAGGAAAACCAGAAGAACACATTGACTGAGGCAGGGACAGTCCCATACTCAACACTCATTCAACAGTGTTTTGTTCTTATATCATTTCCCTCCCACACTTTCAGCCCCTCATTTTAACATGCAAATTCCCTCCATTTATTTTACAGTACTCATTGTCTCTTCCCCACAACAATACCCCAAGGTGGGTTTCACCCCAGTGTAGGAGGGTGGCACCTACTCTGCACAGTGGTGTGTGTGATAGGGTTGTACATCATTACACTGATCTGTGATCTCTGACACACAGTTCTGGCCAAATCCTTGCTCTGGCTGGGTCCTGTTGGCTGGGGCCCAGCCGTGGCTCCAGCGTGCACATGTGAAGGGTTTAGAAGAGGGGGTGCTGGTTCTTGCTGGTCTTTCCTGGGGGGTGCAGTCACTGAGCTGGAACCTGGGAGAAGTGTGCTGGATTCAGACTGGCTCAGCTGAATGTTTTCTCTCTGCCCTTGCTCCTTTGGAAGGCTCTTTGACTTCTTTTCAAGGATCATCTGCAGAACAGAAAAGCTGGTTAGACTTATACTGCAATACAGCAAAAAAATAAAACATCAAAACAAAGAGGAATACTTATACATATCTGCAATTTATTTTACCGGGTAAATAACAAGTATAATTTTTGAACTAGATTATATTTAAAGTACCTTTCAACCCAAACCATTCTGTGAATCTTTCTCAGACATCATGCTTCAGAGATTTTTCTTTGCCCTGTGGGAATTTGACATGTAAAGGTCTCTCAAAGATTACAACAGTATGGAACTGGCTGATCAAACACCAAGGCGTAACTGTGCCAGCAGGTATGGAAAGCCCAGGGGAACACAAAGACAAGACAATGACAGAGTTTAAGTGTGTGCACAAATGGCAGGTAACCTGGAGGATTAGGATTTGAGAAAATAGGATGAAAGTACCTCATATAATTTATTTCTATATTCTGCCACAGACAGCTGGACATCATCACCCAAAGGAAGGATCACATCAAAATCCAAAGAAGGCTCCCTGGAAGGACAGTGGAATCTGAGGAAATGAGAACACGTCATGTAACTCACTGACTGGAAACAGAATATTAAAATTTAAACAGGACTGTTAAACAGTCTCATGTAAATAGGATTGGAGAAAATAAAGAATTAGCTTTGCCATTTTTTCTGCAATGCATTTAAAGAAAATTTGTGCTAAGAGCAGGTTTGTAATGTCTCAGAAGACATCAAGGGAAGCTGCATACTGGTGTCCCTCTCACCTGCTCACATAGGGATGCTGCAGAGCCTCCTCTGCTGTGAGCCGTTTGTCAGGGTTAAATACCAGAAGTTTCTTCAGCAGATCCAAGGCAAGCAGTGGAGTAGAGGATGGGAAAATCTCCTCAAATGCCACTCGCTGCCTAGAAGTCAGAAAAAATGATACAAGCCCTCAGTGTCTAATTCCCAGTGAAAGCAGGAGTGACAGTTCCAGAATCACATCAAGGTGACACCAGACACGAGTTCACTCACAAAGTGTGTCATAACTACTGAATCCTAGAATGGTTTGGCTGGGAAGGGACTTTAAAGCTCATGACTTTCCAGCCCCATGATCCCACAAATCTAGACCTGAGATTAAGGAAACATACTTCTCTGTAATTTACAGAGAAGATAAAATTTAAAAATCTGGTTTTGCATTTTGAAATCCTAACTATAACTGTAAACATAATGAAGAAGAAAGTACCTTGAAAAAAATCAATTTTAAGCATCAAATCTTACTCATATTTAGAATAATTTTTATTTAAGGAAACAACTTAGAGCCCTTTCCAGTGCCTTAGGAGGCTCCAAGACAGCTGGAGAGGGACTCTGGACAAGGGCCTGGAGTGACAGCACAAGTGGGGAGGATTCCCACTGCCAGAAGGCAGGGAGAGATGGGGTATTCTGAAGAAATCACAGCTTGTGAGGGTACTGAGGGCCTGGAATGAATTCCTGGAGAAGCTGTGGCTGCCCCATCCCTGGAAGGCCAGGGTGGATGGGGCTTGGAGCAACCTGGTCTAGTGAAAGAGGTCCCTGTCCATGTCAGGGAGGTGGAATGAGATGATCTTTAAGATCCCTTCCCACTCAAACTATTCTGTGGTTCCATGACTCCATGGTCCTGCATCAGATGATCTGAGACACACAAACACCTTAAGCTTACCGGGAACTCATGTGGTTAATAACTGAGGCCTTGTACTCTGACTGCAGAGCCAAAATATCTGCAATTAATCAAAAAGATACTGTTACTGCCAAGATGAGGATTAGCAGAGCTACAGAGTTTATGAAGGAAAGCCAATATTTGATATTAACATAGGAAATTGTCCTCATAAAACTCGGTTGGAGATCTATGGAAGGGAGATGGAATATTTACTGATGAATTATCTAAGCTGATTTTTGAATTCCTATTTACTAATCATACACTTCATAAACTTGCATTCTCATAGTAACAGATGCAGAAGCACCACAATATCTGAATTTCTTATTTTCCTCAAACACTAACACTGAGGATGAAGATTTTAATTTCTCTGGAAAGGTACCAGAATGAATGAGAGATACCTTCTTCCCTGACCCAGCCAGGCTGCTTTCTTCCACTGCTGACCCCTCCTCGAGACACCTTTCCCTAGGCAGCAGGGTCCTACCTTCTGGGGACGGAGCAGGGATGACCCTCAGGATCTGCTCTATTTGATTCATTGTTGATGTTCCAGGAAAAAGGGGCTTTCCAAGCAGCATCTCTCCAAGAATACAGCCAATGCTCCACATGTCTACACCTTTAGTGTAACTACAGACAGGCACAGAACACAGGTAGGATTAAATCAAGCAAATATTTTTCTTGGACCTGGTATTCACATCATCTACACTGATTTATTTGCTAGAAAGCATGATTGGTGACTTCTCAAATATAAATGCTCACAGGTATAAATTGAATAACATTTGGCAATCATGAGATTGGCAAGCATGAAACAGAAAGGAGATTTATCCTACTTGAAGTCTAGTCTAAGAAACCATAAAAGGAAATATATTACAGGGAAATGTCATAAATAGATAATATATTAAAGGAAATGCCAGAACAAGGTATTATATCCTTTTCATATCATCGAGAATGAAGACACACATTGTTTGGAAACAACTGACTTTGGTCATAATGCACATACAAAGCAGCTACAATTACTTAAGAATTACATTTTTAAGCAAAGTAAATGCCAAATAGTGGGTATAGGACAGTTTGCAAAACATCCACATTTAAAATTCGGGATACTAGCCCGCTTCTATTTATTTACTTTTCTGGTTTTTCATATTTAATTAAAAAAAAACCCAACTACTAAGCTTGACTAACAGGCAGCTGGTCTAGCATTTGATTAGGGAGTATTTTGTGAAGGTCTATAAAAAACACTGCTTCAATTTGGAAAAGAGGACTTATGTTCTCAAGCAGATTTTGTAAAGTTGTGGGTTTAAGGGAGAAGAAATAAGTCTGGTGGGAGAAAGGGTGAAAACAGATGAGCTGCTCATGTATGTACACTGACATTGTAAGGAAGGACGCGTACGTGTGCATAAGAGGTTTTATGTCCCAGAAATGTAACTATGCACTAAGAGAACAGGTTGCTGGCACGGCTCTGGCGGCGCTGCGAAGGAAAAGCCGCGCCAGGGCAGCGGCGGCGGGCTGCAGCCCCACTGACCTGCGGCAGGCCAGCAGCAGCTCGGGCGCCCGGTACCAGCGCGTGGCCACGTACTCGGTGAGCGCAGGGCTGGGCTGCTCCTCGCCCAGCTGGCACAGGGAGCGGGCCAGGCCAAAGTCACACAGCTTCACTCTGCACTGGCCATCCAGCAGCACGTTGGAGGGCTGCAGTGAACAGAAGTAATTAGCCTTTCACTCTCTGAATAGCACAAGACTGTTATCGAGGCTCTTTTACCAGCCTCATACTTCTACTCTTCATTATGCTTTTCCGATGGAGACAGGCGGGGACAGGTGGGGGTATTCAGCCTGGAGAAAAGGCTCCAGGGGAGATCTCAGAGCCCTTTCCAGCGCCTGAAGGGTGGCCAAGAGAGCTTGAGAGGGACTTTGAACACAGGCCTGGACAGCACAAGTGGGAATGGCTTCCCACTGCCGCAGGGCAGGGTTAGATGGGATATTGGGGAGGAATTCTTCCCTGGGAGGGTGCTTTGGCCGTGGAACAGGGTGCCCAGAGAAGCTCTGGCTGCCCCACCCCTGGAAATTTTCCAGGCCAGGTTGGACAGGGCTTGGACCAACCTGGGATAGTGCAAGGTGTCCCTGTCAATGGCAGGGGGTGAGAATGGATGGGCTTTGAAGGTCCCTTCCATCCCAAATCAATCTGATTTTATTTAGTGTTCAACAGAAAACTGGAGTGGAGGATACAGACCAGGACCAAAATGTACCTTTTGATCTCTGTGAATAACATTCCCTGAGTGGATGAATTTAGTTGCCTTCAGGAGTTGGTACAGAATATAACATTTGTGGATGTCTTTCAGCAAATTCCCCTTCTTAATCACAGCATGTAAATCTGTCTCTGTAAAGTACCAGTAATATACTGACATCAGTAAATCCCAGTAGTATCATGAACATTCATGCATGTCACCACCACACCACTGTCCAAGTGACAACAAGGGTAACTCCTCAGAGAGGCTGGGTTTGAATGGCTGCAATGCTCAGTCTCACCCATGGACTCGAAGATGAGGTAGATGTCCTTGTCATTCTCTGCTTGGATAACATCGAGCAGTTTGATGATATTTGGATGTTCCCCAAATTCCTGCACAAGGAAGAGACCCAGCTGTCAAAATCATGTATTTTGCTTGTGAATCATAAAAAAGGACAATAACCTATTTCAGTTTGCATTACTGTCTAGAACAAGCATTAACATGCGATTTCCTTCATTACACTTCTTCTGAAATAAAATTTTAAAAATAGTTTAAGCTTGTTCCATAGCAGGAAACCAGTCAGTTAATAACAAAAAAAAAATCTCTGTTAAATGAGACAGTAGTTCTAACAATCCCTCTATATAATTTATAATAAAATCCAGTCCCCTTTATGCACCTCACATTTCCTACTGAACCAAAGAATTATTGTGGCATGAAAATAGACCATAGGTCTATTTATAGGCCCTCAACATCCATAAGTAAAAACCCAAACAATCAGAATATGTCCATCTGGGGGCTGGCTCAGACACTCACAGGCTGCTTTGAGGAACTGACTGCATGGAGATCAGACAGCACATAGAGATACCTGAACACAGGATCACACTGCAGGGGAGTCCATCCTCACATTTCTGCAGACTGACAATCCTCATGGGATCATCAAGTTCATCCCTAGCTTTAACATCCCTAGCTTTTATTTCCCACTTCTGTGCAGCCAGGGACACCCTAAACACTTCATAATACTCCAACATTCTGTAACGTGTAACATCTAGGAAAGTTCACAAAACAACACATTCACCTGCAGCAAGCTGTGAAAACACACTCACAAAGCAGTAATGCCCAGTCAGGCCATCAGACACTTTGTTTTTGTTCTGAGAATAGTCACAAATACCCATCCAAATGATCTAAAGAAGTTTTTTACCCAAAAGGGTAGACATGCAGCTAAATCCTGACAGTGTTACTTGAGTCCTATTTAGGAAGGAAAATTCCACTGTGTCACACTGCCTTGCCCTGAAACTGATAACAGTAATGAAAAAATTTCAATCTGTACTAAAAAACCAACATGTTACCTTGAAAAAAAACCCTGTCAGGGCCAGTTCTATTATTCTTTGCTCAAAGAATAATAATGCCACTAACATACTTACCAAAATGACATTCTAAAACTGGCCTAAAATGCCCCTGTAGATCTACAACTACACTGAACAGCAAACACAAAACCTGCAAGCAATGACCAGAGCAGCAGAGAATCATTCACACCCCACAGTCTAAAGCAACTTCTCAATTAGAGTAATTTAGATACATAACATAAAATCCATAAAATAACCTAATCCACCAAATGACCTTGTGATAAACATCAAGACTGAACAAAGCAATCATTATGCATAGACAAACTAAGACAAACGTGCAGTTATGAATGACAGTATTCTTCACATCTTTTCCTTTCTGAGCCCTCAGTCTTGAACCTCAAGGAAGAGGTTTAAAATAGGAGAGGGAAATTAAAATTCTTAGTCTATTCAGCTCCAAAAGTTATGGCAGTACAGGCTGAACAGCACATTAAATTCCCTCTCCCTGCCCTCTGCTGCCAAGTGACTTTTTCTTTCCTTCAGAAGAAATATCTATTTTTTCCCCTGCTCCTCCTCCATCCATCCATCCATTCCAGGAGTACTGCACTTTCAGAGATGAACTAACTTAGAAATAATTCACTTCTAAGGAATTTTTTATCTTTTTAGCTTTAAAGTTTGCAGCCTTCAAGAATGACTAAAAAGTTAAAAAAAAAAAAAAATCTCTTTCCTACTTAAACTTGGCAGTCTTAGGAAATACCTCTTCTGTGAGCCCTGCCTCACTTGTGTCCTTAGCAAATCACAAGTTATACCAACATTATTCCAAAATATTGATGTTTCTACATGGCAAGTCTGAGGAGGAGTGGACAGATAAATGGAAGGTAATGATAAGGTAAATTATATCAAAACAAGAGTAGTCTTAAGCCATTCCTTGCAGAACTTCCCTTTTTCTTTTGATTATTTTAAGTGATTAAATTGCTTACAGCACGATGGAGGAAACCAATTTTGGAGCATTAATCCCTCTCCCACGCCAAATCCTCTTCCAATCATGGCAATTTAAAATGTAAGAGAAACGCTGATGTGCTGATGCTGCAGCAGACATTGCAAAAACTGGGGAAAGAGTGGGAAAGAGTGAAAAACAACCCCAAATGGAGAATGTTTCATTCAGGTGGGTTCACCCTGAAAGGCTCTTTGCCAAGATGGTGCAGAATACAAATTAAAGATTTATCAACACTAATCAATGACTGCTAGACCTTGAAAAACAGTGGGTAGAAAATACTTAGACATGAGAGATAAAATCAGAGAAGAGGGGGAATATGGACATTACCTGCAGGAACATAATCTCTCGAAATGTTCTCTAGAAATAAAGAAAAAACAGTTTAATATCACTGCAAGGGAAAGGCAGAACCGAGATGCAGTTCAATGACAAGGTTAAATCCACTCCTCTTTTGTACATGCCATAATAGACAAAGCTTGCTATTTATTGCTTGTTTTTATCCAAATATAGCTGCAGACTGTATTGTTACGAGCATATTATCATTTTGAGAGACAAAAATCCTGAAAATACCTATGGAAACCCACCACGTCCCAAAACACATCAGGATAATAATTTCTCACCTGAGCATCCGTTCTGTTCCTGAAAGCATCAAAAATCTTTTTAACAGCAACTGTTTCTCCTGTCTTGCGGTCAATTGCCTTCCAGACGATGCCATAGGCCTGAGGAGAAGCACAGACAGGTGAGCAGTGTGCTGACACCTGCACACACACCCCAGGCCTGAGGAGCAGCACAGACAGGTGAGCAGTGTGCTGACACCTGCACACAGCTCAGGCCTGAGGAGCAGCACAGACAGGTGAGCAGTGTGCTGACACCTGCACACACACCCCAGGCCTGAGGAGATGCACAGACAGGTGAGCAGTGTGCTGACACCTGCACACACAGCTCAGGCCTGAGGAGAAGCACAGACAGGTGAGCAGTGTGCTGACACCTGCACACACACCCCAGGCCTGAGGAGATGCACAGACAGGTGAGCAGTGTGCTGACACCTGCACACACAGCTCAGGCCTGAGGAGCAGCACAGACAGGTGAGCAGTGTGCTGACACCTGCACACACCCCAGGCCTGAGGAGCAGCACAGACAGGTGAGCAGTGTGCTGACACCTGCACACACACCCCAGGCCTGAGGAGCAGCACAGACAGGTGAGCAGTGTGCTGACACCTGCACACACACCCCAGGCCTGAGGAGCAGCACAGACAGGTGAGCAGTGTGCTGACACCTGCACACACACCCCAGGCCTGAGGAGAAGCACAGACAGGTGAGCAGTGTGCTGACACCTGCACACACACCCCAGGCCTGAGGAGCAGCACAGACAGGTGAGCAGTGTGCTGACACCTGCACACACACCCCAGGCCTGAGGAGCAGCACAGACAGGTGAGCAGTGTGCTGACACCTGCACACACACCCCAGGCCTGAGGAGCAGCACAGACAGGTGAGCAGTGTGCTGACACCTGCACACACAGCTCAGGCCTGAGGAGAAGCACAGACAGGTGAGCAGTGTGCTGACACCTGCACACACACCCCAGGCCTGAGGAGCAGCACAGACAGGTGAGCAGTGTGCTGACACCTGCACACACACCCCAGGCCTGAGGAGCAGCACAGACAGGTGAGCAGTGTGCTGACACCTGCACACACACCCCAGGCCTGAGGAGCAGCACAGACAGGTGAGCAGTGTGCTGACACCTGCACACACCCCAGGCCTGAGGAGAAGCACAGACAGGTGAGCAGTGTGCTGACACCTGCACACACACCCCAGGCCTGAGGAGCAGCACAGACAAGTGAGCAGTGTGCTGACACCTGCACACACACCCCAGGCCTGAGGAGCAGCACAGACAGGTGAGCAGTGTGCTGACACCTGCACACACACCCCAGGCCTGAGGAGCAGCACAGACAAGTGAGCAGTGTGCTGACACCTGCACACACACCCCAGGCCTGAGGAGCAGCACAGACAGGTGAGCAGTGTGCTGACACCTGCACACACAGCTCAGGCCTGAGGAGACAGCACAGACAGGTGAGCAGTGTGCTGACACCTGCACACACCCCAGGCCTGCAGTGTAACCAGAATCTTTTCCACTTGAAGCAGAGGTGATGGGAGCTGATAGAAGAGAGAGAGATTAGGCCAAGGAGCCAGACCAGCCAGGAGACAGACTGAGAGCTGGGGTAGCTCAGCCTGAAGTAGAGATTGCTGCAAGGAGACTTTAGAGCTCCTTCCAGTGCCTGAAAGGGCTCCAAGAGAGCTCGAGAGGGACTTGGGACAAGGGCCTGGAGTGACAACAGACACTGGAAGGGTTTCCCACTGCCAGAGGTCAGGGTTTAGATGGGATTTGGGAATAAATCCTTCCCTGGGAGGGTGGTGAGGCCCTGGCACTGGTAGCCCAAGGAGCTGTGTCCATCCCTTCGCTGGAAGTGTCCAAGGCCAGGTTGGATGGGGCTTGGAGCAATCTAGGCTAGTGTAAGGTGTCTAAGCCCATGGCAGGGGGTGGGAATGAGCAGGCTTTAAAGTCTCTTCCAACCCAGAGTGTTCTGTGGTTCCATGACTCTGTAGGGAGAGCAGCCCTGAGGAGAAGAATTTGGGGGTGCTGGTGGACAAAAGCCTGGAAATGAGCCGACAACATGCACTAGCAACCCAGACAGCCACCCATGTCCTGGGATGCATCAAAAGAAGGGCAGCCAGGGCATTAGGCCCAGCAGGTTTGAGGTTGTGACAGGCAGGTCCTGCCTGACCAACCCGATCTCCCTGTGTGCCAGCATGACCTGGGAAGGCTGCATCGATGGGAAGGGACCAATGGGCCGAGCCCAATGGTGCAAGGCTCAACAAGGCCAAGGTCTTGGGTCTGCTGGGTCACAACAACCCCATGAAACATGCCAGGCTCGGGACAGAGTGGCTGGAAAGCTGGAAAAGGACCTGGCAGTGGTGGTGACAGTGGCTGAACATGAGCCCAGGTGTGCCCAGCAGCAAGATGCCAATTGCACCTGGTTTTTACTAGCCATGGTGTGGCTGGCAAGACAAGAGAGAAAATTCTCCCTCTGCATTTGTCTTCGGTGAGATTCCCATCTGAAGAACTGCATCCAGCTTGGAGTTACTCAGTACAGGTAAGATGCAGAGCAGCTTGAGCAGGTGCAGAGAAAGGCCATGGAGATGCCCCGAGGGCTGGAGGCCTCTGCTCCGGAGCCAGGCTGAGCCAGCCGGGAGTGCTCAGTCTGGAGAGAGAAGGCTCCAAGGGGAGCTTACTGTGGTCCTTCAAAACTGAAATGGTGTCTTAGGCTGCAATATAGGATGTGACCAAAAGTATGTATTCTATCACCATCTGTTAAAACCAGCTGGGCAATCATCTTCATCTTTCCCACAGCCCATCCTCCCTCCAGAAGGATATCATCTGCTGTTCATGGCCAGTGAGTCCCAGGGCATGGCTGATAAAATTCCATCATCCCACTGGGAGATGCTGCAGCCAGGGCAGGAGCCAAGCCTTTCCTACCCAGATCAAAACTGAGATTTGGAACACCAGAGCAGCCTTTCCCACTGGATTCCAGAGGAAAACCAGACCTTTCCACATCATCCCTGCACCTTCAGAGGAAACTGCCCCTTCTCCAGGAGCACTGCTCCAGCTGAACCACATCTGCCCCTGCAGGAGGATGCAGCCACCATGGAATGGGACTGCTGCCAACACCCTGACTGCCTGACGGGTGTCAGCTTGGATTCTGACTCTGGCAGGGTTTGGGATTGTTCTGTGTAATACTGCATTGCTATTTTAATTTTCCCAGTAAAGAACTGTTATTCCAAATTCCCACATCTTTGCCTGAGAGCCCCTTAATTTTCAAAATTATAATAATTATTTGGAGGGAGGAGTTTACATTCTCCATTTCAAAAAGAGGCTCCTGCCTTTCTTAGCAGACACCTGTCTTTCAAACCAAGGCAAAGGAGGGGCAGTAAGAAAGATGGAGAGAGACTTTTTACCAAAGTATGTAGTGACAGCATTCCAGAATTGCTGATGTTGGAAAGGCCCTCCAAAACCACTAGGTCCAACCACTAACACAGCACTGTCACGTGCAACATTAAACCTTTTTTTTCAATTAAAACCTGTGTTGTCCGTTAAGGGAACGGAACTTGTCCCTGAGTTTTCCCTATTCTGGATGAGTGCGATACTTGCAAATGATGATTACTCAGTCTCACTTGTGGCACAGATCCAGTTTTTTTATTTTAGGCCATAGATTTGAATGTTGACTTTCCACAGTCTAGGAGCTGCTTTGCCTTTGCACAAAGGGATCCCATCCTGTGGGTAGCTATGCTGAAAGGATAGTGTAGGAGGGAATCTTTCCCAATGACTTGCAGCTGTACTGATTATCAAGGAGAGGAAACATCTGTGTCTGGCCAATCAGTTTGGAGGATGGGGTTAGCTGGAGTGGGTTAGCTGGCCACTAGTTGCAGGCAGTTGGAGTTGTAGCTTGAGACTCAGGGTCTGCTGGAGTAAGAGCAGGCTGCTGGCTGTGCTGTGGGAGGTAGGGGACATGTGGTCAAAGAGACAGATATGGTGAGAAGATGCTGTGTGAGGGACAGTCAGGGTTAGGCGGCTGGGAAAGGGACAGCTTGGGCATAGCTGGCCATGCAGAGTTAAAGAAGGAGTCAGAGCTACGTGGAACTGCTTGCAAGACAAGGAATCAGTACTGTGTGAAGCTGCCTATAAGAAAAGAGTCAGAGTTACCTGAGAGAGGCCTATGAAAGAAGTTTGTTGAGAGAAGAAGGCATGTAAGTTTGCTGCTGAAGAGCTGGTGGTGATAGCAGCCATGTCTGTCTTAACATAACTGCAACAACAGACAACATTCTACCCAGAGATGCCCATTTAACGTTCAAATACTCGTACAAAGCAAAAGAGTTGCAATGTATGATTCTGGTGATTTAATACTTGTGTAAGGACATCAAGGCAGGCTTCCCAGTAACATGTGTGGTCCTGGAAAACCAGGGAGCTTTGCCAAGCATCAGGCAGTACAGAAAGCTGTACAAGTACCTGAGGTAAGTGCTACAGTACTACCCTGCTGGCAATTAGGAAACAGCCTCAAGTTGTGCCAGGGAGCTTCAGGTTGGATATTGGGGAAAAACCCTTCTGCAAAGGGCTGACACAGGCTGCCCGGGGGGATTTAACAGCCACTGGATGTGGCACATGGAGACGTGGATTAGTGATGGCTTTGCCATTGCTGGGGGAGCAGCTGGACTCCACAGGCTCAGGGGGCTTTTCCACCTCAGTTATTCCTTGACTCTGTGAACATGACGAGGGAAATACTTAAATACTTGTACCAACGCAACTAAACGACAGCAAAGAGCTGCCAGAATAGAAAAGCAGGTAACTCGGGAGGGTTTAGAGACTGAGGAAACATATCTTAGAAATTACCATTGGCTCACATATAAAACTACATTTTGTGGAGAAGATATGACCTGATGCAGCAAGATCTGAAGTGATGGGGTTACAGTAAATGTAGAAGGGTTTGGCAGGCACAGAGACAAGGTGCTTTGAGACTCAGATCCATTTTACTACTTGCTTTTGAGCTCTTACAGTTCCCCGGAGTTCCTCTGGGTCACCTGGAGCTGCCACCGGGCCCTGAGCGACAGTGTTCCTACGGCGGCCTGAACTCCCAAACTCCGCCTCAGTTTCCGCGGGCCGCCTGGAGCTCTCCCGGTGCCCTGAACGCCGCACCGGCCCCCCGCCAGGCACTCACCCCCTTGCCCAGGCGCCTCTTGATCTCGTATTTGCGGCACACGACCGGCTCCACCTCGGGCGGGCTCATGGCGGCGCCTCCCTGTCGGCTCCGCTGCCATGGAAACGGCCGCGCATGCGCACACCGCCCGAGGGCTGAGCGAGGGGGCGGGGCGGGGCTGGGGGCGGGGCCTTGGGGCGAGGAACAGGGGCAATGGCCGCCCGCAGCAAACGGCAGCGCTAGATGGGTCGGAACAGGAATCCACAAGGACAGTGGCTGCCCACAGACACACGGCAGCGTTAGATGGGTTTGGGATGGAATCCACAAGGACAGACTGCCCACAGACACACGGCAGCGTTAGATGGGTTTGGGACAGGAATCCACAAGGACAGTGGCTGCCCACAGACACACGGCAGTGTTAGATGGGTTTGGGATGGAATCCACAAGGACAGACTGCCCACAGACACACGGCAGTGTTAGATGGTTTTGGGATGGAATCCACAAGGACAGACTGCCCACAGACACACGGCAGCGTTAGATGGGTTTGGGATGGAATCCACAAGGACAGTGGCTGCCCACAGACACACGGCAGCGTTAGATGGGTTTGGGATGGAATCCACAAGGACAGACTGCCCACAGACACACGGCAGCGTTAGATGGGTTTGGGATGGAATCCACAAGGACAGACTGCCCACAGACACACGGCAGTGTTAGATGGTTTTGGGATGGAATCCACAAGGACAGTGGCTGCCCACAGACACACAGCAGCGTTAGATGGGTTTGGGATGGAATCCACAAGGACAGACTGCCCACAGACACACGGCAGTGTTAGATGGGGTTGGGACAGGAATCCACAAGGACAGACTGCCCACAGACACACGGCAGCGTTAGATGGGTTTGGGATGGAATCCACAAGGACAGATTGCCCACAGACACACGGCAGTGTTAGATGGGTTTGGGATGGAATCCACAAGGACAGACTGCCCACAGACACACGGCAGCTGCTTAGATGGGTTTGGGATGGAATCCACAAGGACAGACTGCCCACAGACACACGGCAGCGTTAGATGGGTTTGGGATGGAATCCACAAGGACAGACTGCCCACAGACACACGGCAGCGTTAGATGGGTTGGGACAGGAATCCACAAGGACAGACTGCCCACAGACACACGGCAGCGTTAGATGGGTTTGGGATGGAATCCACAAGGACAGATTGCCCACAGACACACGGCAGCGTTAGATGGGTTTGGGATGGAATCCACAAGGACAGACTGCCCACAGACACACGGCAGCTGCTTAGATGGGTTTGGGATGGAATCCACAAGGACAGACTGCCCACAGACACACGGCAGTGTTAGATGGGTTGGGACAGGAATCCACAAGGACAGATTGCCCACAGACACACGGCAGTGTTAGATGGGTTTGGGATGGAATCCACAAGGACAGACTGCCCACAGACACACGGCAGCGTTAGATGGGTTTGGGATGGAATCCACAAGGACAGACTGCCCACAGACACACGGCAGCGTTAGATGGGTTTGGGATGGAATCCACAAGGACAGACTGCCCACAGACACACGGCAGTGTTAGATGGGTTTGGGATGGAATCCACAAGGACAGACTGCCCACAGACACACGGCAGCTGCTTAGATGGGTTTGGGATGGAATCCACAAGGACAGACTGCCCACAGACACACCGCGGCAGTGTTAGATGGGTTTTGGGATGGAATCCACAAGGACAGACTGCCCACAGACACACGGCAGCGTTAGATGGGTTTGGGATGGAATCCACAAGGACAGACTGCCCACAGACACACGGCAGCGTTAGATGGGTTTGGGATGGAATCCACAAGGACAGTGGCTGCCCACAGACACACGGCAGCGTTAGATGGGTTTGGGATGGAATCCACAAGGACAGATTGCCCACAGACACACGGCAGCGTTAGATGGGTTTGGGATGGAATCCACAAGGACAGTGGCTGCCCACAGACACACAGCAGCGTTAGATGGATTGGGCCGGAATCCCTTCCTGGAGGGACAGGCAGGCCCTGGCACAGGGTGCCCAGGCCAGCCCTCCCTGGTTGTGTCCCAGGCCAGGCTGGACAGCGCTTGGAGCAACCCTGGGGCAGTGGATGGTGTCCCTGCCATGGCAGGGGCTGGGATGGGGCAAGTTTTAAGGTCCATTCCATGGTAAACCATTCTGATTTTAAATTATAGTTCTTCAGGCTTTTTCCCACCAATTGTGATTCTTCCTCCCTACCCCACCCAATTTCACCTTTTCTGAAGAGGCTAAAGTTTATTTATTATGGCACTTTTCAGTGAGAGTAAACACTTCTGTGACATTCTCCAGTGCTCTGCTTTTTTCCTTTGTCTTTTATAGCAGCTAGAGAAGATTTCCAAAGCCTGATCTTTATTCAAATTAGAGTGTTGAAATCAAAATTGATAAGCCAAATGCACTCACTACATATTCTGTTGTGACTTTTTATTTTTTAATGAGAATATTATGAACATGGATTTAGTGTAATGGATTTATATGACTGTAAATGTTTCTTTGCGATATGACTTCAGTTTTATTAGTGAACTGGCCTCTTTGGTCATGCAGTGATTTGGATTACTGATATATGCTTCCATCATGGACATCATTCATTTTGTGTGGAAGTTTCCTTTATATAATAATGAATTCTGATTTAGAAAGAGGCTTATTCCTCTCGTCCCATGATTTTCAAGAGATTGCATTCAGTTTAGTTTTAAACGTTCATTTAGGATTCCTCAAGAGACTCATTAAGTACTTTAGGCTGTCTATTTGTGTTTGATTGGACACATTTACCTGCCTTGGCCTGTTCATAGAGACATGAAGCTGTGTGTGTACTCAGGGGCAGACACCAAAGGGCAGCTCTTGGCTGTGACAATTACTGCTGTTCTCAGTGTGGTGCATTACAGGTGCCAAGGTGGGAGAAGTCCATTTGTCTGGCAGCCCAGCTGGTGAGGTTGGTGGACTGCTGCTTCTGAGACTACTGGTTCAATTCTCACCTCTATCTAAAGTCCGAGTTTTACCAGTGACTTCAGTGCTTAAAACTGATTAAAATATGATTTAGACAACAGCTGCCAACCCTTGACTCTTGGAGGGCCTTTTGCATCCAGTGCTGTGCTGTGGATGGTGGTGATGAGAAGAACCCTTGTATTGTATGAGCTTCTGCTCAAGCTTCAAATTCTTCATTAATTTGATGTTTAAATTTTATTTAGAGAAGAAACTTTAACCTATTGTAGTGAAATTTTCTGGATTTTTAAAAATGATTAATTTTAAAGCAGAATTTATGTGGTGATTTTTTTGGTATTTTTCTCCTGAGTAAGCTTTTAAACAGTCCAGAAAATATTTCTGTATCTGAATATACTGAACTCAGTAAGAGCAATACTATCTAATGTTCTCACACCTATTGGCTCAGGCTCTCATCATGGAGAGGGGGTGGGTGGTAATTTACACTTCTGTTATCTTTTTTCATTCACTTTACATGATTTGAGTCTCATCCATTGAATAATACCCACAACTGCACAAAAATATTAAATAAGTAATTCTCAGACATTAACACTGAAAGCTTTCCCATGAGAATCTTGAGCGGTTTTTCTTCTGCAAACACTTCAGTTGCTTATGGTTGCACATTGCGTTTACAGACTCCAGATAAAAGCTCTGTTCTCCATTAGTATTAATAAGTCCCAAAACTCACACAGATTTAGCTGGCAATCAAGGTAAAAGCAGTCAAAACATTTCTCAAAAGTAAAAAACTGTTCAAGTCTGCACTGTCCTATTTGACTGAAAGAGCACGTTACTTAAATAACAGCATGGATTTATGTAGGAAGTGAACCAGTACTAGTTCATTTTTAATCTACTGAGTGAGTTAGGACATTAGGATGCAGTGTCAATCTAAGTCTGTTCTGTGAACTGCAAAGTAAACTCAAGTTCGCCTTGAGAAGAACGGAAAAATAAATCAATCAAAACCTTCAGCAAATCTTCTTAGGATGGAAACAGCATTTTGGTGCTGCCACTTGGTGTTGGACAAAGGGACAGCAAAGAACACCAGCTGTATTGAGACTTGTGTTTTCAGAGGAGCCAAACACATCAGTTTTGTGCCCAGTGCATAACTCTGCAATGTAAATGCAAATTCTGTAAATGTTTTGTAGAAAGTGCTAATTGTAAAAAGTAGTACTTAAAGGACTTCCTAGCCATCTGCAAGGCTTTTTGATAAAAGGAAGTCAAATGGAGGAACTTTGGAGCATAGTTACTTACGAATAATTGTTCTGGTGAAGAATGAAGTATAGGGAGATGAGAGTTCATGCCTTATTTTGATGGTGATGTTGGCAATAATAAGAGAAGTCCTAGTGCTATGCTCTGTTTTTGAAAATGTGTACTTTTGTGGATCTGAACGAAAAGTGGGGATGGGAAATTCTGAGGTACAAGTTCAGCTGTGTTTCAAATTGTTTTCTCTGTGAAGGAACACTATAAACACAGACTGGAGCAGACTCCTTTCTGTGGACTGTTTGAAAGGATCTTGGAGGATTGGATTCAACCAAAAATCTCAACTGGAAAGAACTTAATATGAAGCAAGCATTACAGAGTTTATGCTTGCTGTAGTACAGGACTAACCAAATACCTGCCAGAAGTCTTTGAGAAACGTGCTTAGCCGTGTTCTAGGAACAAGGGGCTTAGAAACAGGGCTTTGCTCTTCTCCTGTCTGACTGGTGGGAGGGACTAAAGCTCTAAAGAGTTCTCAGTGCTTTCTCCTGGCTCAGAGCAGTCTGTAAGGCCAGCTAAGTCAGCTGAAGAAAGCACGGGTTATGCCCGCAGGCAGGCACCCCGCAGGAAGCGCTTTTATTTTGCAAACGGCTTCAATTTGGATTGTAGGTGCAGTGCAAGTAATTTAACTGCTAAGTGTTCTATTTCAGTTTCGTAAGAATGAACAGCATTTATCCTCACTTCTAGGAATTTCTTCACAGAAACTGTTTTTGATCTAGCTGTAGAGAACATGATCCAAAGCTCTATTTCCTGCAGAAGTATTTCCTCATTTGAATCCCATTACTGTCCCACTCTCTGAGCTGCATGTTATTTTTGATGTCTTGGTGTTGGCAGCAGTCCACAAGTTGTCTCATCAGGGTAAAAAGGCACCTTGCACTCTACTGTGTTCCATTCCAGAGGTCTGGTTGTGACATTGTGTTCCTTTTGGACATGCCTTAAACATGTATGAAAGGCAAAGGATGATGCAATAAAAACAAATTTCTTGAAAGAGTCATAAGTGAAAGTATGAATATTCATAAAAGACTAGGAGAGAAGTCACAGTAGTTTCTTCCACAAGTTTTCATTTGAAAACGATAAACTTGCAGACCAGCAATACCTGAAACTGTGTATCTGCAACAGCTACAAGTGAGGGACGCAGGATTTAAATTTTGGATATAAATAACATGCTGATGTTAAAAATTAATGTTAGGAGATCAAAATGTATACTTGTCACAGTAAGTGTTATACCAGAGTTAGATCACAGGAATACGACTGCTTTTGCTTTGCAATGAATTATACAACCTTACAATCATACAAATGCCTACACTGTCAGACTTGAAATGTGTTCTGGGTTTGGACAGTCTGGTTTGATGCTGCCATTTCAAATCCTTAAGTTTAGTTCACATGTGAAAACAAGGAAGTGAAAAGAGGATAGACTATTTAAAATAGCACAGATAGTTAAAACTGCATAAAGGTGAAGGTTTTGGTTTTTCACTCTTCACTTAATATTGTTATGGTAGTGTTTAAAAAATGGTCCTGAACTGGGGAGTTGAAATACTTATTGAAACAGTATGTATAAACTCCATTCAGCATTACATACAAGTAGTGCATCACAGTCGGTTCAAATAATCTTAGGGCTCTGAAATTTCTTATACTTCATAAGTTTGAAGGCCGGAACACTGCTCTTACTTCACTGCTTTGTGTCACCTGTAATGTCACTTTTTTTCGGTATCCGAAGGCTAAATAAAATAAAACATAAGAAACAGCACAAAATACAAAACCACGAGACAAAATCAGGCGCTTCCACCTCCCGTCTCCTTTCCCGGTCCCGTTCCGGGCCTGCCGGACCCCGCCCCCCCCAGCAGGGCTCCCGCCCCCCGAGCAGGGCCCGCCCCCCGAGCAGGCTCCCCCCAGCAGGGCCCCGCCCCCCCGAGCAGGGCCCCGCCCCCCGAGCAGGCCCCCCAGCAGGGCCCCGCCCCCCCCCCGAGCAGGGCCCCCGAGCAGGGCCCCGCCCCCCGAGCAGGGCCCCGCCCCCCCGAGCAGGGCCCCGCCCCCCGAGCAGGGCCCGCGCCCCCGAGCAGGGCCCCGCCCCCCAGCAGGGCCCCGCCCCCCAGCAGGGCCCCCGCCCCCCGAGCAGGGCCCCCGAGCAGGCTCCCCCCAGCAGGGCCCCGCCCCCCGAGCAGGGCCCCGCCCCCCAGCAGGCCCCGCCCCCATCAAGGCCCGCCCGAGGTCCCGGCCCGCCAAGATGGCGCCGGCGGAGCGCGGGCGGTTCTTCTGCACGGCGGGCCGCGGGCTGGAGCCCTTCCTGGCGCGGGAGGTGCGGGCGCGGCTCGGCGCCACCGAGGTGAGCGGGGAGCCGGGACCGGGGCCCACCTGGGCAGCCGCGACCGGTGAGCGGGGAGCTGGAGCGGGTGGCTACCCGCGCGCTCCGGTCCGGGTGAGCGGGGAGCCGGTGCCCGTGCCCCCCCAGGCGCTCCGGTCCGGGTGAGCGGGGAGCCGGTGCCCGTGCCCCCCCAGGCGCTCCGGTCCGGGTGAGCGGGGAGCCGGTGCCCGTGCCCCGCCAGGCGCTCCGGTCCGGGTGAGCGGGGAGCCGGTGCCCGTGCCCCCCCAGGCGCTCCGGTCCGGGTGAGCGGGGAGCCGGTGCCCGTGCCCCCCCAGGCGCTCCGGTCCGGGTGAGCGGGGAGCCGGTGCCCGTGCCCCCCCAGGCGCTCCGGTCCGGGTGAGCGGGGAGCCGGTGCCCGTGCCCCCCCAGGCGCTCCGGTCCGGTCCGGTCCGGCTCAGCAGGGAGCCCCGGGCCCGGGAGCGCGGCTCGGGGCCCGAGGGGCGCGGGGAGCCGGGGCTTCGCTGCCCGCAGCGCTCACCCGGAGCCGGCCCGCCCTGTGGCGCGGGTCTCTCCCCGCAGGTGGACTGCGTCTCGGGAAAAGTGTTCTTCAGGGCGGCGGCGGGGCTCGGCGAGCTGCGGAGGCTGCGCTCGGCGGAGCGCCCGTTCCTGCTGCTGAAGAAGCACGGCCCGCTGCCGGTGTCCGGGAGCAGAGGTACGCGCCGGGCACAGGCAGCCTTGGTTTGAGTCCTAGTTAGAGAATTTGAGGTGTTTATATTTTTTACTAGTGGCTGTGGTGCTGATTGACAATAATCGGTTCTGAAGTGTCTTTCACCCACATGTATTTTCAACATTTTTTTAACCTAAAAAGGGCTTCTAAATTGTTTACAATAGCTACATTCCAGCCTATATTCTTCCGGTGCTGAATGTATATGTGTTTTTTTGAGACTCTCTCCCCGTCAAAAAAGAGAACACCCCACCCTCAAACCAAAGTTTAGTTCTGGATCTCTTGTGTTTATTTTAACAATAAGTCTTATGTTCTGTTAAACAAAGTGAATCCCGACCTATATCTTGTGTCAATTTAGTGCTAAGTGCACAGCTTCCTTCTGAGTCTCAGCTGCTTGGGTCATCCCCTCTGTCAGTGTTGGAATGAGAATTTCAAGTTAGATGGATTGATGTCTGCCTGCTGGCGGGTTTTTATTTGGGAGATTACCTTCAGCTTTAAGAATGAAATTTGATCATGATTCTAAAATTTTAAGTGATAACTAGAAATTTTCTAGATGACTAGAACTTTTTTTTTCTCCTTGACCAGCTTTGAGGTATTTAAGTGAATTGGCCTCTCTGTTCCTTGTACCTCTCTTGTAGCTACCTTAGGACTGCCCACATGTGTAAGTCTGTGTTGTAGGATTGAAGGCAGAGTGATGAGTGGGAAACAGAACTTTTCTTTCTGAAAGAATAAGCTTGTTTTTGCCTGGGATGACTCAAATTAATTAATGTTTGTATGTGTCTTTCAATTCTGGAATCCTGGGCCAAGTGTTTTCTGGGGAGGATGGCGTGCTGGGCTGGTCCCCTGTCCCTGGGAATGACTCTCACAGGTGGTCCAGTTTTCTACAGCTGCTGAATTCTTGTGCAGAATTCAACTCTTGCATGTTTTAATCTTGGTTCTGCAGAGCTTGTAATCAGAGGGATGCCTGTGTGGCTTCTGGTGGCTATGTGGGTGCTGAGAGCTCAGCTGTGCTTGTGCTGTCAGCTGCTGGTTTCTGGATTCGCACATTAATGAAATCTGAACACAGTTGCTGCTGTTCTCAGTCCGTAGGGAAATGAAATGCTGAGGCTGGAGTACTTAACTGCTTTTTTTCTTCCAGGGAAAGTGCTTCAGGAGATTAAAAGCCTTGTCATTGAGGAACCGAAATACTGGCTGGATATTATCTCTGTTTGGAGAAAGCTTCATGGAGACCAGGGGAGAACAGGTGATGTCTCTCAAGAAAATGCATCGGGTCTGAAGAGAAAGTCAGAAGAGGAGACAAATACTGCAAGTAAAAGGCAGAAAATGGAACAAGTGAGAGCAATTGTGTCTGAGGAATGTCAGGTAGAAGTTGGAGAGACCTGTGTGGCACCAGAGAGACTGAGCAGTCAGGAGTGCTGGACTGAGAGCAAGACCTCCTCAGAATCCCGTTCCAAAGACAGTGGAGAGAATCCTGCTGCGAATGAGAAGCTTGGCTTCAGTTTCAGAGTGTCTTGTCGTTGTAGTGGAGCAATTGCCAAAATACTTACTTCACAGGTATGCTGAAGTATCTGTGTTTTAAAAGGATTCAGCAAAGGTGAACAGAGATATGTAGTTTGATTGTTATTTCAGTTGTGTTGTGTGTTCTGGAATAATAAACTGAGGTAAGCTATTTCTGTATTTTCTTTAAAAGCCCTTAGCCTGCATTCACCTTAAACAAGTGGAAATACAAATGCTGTTTTTAATTTCTGTGCACTATTGCACTTAATTTTTTCAAATCAATACCTTTTATTAAGGATAAGCAAAGGTAAGAGTTTGAGGTTTCTGGGCCTGTGGAGGCTGAGGAGTGATCAGATAAGTTTACACCTACTTAAAGGGGCATTGCAATGAGATTTTTTTGCTACTAAAGCTAGTACCTTGGTGAGGTGAGACACCTGAGCCTCTCTACAAGGGTATTTGCCTTAATTTTGTGCTGTGTGAAGGTAATCAGAACTTTCTATATTTCATGAAAGCATTAAAATTGTGAGTTGTAGTGCATTTGCAGATTTTCTCTTGGGTAATCTGTCTTAGAGCCATTGGAAATATTTTGTGCATGTGATTAAGAATTCTGAAATGGTGGTCATCACAGAATATTCTGAGTTGGAAGGACCCACAAGGATCCCGTCCAACTCGAGTGAATGTTTTGTTGAGACTTGGTCAGGACTTGAACTTAGCTTCTCTGGCTGCATTTGGGCGTTGGTGGTTTGCTTGCTTTGCCCCTCACTCTCTTCTGCCCTGTTGTGCCTCTTGTGCTGTGAATTGTGCGAGCTGTTCTCTCAAGCAGAGTCCTTCTGTTCCCAGGGATTTCTGAGGGCTGTGCACCCGAGGCTGTGGTGTGCAGTTTGGTGGGTTGTGTGGTTTTCATAGTGTGCTTCTCCCCGCAGGAGGTCGGCAGAGCCGTGGGCGCGGCGCTCGCGCGGCAGTGCGGGTGGCGCGCTGACCTGCGGGACCCTGACCTGGAGGTACTGCTGTCGTGTGCCCGTTGCTGCTTCCAGAACCACCCTGGCACCTTTTGTTTTGTTCTCTGCCCCCTTTGCACGTGGGACCATGGCCTCTCCCTGCTGCTCTTCCTGCTGCTGAATTTACCTGGAAAGCAGCTGGTGGGGCTGAGCAAAGTGTGTATGTGGCCCTTGTGTGTGTGTGCTTTCCAGAGCTCTGGAATACACACCAGCCTGGGTTTAACTTCTATCTGAATTGCCCCTTAGTGGGGGCAACGTGGGATTATTCGTTTTTGTTGTTTGTTTGGTGGGGTTTGGTTTTGTTTTTGTTTGTTTGGTTTTTTGTTTAGGTTTTTGTTTGGTGTGTTTTTCATATTTATTTATTTATTTTGTTGCTAGTACACACTGAGTAATATTCTCCCACTTGTAGTAAATGGGTTTATAACTAAAAATTTCCATGCTATGTTAAGGAAAAGTAGGTCCCCTTATAAATTCAAGTGCTTGCTCATGGGTTCCTGGCTGACAAAATCCCCTTCAGCTTGCTTAAGCATTGAATAATTTTTAAAGTGGCATTCAGATTATCTAGTGGGATTTCTTCCAGTTAATTGTTATTGTTTGTAGTATGCATTTTTGTTCTTAAAAACTGAGATCAGAATTTTACAGAAGCATCTGTGTCTGATTTACATGAGTTAAAGCTATCGTTGTGTCAGTTTGAGACTTTAAAATGTTTGGGTTGGTTTTTTTCCCCTTTTAGATCTTTGTACATCTTAATGACATTCACTCTGTGGTGGGGATTCCTCTTTTCAGGTAAGCATTCTCCCCACCATATTTGTCATGGCAGTATCAGAACAGGCAAGATTTGTAAATCTTGCTGTCCACCATGAGTATTTATCTTTTGGTTTGATAGTCACTGATTGTCAAATTTGTCTTGTCATCTGCCTGGATTTTAAATGAACACACAGACCAGACTTTGCAGTGAGTTATGGTTAAAGGCAGATTTCTCTGTTTCTCACTAGATCTGTCCAGTTCATTTGTTCTTTGACATTACATGGGCTTTTCTGGGTGGTTCTGCTGTTGTTTTAGTTAATTTTTTGTTTGTTTTGTTGCTGTCTGCAGGCTTCCATTGGCAAACAGAGAGTATATCAAAACAGCAGGACTGCGGTCAACGGTCGCGTGGGCCATGGCATCTCTGGCTGAAATCAGAGTCAGTGAATGTTCCTTGCAAAGGAATGAGTCCTGAATGAAGGGGAGGGGGTGCTGCTCATCAGGGCTGGAGCTGGGTGCTCTGAAGGAGTGTGGTGATTTTAATGCCCCATTCTCTAGTGCATGTGGACAGGATCTGCCATGCTTGTGATGAGTGTCCTGTCACCTGCCGTTCAGCCAGGTGTCTGCTGTAGTTCCAGCTGCTTCTCAACAGAGCTGGTAATCTTTGTACAGATATATGTCTAAGTGGCAAGATTTTTTTCACTGTCCAGTGACAGTGAGAAAATGAAACCTTGTTTGGTGTTCTTTTCCAAGAAAATGTGATCTCTTTTCACAGATTAATTTGGTACCAATATCTGTCTGCAGTCCACTTCTAATTCCTCCTGGTTGTCACCTCAGGCCTGTCTGTGGTGAAGTTATTGGTGCTTGTTACTATATTCCCTTACGAGCAAGTTTGACCTGGGATTACCAGTGATTGTTGTTAACCTGTGCTGGGTTCAGTGGGATTATGGACATCCCTCTGTAAGCTTTGTCCTGGGTAAGGAGTCTGTCTTGCTTGAGATTCAGTCACTCCTGTGTTTTTGTAGGCTGGTGCCCTTGTGCTGGATCCCATGTGTGGGCTGGGAACGATACTGCTGGAGGCTGCCAAAGAGTGGCCCGTAAGTATCCCAGCCACAGCTGCTTGGATCTTGGCAGGGAAGCTGGTAGTTGAACTACAGGGTTTTCTCTCTGTCAGTTAGGCCAAAGTCCATCCCTGGAAAGGGGCAGCAAAACTAGACTTTCTAGGCAGCTGCTAAAAGTTGTTTTAGTACAAACATTCCCCCTGATGAATGTCCTGCAGGCTGGTGCAGCAATTGATTGACACTGCAGGGTTTGTATGAGGCAACCACGGACTTGTAGAGCTTTCCTGGGCTTATCCAGGGATCAGAGGAGTGGGTGTGATGGGACAGTGTCAGCTTTAGAGGCAGTGGGGCTGTAGCTAACTGGGGTCTTGCTGTTAGGATATGCTCTTGATACTTCTGTCATTTCAAGTGTCTTGAGCACACCAGAACGTTAAAGGAGCGAAGACAGCACGTACTTCCTCCATTCCTCCATCCTCTGGATTGTGAATTGCTCTGTGTAACAATAGCAGATGTCCTAAAAAGGGGGTTGTCTTGCAAGAGCTGTGCAACAAGGCAATTCTGAGAAGGGTTTATAAAATAAATAACCCAATTGTTAACAAAACTGCTTTTCTCTTTCTCTCTGAACAGGAAGCCTGTTACTGGGGTGCTGATATAAGTGATTCACAGTTAGAGGGTGCAGATGGGAATATTAGAAATGCAGGCTTAATGGATAAGATTGAGTTGCTTAAAGCTTCTGTGAAAGGTATGTCTGCAGGCTTTCCAAGTGAATTTTTTTGTGTTTCTGGAATTGTACAGGAAATGTAGGTTCTCTTGAGGGATATGTTGTAGAGCTAACTCCCAACAAATAGCTGGGTGATGACTCTGTAGTGCTAATGCTAGTGAAGGGATAATTTTTTCTTCTTCCTCCCTGATGTCTGCACCCGGGAACTTTGGTAAGAGTGAAGTCAGCAGAAGGCAATAAGAAGTAAAATTGTCTGGCATGGACAGTAGTTGTCTCTCTTAATGGTGAATGTGTGAATACCACAAAGAGTGTGTACCATGTGAAAGTTCTTTGTATCTTAATGGGACACAGCCAGGACAAGCCCAAATAAAATGCGGCCTGTAACTTAACACTTACCAGATGAGTAATGGTGAGGACTCATTAAGCTAGGCTGAATTGTTCATGTTTTGCAGTAGGAGTATTTTGAATGGTGATGCCTTTCTCCTATAAGAGGGAATCTGTTTGCTCTTAATTCACAGGCTAGTCTGTAGAGAAGGTAATCATTTCACAACCTTATTCTGGACCTCAAAGTCTGAGGCTAAATTATCCCTCTGTGAAATTCATGACAGGCAAGCTGGCTGTTTTTCCTGTGCATGAGTGATGAAGCATGCATAATTTTTTACATTGCAGTATTTATTTCTTACTGTAATGGTAAGAAATATTATTTATTTTTTATAAAAATGTAGGTTTATTTCTCACTTAAAGGCTGTGTTTGGTTTCTAGGATAATGGAAGGTACTTAGGTGCTAGCTTTTCTAAACTGAACAAGTAGTTGGTGTCTTCATCACTGTCAAAAGCTGTTATTTCTGCATGTCTTGATCAGGACCGTAGGTGACATGTCCTTTCATTTGCAGATGAAATTGATACCCAGTTGTTGTGCTGCAAGTGTTGACCCAAGAATGTTCTGGGAAACATCTCCAGCTAGTTCTAGAAAAGTTGGCGTAGAATCTCAGCAGAGTTTAGGTGAGGAGGGACTGTTGGAGGTCTTTAGTCCTGTTGTCTGCTCAGAGCCATGTCTGGTCAGTTTTGAGCACCCTGAGGGATGGGAGACTCGCAGGGTCTCAGGGAGGATCTCAGCTTGGCCTGCACAGCCGGCAGTGTGGCCAGCCTTCATCTTTGTCAGGGGAGCTGACCTTTGCTGGGATGCAGAAACTCTAAGGCAACACTACAAAGACAGTAGCTCTGACAGAATCCAAGTGATTCTGGCTGTAGCCAGATTCCTGGGGGGAGAAAAGGGGTGGTGGAGAGGAATTTGGTATGGGTCCTTGCCATCCACATATGAGCACTTGAACATTTGCACTAAGTGCTCACAAACTTAACTCTTATGTGTTTTGCTAAATTATTTTTGTATTTAAAATGTAGTGTGTGTTGAGACGCAGCAGTTAATTTGGAGCCGTGTAATAGGGAGAGTCTTGCTGCAGGGGCAAATTCATCAGGAGCAGGGAATGTGCAAACTAAACAGTGCTGTCATGCGTTTGCCTCCTCCCAGTCTGCAGAGGGGTGATTGGTGGCTCCAGCAGTGTTGTTTGTGAGGGCAGGTGCAGAAGGAGCTGTGAATCTGGGTGCATAACCCAAAAAGAGCTGGCAGACAGTGTTGGAAGGGGAACGGGGCCATAGCTGCTGTGCACTTTTCAGAGTCAGAGATAAAAACCTGCCTTTTTTGTACAGCATTGCCATTGCCTTCAGAAAGCTTCGACAGTGTTATTTCGGATATTCCGTTTGGGAAGAAGTTCAAGACCACAAATGATGCCCAGCTCCTACCAGATATTCTCCAGGAAATGGAGAGGTATGTGTAGCCTTTGACACACTTTCGGGGCTTGATGGAAGTGTCATGACAGTTTGTGATCTGAGCTTGCAGTCAGCTTCAGATTTGCTTTATTCCAAAGTCTGCAGCTCTGTGGTCTGACCCTGTGCAGGCTGTGAAGTCTCAGCCCTTTACTTTTCCCTGAGAGACTGTTGTGCCTTGCCAGCTGTGCGTGCTGATGGCAGCGCAGGCTGACAAGGAATGATCTTGTGGGAGCCATGCTCACAAACGCTCTTTGCAAGGCATGATGGTGAAATGTTTCTGAGCCACACTCAAAAGTGTGGCAGAAAGGAGAAAGAGGAGAGGCCTACCTGCACAAAGTTAAAACATGGCCAGGCAAATAGAGCTATAATCCTTTTTCAGTTGAGGTCTGCTTGTATAAAATCGTAGGCATTCCCTTTTGAGGTCACAGCCAAGCTTTGACCAGCCTGCCTTGACAGGAAGGATCTCAGACTAGAAAAAGTGGCATGCATTTTCCTTGCTATCCAGGAATATCTCATTAGCAACCTGGTCTGATTTTAGGTGTGTCCATTCTTACCATATCATTTTGTGGCAGAGTTGAGCCAAGCTAATAGGTGGGCTGCTTCTAACAGACAGCCCAAGCCATCTTCCCCTCTACTTCTTGCCTGAAAACAAGCTCTTTCTCTAGGACTGGTCTTCAGTGGGTGCTGATCTCACCTAATGCAGGAATGTGGGGGAGAAGGTGGCGTGGCTCCACAGAATGGTGTGACAATCTTACTGTGCTTGTCTTCTTGCCTTATTAGCTCTATCCTAAGCGAAGGTGGAGATGAGGAAGGGGCCATTATTGTGAGAGCCCCACCAGTAAAACTGTTCACACTACTTCTGATAAACTGAGTCAGGGTAGTATTTTTTTTTCCTTTTTCAAAGCCAAGTATAATGTTTGACCATATACGTAGAAAAATTAATTACAAATAATGGTTAATTTTCCTCTGCTTTCTGAGTTTGAAAGCTATTAAGAATCAGTGGAACAGGGAAAGGGCAGACCTTTTAAAGTTTCCAAAAGGAAGGGCCAGTTTCAGAATTACCCTACTAATCTGAGAAGGCCTTGCTGCACTGGGAGTCTGTTCCTTTGCAATCTCCAAAAACCCTAGTCCTGATGGTGCTCCTCAATCCTTGAAAGAATGCTGAGGGGAGTAAAAAATCAGTCCATCTTCCCTGCTAACCCAATAGAAAGAAGTGCTAACATCAGAAGTGTTTGGGAGTCCAAACGGGGCCCTGTTCTTCCATTTAAAAAGAGGTAAGATGATGCAGGATTTAAACTCCTTTTGGAGATGCAGCTCACTGAGTCATGACACACTCGGGTGTTTTATTGAATGCATCTGAAACATCAGCAGTGTTCTGTTCTGCACCGGCGAAGGGATGCCAGGCAGGATTGACACCTAACCTTTATTTTCCTGTGATTGCCAGAGTGCTTCGTGTGGGAGGGACTCTGGTGTTGCTGCTGAGCCAGGAGCTGCGCAGACGCGCGGAAGGTTTGACCAGGTGTGCTGGAGGTGACCCTGCAGCAGCCCCAGGCGTGGATGGCAGTTCTTCCTCCTCAGCACAGGGCCGTGGAGAACCCCTTCTCAGCAGACATTTTGGGTCTCTGGTGCCAGAGGGTGTCTATGCCGTTAGTCTGGGGAAGACTGATGCTTTCATACACAAATACAGGAAGGTGTCTGCTGCTGGGAGCGGGGAGCTGTCTGGGCCTGGGCCAGAGGGAACCTGAACCCCGAGGTGCTGCAGGAGCAGCACGGCAGGACTCGGAAGAACCCCGCTGGTGCAGGCAAACCCGGTGCCCTCCATTAGATTGCCTCACAGTCTTTGAATGTCCTAAGGCACTGTGATTTTCTCTCTTTGGTTTTTAGGAGAGATGGAAGATGCCTACCAGTGTTTCAGCCAGTTCTACTGTATTGTATACAGTGAAACAGGATATAGTATATTGTAATGAGGCAGAGTCCTCAAATCCTTGTTTAGGCAAAGCTGCTCAGTATTGGGAGGAGTTTCTATGGGAGAGAAGGTCTTGATTTGCAGAACTGCAAAACCAGATCTGGTAGCCCATGATCTTTGGGCTGTCCACTCCAGCTCTTAATTTAAAGTAATACTCAAGCTACAGCGTTGTCTATTCTCGCTCTTCTTAATGTTCAGATTGTTCTTAGGTGGAGGATAGGCAAGCCACCTGAGTTGCTGATAAGGAAGGGAGGACAGAAGGAGAAATAAGCAGCACTGACAGCCAGACCTGCGATAAGTCCCAGGTGCCTGGGCCCTGACTCTGTTTTGTCTATCCTGGGTCCTCCCTGCCCCTGCCTCTCTCCCTCTCTCGTCACTCCTGTGACATATTTTTTTCTTCCCTGTGCCTTTTCTCTTGATTCTTCTGTTCCATCAAAATTGGGCTTTTAGAACTGTATCAGCATTAAATAAAGGGCCCAAGGCAATACTGAAATCACTCTGTCCTTTGGGTTTTAGCATCCTTTGTACAAAAGGCTGAGATAGCAAAAACCAAAAATGATTGCATATTTTCTGTGAGAACTGAACAAAGACTTTTCACTGCTTTCCTAAGGCATGTCAATCTGCAGGAGCACTGGAAGCCTTTTGAGAAGGGAAAATTAGGATAAAATACTAAATACATTTCTGTATGCTTCTGTGTCAAGTTTCTGACTGAAGATCACCTTAAAGAACAGAGTTGGATTTAATAATGTTGTTTGACTTCAACAGACTTTCTTTCAAATGATTTTACTGAGAAAGGCATAAAATGAATTTTTTGGGGAGGTTAAATAAAAATGAGATGCAAATGAGGGAATTGCTTCTACATGTAAATATTCTTGTCCTGAAGGAGCCATCAGCTCTGTATCAACTCTGTACTGAGTTAAAAATTATATTTCTTTACAAACCTGTAAGCCTTGCATTTTGTGTCATGAATTCCTACGGGCAGACAGTAGGAAATCTGTAAGCCGACTGTAGCTGAGCTCAGTTGAGCCAAGTTCAACAAACCCAGCCGAGTTCAACTGAACTGTGCCGAGTTCAGCCGAGCGGAGCAGCGCTGAGTTTGGCCGAGCCAAGCCAAGCTCTGCCAAACGCAGCGAGCAGCACCGAGTTCAGCCAAACCTAGATGAGTGTAGCCGAGAATAGCCGAATTTATCCAAAGAGCCGAATCTGGCCCAGTTCATCTGAGCTGAGCTCTGCTGAAGAGCTGAATGTAGCCGAGTGGAACCCATAATAGCCGAGTTCAGCCGAACACTGCGAACGGCACCGAGTTAAATCGAACCGAGCCGAGCTCACCCTGAGTTTGACTGAACCCAACCGAACGTAGATGAGCTTAGACAATATGAAATTCTGAACTTGTGTTTTCTGATGTGTAAAGTGACAAGGACTCTGCTGAATTCCAGCACGTGAGCAAGAACAGCAGCAAAAGCTCCGCCTGAAGTTAATTTACCCCCTTGGAACCAGCCAACATCACAAAAGGCAAAGAGACTGACAGAAGGTAGGCAATACTATTTATTGTTTTCTTCCACCATGCCTTGGTTGCTTTCTTTTAAAAAACATTACTGACACCTTGAACGTGACCCACAGCATTCCCAAATTTCAAGCAGCTGGGATCGCACTGTGATTCCAACACATTCTGGTGGCAAGTGCTCCGTCCGGGGAGCTTTCCTGGGTGCTCTCATGGCCATTAATTAGCGCGAATGCAGTCACTGCCTAATGAATTCCTGTCCGACCCTGCGCTCCCGTTCGTAGCCGTGCTGAAAAGATGAGAAGGAGGTGTCTTTACAAACAAACGGTGGGCCTGCTGGTAGATAAACCTAGATACTGATAGGTGAAAGAAATAATGACTGGAACCATAAATTCCAGAGGAATTCCACTAATTGACACAGACTGTTGCTCACCCAAGGCCGTGCTAAATTCCTGGACTTGGGGGCAAAGAAAAGAGACAAAGAAAAAGAAGGGGTGGGGGAGGAAATGCACAGTGGAACAGGGTCTGTATTAGGCGATTGGGGACGTCTGTACCTCTCAAGTACCTCAGCCCATGGGGAAGAGAGAAGGAAATGCGGCTGGGAAATTAGGATAAAAAGGAGGCTGCCTCTTCCAACAGCTTGAGAGACCGCATGGGAAATGCCCATGGCCTTTCCCTTTATTCGAATAAAGTTACAGGACTCCTGTCTCCCTTTTGGACACGAACCTTTGGTGTTTGTGGATTAATTTTCCTGACAGTGTGATGGCCGGGCCGCCCGCGGGATTCAGCCGCAGGAAAACAGCGAGCTCTGTGTGTTTAACGTGAGGCGGCCCCGCTTCCCCCGCGCGGCGCCTCAGCCCGGCCCGCGCTGCCCAGAGGAGCCGAGCGGGGCACCGAGCTCGGCCGAACCGAACCGAGCTCAGCCGAACAGAGCCGAGCCCGGCTCCGGGGAGCGCAGCGAGCGGCACCGAGCCCGGCCGAACCGAACCGAGCTCAGCCGAACGAAGCCGAGCTCGGCCGAACCGAGCCGAGCCGGGCTCCGGGGAGCGCAGCGAGCGGCACTGAGCTCAGCCTAACGGAGCCGAGCTCTGCCGAACGCAGCGAGCGCCGCCGAGTTCGGCCGAACGGAGCCGAGTAATTCAAACAGCAGAAGCAAACTCTCAAAGGCTGAACAGCAGGCCCAGCACAGGTATGCAGGTTTAGCATTTTCTTTGCTAAGCTGCAGGTGTATTCAAGACACATTTCCTCTTTGTTTGACAGAAGCAAGACAAAAATTCTTACCAAAGCAGGATGTTTTCTCTCCAGTCTATCAAGTATCTAAATACCACCAGCTAGCTATCCATATTTTAAAATCAGCTGGAGAACTTGCATCCTCGAGGCCTGAGGACTGTCTGAGGAGAACTGTGGCCAGCTCTGTTAATTGTTGAGCTCCTCTGGAACAGCAGAGAGGTTGGAGGAGGCTGGAGGAGTTCCAGTGTCCCAGTACCCAAAGAGACTGACCTGGTCAAGCTAGGTCACATTTAGACAGTGCTGCGACTGACCCTGGCCCAGGCAAAATCACAGAACTAAAGCTGAGATAAGATACAAATG
>JAPFBE010000037.1:0-54118 GCA_034336665.1 Luscinia megarhynchos | reverse complement strand
CTCTAGGTCCCTGCATACCACGTTAGCATTTCTTGTGTTTTGTACCTCAATCTCCTGGTCCCGGGGTCTTCCAGCCGGGATGCTCTGTGGAGGCTGGCTGTGGCTGCTGGAGGCTCGGGCTGGCTGTGGTGCCCCCAGCTCTGTCCCTTGGATGTGTTCTGTTCTCCGAGGGAGGGGAGCTGTGCAGCCCTGGGCAGATCCCCCGCGACCGCGGTGGTGGCTGAGGTCACCCAAGGCCGCCAGCCTGGGAGGTTGGTTTGAGCATTTGATGGTCCCAGCTCTGGGAGTGCTCAGCAGGGGAGCCTTGAGCAGCCCAAGGCTCCGGACCAGCGTGTCCTGGGACACCCCAAAGGGCTCTGCTACCCAGGGGTGTTCCCTGAGATAACCTGGGCTGCCGGCCTGGCAGGGCAGAGAGCCTGTGCCCTTGAGCAGCACTGCTCTTGAATTTGTGACACTGTGGGTTCTCAGGACCCCCAGAGCTCTGTGCCTCCTACTCTGAGCTCTTGGCTCCTGCCTTGGGTTATCTTAAATAAGCAAAGCAGCCGGGAGAGTTAAAAAGGCCATTTATTACAAAGCAATAATCTTGTTACAAAGCACACTGGGGTCTCAACGGGCAAACAGACAAGCAATGGCAAAGCAGTGGCAGCAAAGCAGAAAGGCAAGAAAGGCAAAAAGCCAAATGGCTGGAAAGCACCAACTCTGCCAGTACAAACTCATACAGGATTTCCCAACAAGCTCAGACACAAACTCAGACCAGCACTCCTTAACCTGTTACAATCCTAGTTTCTGAGCACACCAGGTTACCTATAGAGCTACTCACACAGTCTGTCTGTTCTATCTGAGAAAATGTGTCAGCAATATTCTCACTGCAGCCTAAGGTGTCTCAGTCCTGTCTGTAACTGTGGCCTGAGCCTCCACTGCAGATATCAGTGTGTTTCTCACCTTCACTGGAGCTCACTGGCACTTCTCTGGCATTTGAAACCTGTCACTCACTGGAAAAGCACTGCAGAGCTCACCCTAAAACTGACTGACTGGACTTCTACTCAAACATCTGCTTTGTGTGTGAGTGGGTTAACGTCCTTCAATCCCCCCCGCAAAGGCTTTTGATTCAATCCTGCACTCCTGATTTCCTTCTGAGGAATTCAGGGATCCTGACTCACTGAGACTCCAACATGATACTGCTGTTACATTTCTGTTAGAATTAATTACAGCCCCGAGGGAAAAGGGGCTGATTGTTGACAGTGTGATATGGTTTCTTTTAATCCCAAACCAGGCAACTGGAGCTCCAGCTGATCTTGAGCAGCACTAGAGGGACTCCTGCCCAGCTTCTGCCAGCACTCCAGGTCACCCCCGGTGCCTCCCAAGGCTGAGGGTGCTGGGGGCTCCTTGCTGCAGCAGAATAACTCTTGTTAAAATAAATACTTTGCTGAGGTGTGTAGGATACTCCTTGTGGTGGGAGCCTCAAGTGCTCCAGGGCTGCCTCTGTGCTCAGATTCTCTGCCTCCATCCCCCGTGCAGGAGTGCTGTGCTGGGGTGTGGGAGGCTGTGGGAGGAGAAAAGCGAAGCGGCTGAGCAGCTGTTGGAGGCCACACCTGAGCCCAGTGTGCAGGTGGCTCAGATCGGCTGGGAACCTGCAGGGCAGGGGCGGGGGTCCCAGGATCATGCGGCTCCAGGTGTCACACCCCTGTGTGCCCAGGCAGTCACACCCTGTGCAGCTGTTCAGGTGGTCACACCTTGGCTCTTGTTCAGGTGTCACTCCTGCTGCTGTTCAGGTGCCACACACCCTGTGCTGTTCAGGGTGTCACACCCTGTGTGTGCCCAGGTGTCACACTCCCTGCTGCTGCCCAGGTGTCACACCCCTGTGCTGCTGCCCAGGTGTCACACCCTGCTGCTGTTCAGGGTGTGTCACATTCAGGTGTCACGACCCTGCTGCTGTTCAGGGTGTCACACTCCTGTGCTGCTGCTCCAGGTGTCACACCTGTGCTGCCGCGGTTCAGGCTTTGGTGCAAGGTGCACAGGCACTGGGATGTACTGGGATGTACTGGGGAGCCATCCTGGGAGCACCCCGAGCTCACAGGGATCAGTGTTGGAAAGGCTCCACAGGCACTGCACTGGGATATACTGGGGAGCCATCCTGAGCTCACAGGGATCAGTGTGTTGGAAAGGCTCCACAGGCACCATGCACTGATATGCCTCGAGCCATCCTTGAGCTCAAAGGGACTGTGGTTTGGAAAAGGCTGCACAGGCACTGAGATGTACCTGGGATGTACTGGGATGTACTTGGGAGCCCCCCTGGGCCTCCCTGTCTGGGGCTGTCTCTTGCTCTGCACACCTGCAGCTCTTCCCCTGCTCTGGATTTTGCATTTTCAGGCTGTGTGCTTCCTCAGGGCATTGCTCTGACTGGGAATTTCTTTGTGTAGCAAATCTGGATTTCCCCCACAATGTGACCCAGAGATTTTAAACCTGGCAAGAGTTTGATGAACTGTAGCAGTGCAGGAAGGGTCATGCAACCTGGCTTTGGCTGGAACATGAGAGTGGAGTCTTTGGATTTTAAAAATGGATAAAACACTCCCATTCCTCTTGTTTAATTTTTAAGATGATCAAAGTTCCAATCCGGAGCAAAAGAAAAATTGTGCCATATTTTCTCGGCTTTTAATTTGTCTGGCTTTGTGAATTTATTCCCATAAAAAATGGTTTTATGTCCTTTCTCCCTACTGGGTTTGTAGGGACCTCAAAGTGTTTTTGAGTGGAATCAAGGAATGGCTTGCTAAAAAGGGACCTTTTAACATGTCGCCCAGTGCCACTCCCCGCTAGTGTCCCAGGATTGATGGGATTAGATTGGTGGGAATATGATTTATGGGAATATGATTTATGGGAATATGATTGCTAGGATTATGACTGGTGGGATTTGACTTCGATGGGATTTGGATTGATGGGATTGATGGGGTTACAACTGGTGGAAGCAGGATTTATTTGGATTAGGATTTATTTGATTTAGATTGGTGGGATTGTGAAAGTAGATTTTAGGAGAGTTGTAAACTTCCAGCCTTTATAGTCTTATAATTGTATATTAAATGACGCAAAGCAGAGCTTTTAAAAAAGTCTGAACTTGCTGGGCTGAGCAGAGTCTCCAGTGGAATTTTTACAGTGGAAAATACAGTGCAAAAAACCCCTGCAAGAACAGGAATAAAAAATCTGTGCTGCTGAGGAGATGGAGTGGGATGGGTTCAGTGTTACCTGTCCCAGAACCTGCGTGGCGTTTTGTCCTGTTTCTGCTTTGAGGATTGAGCTTTGGGGACAGAGCTTTTGCTGCCTCTTGAAGCATTTCAGTGTTTCCATTTTCAGACACCCTGTCCCGCTGCAGACACACACAGCTTGGCCAGGCAGGATTCTCTTTTCTATTTCTATTTCTTGCCCCTCGCCCAAGCCGCAGTGGATTCTCTTTCTGTTTCTGTGCCCCCGCCAAAGCTTCAGAATTCCTTTTTTTTCTATTTCCTGTGCGCCAAAAGCCGCAGGTTTCTTTTATTTCTGTTCCTCTGCCAAAGCTGCAGAATTCTTCTTTATTTTTCTATTTCGTTCCCTCGCCAAAAGCTGCAGGATTGACTTCTTTTTCTTTATTTCTGTGTCCCTGCCAAAACTTCGCAGGATTCCTTTTTTCTATTTCTATTTTTCCCCTCCCCCGCCAAAAGCTGCAGGATTGATTCCCTCTCTTTTCTATTTCTGTTCCCCGCCAAAAAGCTGCAGGATTCTCTTCTTTTTTTCTGTTCCCCCTGCCAAAGCTGCAGGATTCTCTTTCTTTTCTGTTCCTCTGCCAAAGCTGCAGAATTTTCTTCTTTTTCTATTTCTGTGCCCCTGCCAAAGCTGCAGGATCCCTTTTTTCTATTTCTGTGTCCCCTGCCCAAGCTGCAGGATTCCCCTCTTCTTTTCATTTCTGTACTCTGTAAAGCTGCAGAATTCTTTTTCTGTTTCTGTGCCCAAAGCTGGCTCTCAGCTGTGGTAAGAGGGAAGTAGCAGGTTCCTCAGTTTGTGGAGCTGATGAACTCAGTGCCTGTGACCCTGGAGTCCTAGGCCGCCCAGGCTGCAGGGGGCAAAAGGCCCCAGGTTTTGGGGAGCCTGGCTGAAGCCCCCTCAGCACTCCCCAGGATGTGACTCAGCACCTCCCTGTCCCAGTGCAGGGCTGTTCCCATGCAAACATTTCTCTGTCGTGGCTCCAGGATGAAGTCACTCCTCTGTATAGACAGCAGTGCTCCTGAGCTCCATGTGAATCCCCAAGCGCCACTTCTCAAGCTCCCAGTGTCCTTGCTTCCCCTGTCCCCTTTGGGAAACGTGCTCTGTGTCCTGGAGTCTCCTGGGGAGGGAGGGGCAGGAGCCGAGCAGCAGCCAGGGGCCTGGCAGGTCCCTGTCCCTCTGTGCCTGTCCCCATCTCTGTCCCCTCAGGCTGCGGGACAGTCCCTGTTCCCTCTGTCCCTTGTCCCTCTTGTGCCTGTGGGCTGTGACAGTCCCTGTCCCTCTGTCCCTGTCCCTCTGTGCCTGTCCCCTCTGTCCCTGTCCCCTCTGTGCCTGTGGGGCTGTGACAGTCCCTGTCCCATCTGTGTCACCAGTAGCGCTGCGACTGTCCCTGTTCCTCTTGTCCCCGTCCCTCTGTCCCTGTCCTGTCACCTGTGGGCTGTGGACAGTCCCTGTCTCCTGTCCCTGTCCCTCTGTCCCTGTCCCCTCTGTCCCTGTCCTGTCACCTGTGGGCTGTGACAGTCCCTGTCCCTGTCCCATCTGTCCCAGTGGGCTGTGGCAGGTCTCCTGCTCCCTCTGTGCCTGTCCCCTCTGTCACCAGTGGGCTGTGACAGTCCCTCTCCTGTCACCAGTGGGGCTTGTGGCAGGTCCCTGTCCCCTCTGTGCCTGTCCCTCTGTCACCAGTGGGCTGTGACAGTCCCTCCCTGTCACCAGTGCGGGGCTTGTGGCAGTCCCTGTTCCCTCTGTCCCTGTCCCATCTGTGTCACCAGGGGCTGTGACAGTCCCTGTCCCCTCTGTCCCTGTCCCCTCTGTGCCTGTCCTGTCACCAGTGGGGCTGTGGCAGTCCCTGTCCTGTCTGTCCCCAGTTCTGCTGTCCCTGTCCTTGTCCTGTCCCTGTCCCAGTCCCTAAGCTGTCAAAGGTCTCTCTTTGGGGTTCTCTGCTTTGCTTTTCTGGAGGTGTTTTTGGGGTTCTCTGTGCTGTGCCCCCCCCATCTCTGCCCTCCAGTCCCCTTTCCTTTGAGAATCAAACCCATGGAGCAGTGCAAGGGACAAATCAGAGCCAGGGAACCTCCGGCCCGTGTCCAGGGGCTGCTCTCCCGTTTCCCTTCCCTGTTCTTTCCCCCTGTTCAGTGCCAATTACTCGAGCACTACCTGGGGGTTAATTACCCATGGCATGGTTCAGCTCTCAGCAGTCCCACAGCCACCCTCCCATCTCCCTTTTGCTCACTGCTATTTTCTCAGCCTTGTCCCCATGAGCTGTCACCAACCACAGCCAGACAGATTTGGCTCTTCTCACCTTCAGTGCCTCCCGCTCTTCCAGCATGCCCCAGCTGTGTGCACCAGGGTGAACAGAGTCCCAGAATTATTTAGGGTAGAAAAACACCTCAGGACTATCCAGTTCAGCCTGTGACTGATGCACACCCTGTCAGCAGCCAGAGCAGAGAGTGCCCAGCCAGGGAGGGGTGACTGTGCCCCAGTGACTCTTAAGCCACCCCCTGAGCAGCCCCTGCCACTGCCTGCTGCCCCTTTCTGGGCAGAAATTCCCCTTGAAACCTTGGGATTATGGGGTTGTGGCCCCAGTGCTCTCAGGCACCAGCTCTGAGCTCTTGGCTCCTGCTTCGTTGGGTTATCTTAGATAAGCAAAGCAGCTGATGGTTAAAAACGTTATTTATTACAAAGCACATCTTATTGCAAAGCACATCAGTCTCAACAGGCAATGGCACAAGCAATGGCAAAGCAGCAGCAATCAGCAAATGGCTAGAAGCCAGAATGGCTAAAAAGCCACAATGGCTGAAAGCACCAACTCTGCCAGTACAAACTCTTATACAGGATTTCCAACAAGCTCAGACACAAACTCAGACCAGCACTCCTTAACCTGTTACAATCCCAGTTTCTGAGCACACCAGGTTACCTATAGAGCTACTCACACAGTCTGTCTGTTCTATCTGAGAAATGTCAGCAATATTCTCACTGCAGCTCTGCTGTGTCTCAGTCCTGTCTGTAACTGTGGCCTGGAGCCTCCACTGCAGATATCAGTGTGTTTCACCTTCACTGGAGCTCACTCTGCTCCTCTGGCATTTGAAACCTGTCACTCACTGAAAGCATCAGAGCTCACCCTAAAACTGACTGACTGACTTCTACTCAAACATCTGCTTTGTGTGTGAGTGGGTTAATGTACTTCAATCCACCCAAAGGCTTTGATTCAATCCCTGCACTCTGATTTCCCTCTGACTCACTGACTCCAGCAGAGGTGCACCCTCCACGGGGGTTTGTCCTTCCTGCAGAGGAAGATGCAGTGAGTTTTGGTGGGAAGCAGCACAGATCAGATCTCTGGGGGGAAAAACACAAGGAGTGAAATACCCAGGGCAGTCCATAAATACCCAGTGAAATCCATAAATACCCAGGGCAGTCCATAAATTCAGTTCCTTACCACAATTAATTCAGTTCCTCACTACAATTAATTCAGTTCCTCACCACAATTCAGTTCCTCACCACAATTCAGTTCACTCACTGGTTCCTGTGGGAGAACTGGTTGGTTTTTAGTTTGAAATTCTCTTTTCAGCTTACCTGTGTTTATCGAATCCAAGCCCTTTTGCTGCAGCTGTCTCAGTGATTTTAATCTGTTCTCTGCTGTTTTGCTTTTCAGTGTGCACTGATGGAGAGAAGGTTTTTCCCCCTCAGGCCAGTTGGATTTCTGTAATTCCAGAGCTTGGATTTTTTCTGGCTCTTGCACCAGTCCCAGTGACTGATGCAGGTCTGGACTCAGGCATTTCCCTGGGAAGATTCTGCTTTGCTGCTCACTGGCTGTCAGAGGAACTGGCACAGCAGCTCAGCTGGCTCCTCATTTCGGTGTTTTGGTTTGGTTTTTGTTTTAAGCTCAGCAGAATTTGGAGCTCCACAGGAAGTTGTTCTGCCATTGCAGGGGTGGAAGGGAAGTGTTGGTGTGAACTCGTGTTCTTTTTGCTGACAGTGAAATCCTGACCCTCTGCAGCAGCCTCTCTGCACCCTGGGCTTTGTTCAAGGAGGAAATTGCAGTGGAGGACAGCAGATTGTTCCCTGTGCCATTCCTGTCTCACCTCAGCAGCTGCCTGGCCCGGAGAGAGCCCTGCCTGTCCTGTCCTGTCCCTGAGTGCTCCTGCTGGCGCTGTGCCTCTGGGAATGGCTCGTGCTGGTGCCCTGGAGCAGCTGCTGGCTCTGGGCACGGCTGGCGTGGAGATGGGAGGAGGAGAGCTGGGTGGCTGGGCTGCGATCCTCGGGGGGTTGGGGAGCTGCTGGGGATTCCACCGATGCAGCACAGCCAGGTGTCCCTGCAGGGTGACCCTGCTGGTCACTGCCCGGTGCGGGGTCACCTGGGATCCCCAGAGCTGGTGGATTTAACCCCTGCAGAGCCAGGCTGGGCTCTGGGCACTGTCCCTGATTTACCTGGGATCCCCAGAGCTGGTGGATTTAACCCTGCAGAGCCAGGCTGGGCTCTGGGCACTGTCCCTGATTTACCTGGGATCCCCAGAGCTGGTGGATTTAACCCTGCAGAGCCAGGCTGGGCTCTGAGCACTGTCCCTGATTTACCTGGGATCCCCAGAGCTGATGGAATTAACCCCTGCAGAGCCAGGCTGGGCTCTGAGCACTGTCCCTGCTCTCTGCTCCAGTCCCTGGCTGCACATTTGATTTTTGCTGAATCCCCTCCTGTGTGTCCAGAGACCTGAATGTGGGGCCAGGACTGAGCCTGGGAAGGGATTGGGGTGTCTGGTGTGGTGGGGCTGCTGTGAGTGCCACAGGTGCCCTGGCTCTGTGTTTTTGGGGTCGTTTTTATGTGGTTTTGATGACAAGAGCCATCCCTTGGGGCTGTATTTTTGGTGTGTGTTTTTGGTGAAAGGAGCCCTCCCCTGAGGCTGTGTTTTTGGTGTGCTTGTGGTGTAATTTTGCTTTGTTTTTGGTCTGTTTTTGCTGTGGTTTTGGTCTGTTTCTGGTCTGTTTTTGGTCTTTTTTTGCTGTGTTTTTGCTCTGTTTTTGGTGTGTTTTTGCACTGTTTTTGGTGTGGTTTTGCTGTTTTTGTTTTGTTTTTACTCTGGTTTTGATCTGTTTTTGCTCTGTTTTTGGTGTGTTTCTGGTCTGGTTTTGCTCTGTTTTTGCCCTGTTTTTGCCCTGTTTTTGCACTGTTTTTGGTGTGTTTTTTGTGTGTTTCTGGTCTGGTTTTGGCCTATTTCTGGTCTGTTTTTGATCTGGTTTTGCTCTGTTTTTGCTCTGTTTTTGCCCTATTTTTGCTCTGTTTCTCGTCTGTTTTTGCTCTGTTTTTGCTCTGTTTTTGCTGTGTTTCTGGCATGTTTTCGGTCTGTTTCTGTTGTGGTTTTGCTGTGTTTTTGGTGAGTTTTTGCTGTGTTTCTGCTCTGTTTCTGGTCTGTTTTCGGTGTGGTTTTTGCTGTGTTTTTGCTCTGTTTTTGGTGAGTTTTTGGTGAGGTTTTGGTGAGTTTCTGCTGTGTTTCTGGTCCGTTTTCGGCGTGTTTGCTGTGACTCGGGCTGACCTTCAGCCTGCTGACCGCTGTCCCTCTGTTGTAGCTGACGCTGACCATTGTCCCGGCAGACGGGGGGCTGGGCATCAGCATCGCGGGGGGCAGGGGCTCCACGCCCTATAAGGGGGACGACGAGGTAAGAGCCCCAAATCCGGGCTGGCCCTGAATCCCCCAAAATCCAGGGGAGGAGCAGCCCTGAATCCCCCAAAATCCAGGGCTGGCCCTGAATCCCCCTGAATCCCCCAAAATCCAAGGGCTGGAGCAGCCCTGAATCCTCCAAAATCCAGGGGAGGAACAGCCCTGAATCCCCCAAAATCCGAAGGCTGGAGCAGCCCTGAATCCTCCAAAATCCAGGGGAGGAACAGCCCTGAATCTCCCTGAATCCCCCAAATCCAGGGGCTGACCCTGAATCCCCTGAATCCCCCCAAAATCCAGGGGAGAAACAGCCCTGAATCCCCCTGAGTCCCCCAAAATCCAGGGCTGGAGCAGTTCTGAATCCCCCAAAATCCAGGGGCTGACCCTGAATCCCATTGAATCCAGGGGAGGAACAGCCCTGAATCCCCCTGAATCCCCCCAAAATCCAGGGGGTGGAGCAGCTCTGAATCTCCCTGAATTCCCCAAATCCAGGGGCTGACCCCTGAATCCCCCAAATCCAGTTGTTGGAGCAGCCCTGAATCCCCCTGAATCCCCCAAATCCAGGGGCTGGACCCTGAATCCCCCAAAATCCAGGGCTGACCCCTGAATCCCCCAAATCCAGTTGTTGGAGCAGCCCTGAATCCCCCTGAAACCCCCAAATCCAGGGGCTGACCCTGAATTCCCCCAAAATCCAGGGGCTGGCAGTGTCCCATTGTCACCTTGGGGTCCCTGCTTTGGGGTTTGGGGTGCCCTGCTTTGGGGTTTCTGTCCCCCTGTCACTTGGGGTCCCTGCTTTGGGGTTTCTGTCACTTTGGGGTCCCTGCTTTGGGGTTTCTGTCCCCTTCCCCAGCTCCCTGAGCAGCAGGATGTGTTTTCTCTGTTCCCCTCTCCCTGGCTCCTCTCCTGTGAGCTCGGGGGGGCTCGGGGGTCTCTGCAGTCCCAGGGCTGAGCAGTGATCTCCCACCTCACACAAGTTTTGTTCCAGGGCATCTTCATCTCCCGAGTGTCCGAGGAGGGTCCTGCAGCCCGAGCAGGGGTCAGGGTCGGGGACAAACTGCTGGAGGTGAGGACAGACTGCACACAGGAGAGGGTGCTGAGGGGTGTGAGTGCAGCTGGGAGGTGAGGGGGAGTCTGGTGAGCGTGAGTGCAGGTGTGAGATGGCTGGGGGGGGTTTGGGGGTGTGAGATGAGTGGGAGGGATTTGGGGGTGTGAGATGATTTGGAGTGGGTTTGGGGGTGTGAGATGATTGGGGGGGATTTGGAGGGAGTGGATTTGCACCACACATTTTAGACCAAATGAAGAGATGGGAGATGTGTAAGAGCTGACAACGTGTGGGGTTTGGGATGTGTGTATGGGGTCAGGCTGGTTTTATGGGGTGTCTCTGCTTGATTTTGGGGTTTCTCTCTGTCCCAGGTGAACGAGGTGCCCCTGCACAACACTGAGCACCACGTGTGGGGTCAGGCTGTGTGTGTGATGTTCAGGGCTGTGTGTATGGGATGTGTCTGTGTGATTTTAGGGCTCTGTGTGATTTTAGGGCTCTCTCTGAATTTGGGGTTCTGTTTCTCTCTCCCCCAGGTGAACGGCGTGCCCCTGCGCCACGCACCACGTGTGGGCTCAGGCTGTGTGTGTGGGGTCAGGCTGTGTGTGTGGGATGTGTCTGTGAATTTGGGGCTCTGTTTCTCTCTCCCCCAGGTGAACGGGGTGCCGCTGCGCTGCACCCAGCACCACGTGTGGGGCTCAGGCTGTGTATGTGGAGTGTCTCTGTGTGATTTGGGGGCTCTCTCCTGATTTTGGGGCTCTGTTCTCTCTCTCCCCTAGGGTGAACGGGGTGCCCTGCACCACGCACACGCAGTGGGCTCAGGCTGTGTGTGTGGGGTCAGGCTGTGTGTATGGGGTGTCTCTGTGTGATTTGGGGCTCTCTCTGATTTTGGGCTCTCCCCCCAGGTGAACGGCGTGCCCCTGCGCCGCGCCGAGCACCACGTGTGGGTCAGGCTGTGTGTGTGGGCTCAGGCTGTGTGTGTGGGATGTGTCTGTGTGATTTTAGGCTCTCTCTGATTTTGGGGCTCTGTTTCTCTCCCCCAGGTGAACGTGGGTGCCGCTATACCGAAAGCACCACGCGGTGGGGGTCAGGCTGTGTATGGGATGTGTCTGTGTGATTTTGGGCTCTCTCTGATTTCGGGTCTCTCCCCAGGTGAACGGGGTGCCGCTGCGCCGCGCCGAGCACCACGTGTGGGTCAGGGCTGTGTGTGTGGGGTCAGGGCTGTGTGTGTGGGGTCAGGCTGTGTGTATGGGATGTGTCTCTGTGTGATTTGGGGCTCTCTCTGATTTCGGGGTCTCTCCCCAGGTGAACGGGGTGCCGCTGCGCCGCGCCGAGCACCACGCGGCGGTGGAGGCGCTGCGGGGCTCGGGCAGCGCCGTGGCCATGACGGTGCTGCGGGAGCGCATGGTGGAGCCCGAGAACGCCGTCACCGTGACCCCGCTGCGGCCCGGCGACGACTCCAGCCCGCGGGAGCGGCGTGACGGGGCAGCCTGCTGCGGCTGGGCCCCGAGAGCGCCTCCACCCTCCTGCTGCGCAACGAGAAGGGCTGGGCTTCAGCATCGCTGGCGGCAAGGGCTCCACGCCCCACCGGGCCCGGGGACACGGTCAGTGCTGGGGAGCCACCCTGGGGCGTAGGGGCACGGCCAGGGCTGGGAGACATCCCTGGGGCGGGGGGGCACGGTCAGGGCTGATCTGTGCCCTGGGCTCCACGCCCCCCCACCGGCCCGGGGACACGGTCAGTGCTGGACCATCCCTGGGCTGGGGGCATGGTCAGGGCTGGGAGACATCCCTGGGGCTGGGGGCACGGTCAGGGCTGGAGACATCCCTGGGGCTGGGGGCACGGTCAGGGCTGATCTGTGCCCTGGGCGGGGGGACACGGGTCAGTGCTGGGAGCCATCCCTGGGGCGGGGCACGGACAGTGCTGATCCCGCCCCTGCGCTTCTCCACGCCCCCCAACGCCCGGGGACATGGTCAGTGCTGGGAGCCACCCCTGGGGCGTGGGGACACGGTCAGTGCTGGTCACTGGGACACATGATCAGTGCTGGTCACTGGGGACACGGTCAGTGCTGGTCACTGGGGACACACGGTCAGTGCTGGTTACAGGGACACGGTCAGTGCTGGTTACAGGGACACGGTCAGTGCTAGTCACTGGGACACGGTCAGTGCTGGTCACTGGGACATGGTCAGTGCTGGTCACTGGGACACGGTCAGTGCTGGTCACTGGGATATGTGGTCAGTGCTGGTCACTGGGGATATGGTCAGTGCTGGTCACTGGGGACACGGCCGCGCTGGTCACTGACATGGTCAGTGCTGGTCACTGGGGACACGGTCAGTGCTGGTCACTGGACATGGTCAGTGCTATCACTGGGGACTGACAGGTCAGTGCTGGTCACTGGGACATGGGCTCGTGCTGGCTATCACTGGGGATATGGTCAGTGCTGGTCACTGGGGATATGGTCAGCGCTGGTCACTGGGATATGGTCAGTGCTGGTCACTGGGGACACGGTCAGTGCTGGTCACTGGGGATGTGGTGGTGCTAGGTCGCTGCAGGTGAGCTGGTCACTGGGACATGGTCAGTGCTGGCTCACTGTGGGAGCACGGGCGCCTGGTCACTGATATGGTCAGTGCTGGTCACTGGGGATATGGCCGCGCTGGTCACTGATATGGTCAGTGCTGTCACTGGGGACACGGGCCAGTGCTGGTCACTGGGGATATGGTCAGTGCTGGTCACTGGGGACACGCAGTCAGTGCTGGTCACTGGGACATGGTCAGTGCTGGTCACTGGGGACACCGGGTCAGTGCTGGTCACTGATATGGTCAGTGCTGGTCACTGGGGATATGGTCAGTGCTGGTCACTGACACGGTCAGTGCTGGTCACTGGGGACACGGTCAGTGCTGTCACTGGGGACACGGTCAGTGCTGGTCACTGGGGGATATGGTCATGCTGGTCACTGGGGACACGGTCAGTGCTGAGTCACTGGGGATATGGTCAGTGCTGGTCACTGGGATATGGGCCAGTGCTGGTCACTGGGGACAGGGTCAGTGCTGGTCACTGGGGATATGGTCAGTGCCGGTCACCGACATCAGTGCTGGTCACTGACACGATGGTCAGGGCTGCAGTCAGTGCCGTCACTGGATATGGTCAGTGCTGGTCACTGGGGATATGGTCAGTGCTGGTCACTGGGACACGGTCAGTGCTGGTCACAGGATATGGTCAGGGTGCTGGTCACTGGATATGGTCAGCAAGCTGGTCACTGGGGACACGGCCAGTGCTGTCACAGTGCGGCTCAGTGCTGGTCACTGGGACACGGCCGTGCTGGTCACTGGGGACATGGTCCAGTGCTGGTCACTGGGGACATGGTCAGTGCTGGTCATCAGACACGGTCAGTGCTGGTCACTGGGGGCATGGTCAGTGCTGGTCACTGGGACACGGTCAGTGCTGGTCACTGGGGACACGGGTCAGTGCTAGGTCACTGGGGACATGGTCAGTGCTGGTCACTGGACATGAGCCAGTGCCGTCACTGGGAGATCATGCCGCATAGGTCAGCTGGTCACTGGGACATGGTCAGTGCTGGTCACTGGGGACATGGTCAGTGCTGGTCACTGGGACATGAGGGTCAGTGCTGGTCACTGGGGACATGGTCAGTGCTGGTCACTGGGGACACGGTCAGCGCTGGTCACTGGGGACACGGTCAGTGCTGGTCACTGGGGGCACGGTCAGTGCTGTCACCAGGAGACACGGGTCAGTGCTGGTCACCGGGGCACGGGTCAGTGCTGGTCACTGGGGATATGGTCAGTGCTGGTCACCGGGGACACGGTCAGCGGTCACTGGGGATATGGTCAGTGCTGGTCACTGATATGGCCAGCTGGTCACTGGGGACACGGTCAGTGCTGGTCACTGGGGATATGGTCAGTGCTGCCTACCCGATATGGTCAGCGCTGTCACTGGGGACACGGTCAGTGCTGGTCACTAGATATGGTCAGTGCTAGTCACAGGGACACTGGTCAGTGCTGGTCACTGGGGACACGGTCAGTGCTGGTCACTGGGATATATGGTCAGTGCTGGTCACTGACACGGTCAGTGCTGGTCACTGGACATGGTCAGTGCTGGTCACTGGGGACACGGGTCAGTGCTGGTCACTGGGGACATGGTCAGTGCTGGTCACTGGGATATGGTCAGTGCTGGTCACTGGGGACATGGTCAGTGCTGGTCACTCAGATATGGTCAGCGCTGGTCACTGGGGATGCAGCCGAATTCCGCTAGTCACCGACGACAGCCAGTGCTGGTCACTGACACGGTCAGTGCTGGTCACGTCAGGGACAGACCAGTGCTGGTCACGGGGTATGGTCAGCTGGTCACTGGGTATGGTCAGTGCTGGTCACTGGGACACGGGTCAGTGCTGGTCACTGGGGACGGGTCAGTGCTGGTCACCGGGGACACGGTCAGTGCTGGTCACTGGACCGCGGTCCCAGCGCTGGTTACAGGGGATATGGTCAGTGCTGGTCACTGGGACACGGTCAGTGCTGGTCACTCGTTGCGCTCAGTCGCCGAGTCACAGGATGGTACAGTGCGCTGGTCACCGGGACATGTAGTCAGTGCTGGTTACTGCAGCGACGGTCAGTGCTGGTCACAGCACCCGGGTCACCGCGCTGGTCACTGGGGATATGGTCAGCGCTGGTCACCGACACGGCCAGTGCTGGTCACTGGGGACATGGTCAGTGCTGGTCACTGGGGACATGGTCAGTGCTGGTCACTGGGATATGGTCAGTGCTGGTCACTGAGACCACCGGTCAGTGCTGGTCACTGGGACATGGTCAGTGCTTTGGTCCTACAGGGACATGGTCAGTGCTGGTCACTGGGATATGGTCAGTGCTGGTCACTGGGGACACGGCCGTGCTGGTCACTGGGACATGGTCAGTGCTGGTCACTGGGGATACGTCAGTGCTGGTCACTGGGAGACACGGGCCAGTGCTGGAGTCACTGGGGACTATGGTCAGTGCTGGTCACTGGGGACATGAGGTCAGTGCTGGCTCACTGGGACACGGCTCAGTGCTGGTCACTGGGACCACGGGCCAGTGCTGGGTCACTGTCATGGTCAAGTGCTGGTCACTGGAGTGGGGACATGGTCAGTGCTGGTCGCTCAGGATCTCCTTGCAGCCCTCCCCATCCCTGGGGTGGCATGCCTGGCCCTGAGAGCCATCAGGGGATCCCAGTGCGGGTTTGGATTTGGGTTCTGAGTTTTGCGGTTTGGGTCTCTGGAGTTTGGGGTCTGGGCTCAGTGCTTTGAGTTTGGATCTGGGTCTGAGTTTGGGTTTGAGTTTGGGTTTGGGTCTGGGTTTAGGTCTGAGTAGCTCTGGGTTTGGGTTTGAATTTGCTAGGGATTTGAGTTTGAGTTTGGGTCTGGATTTGGGTCTGGGTCTGGGTCTGGGTCTGGGTTTGTGTGTTTGAGTTTGGGTTTGGGTTTGGGTCTGCTTTGTGGGCCTTGGGCTTTAGGTCTGGGTTTCAGGTCTGGGTTTAGGTCTGGGTTTGGGTTTTGGGTTTGGGTTTGGGTTTAACCCTCACCTGTCCATCCCCTTGTCACAGCCAGGTTCCTTGCCCCAGGCTGCTCCCCAGCCCTGAACACTTCCAGGGATGGGCAGACGGCCCTCTCTCTGGCACTCCCTAGAGGGGACAGTTCACTGCCAAAGTCCCACTACCCTGCGATGCTGTCACCCCAGGCCCTGTCACCCTGTTTATAGCAGCAGTGGCTGCCAGTGCCTGCCGGTGACACCCGATCCTGCTACTGCCCTGGTGGCACAGATTGCAGGCCTGGGGCGGGGAGGGCTGTGCTGGGAGCAGAGAGGGTTTGTGTGGAGGGAGCAGGCAGCAGGGCAGGTCTGGGAGGGAGAGCCCTGGGACTGCCTGGAGCCTGGGACGGGCTTGGAGAGCCGGGCTCAGGGGAGGGTTCCTGGCTCAGGGAGGGTTCCTAGCTCAGGGAGGTTTCCAGGCTCAGGGAGGTTCCAGGCTCAGGGGAGGGTTCCAGGCTCAGGTGAGGGGTTCCTGGCTCAGGTGAGGGGGTTCCAGGCTCAGGGTGAGGGGTTCCAGGCTCAGGGGAGGGTCCCAGGCTCAGGCTCAGGGTTCCAGGCTCAGAGGGAGGGTTCCTGGCTCAGGGGAGGGGTCCCAGGCTCAGGCTCAGGGGTTCCAGGCTCAGGTGAGGGGATTGGTGGCTCAGGGGAGGGTTCCTGGGCTGCCCTGACCCCTCTGGCTCTGTGCAGGGGATCTTCATCTCCCGGATTGCAGAGGGAGGAGCCGCCCACCGGGACGGGATCCTGCGAGTCGGGGACAGAGTCATCTCGGTGAGTGTGTGGGGAGGGGCTGCCTGGGCCCCTGCCCCTCCCCAGCTGGCTCTGGGGCTCCTTCCTGCAGCTCCTGAGCCCCCTGGGACAGCATCTCGTTCTGTCGGGTGGTGGCTGCAGTCACAGCTCACCTTTCCCAGGTGCTGTCCCCAGGAATGGCATGGGGGGGGGGGCACACAGCAGCCCTGCCCCAGCCTGGGGTCACTCTGGGGCCTGGGTGGCAGCTGGGGACAGAGCCAGGGGACAGGGGAGCTCCTGGGGATGGCCAGGGGACAGGGGAGCCCCTGGGGACAGGCAGGGGACAGGGGAGCCCCTGGGGATGGCCAGGGGACAGGGGAGCTCCTGGGGATGGCCAGGGGACAGGGGAGCCCCTGGGGACAGCCAGGGGACAGGGGAGCCCCTGGGGACACAGCCAGGGGACAGGGGAGATCCTGGGGACACATCCAGGGGACAGGGGAGCCCCTGGGGACAGCCAGGGGATAGGGAGCCCCTGGGGACGGCCAGGGACAGGGGAGCCCCTGGGGATGGCCAGGGGGACAGGGGAGCCCCTGGGGACACAGCCAGGGGGATAGGGGAGCCCCTGGGGATGGCTAGGGGACAGGGGAGCCCCCTGGGGACACAGCCAGGGGACAGGGGAGCTCCTGGGGATACAGCCAGGGGACAGGGGAGCCCCTGGGGATATCCAGGGGACAGGGGAGCTCCTGGGGATATCCAGGGGACAGGGGAGCTCCTGGGGATACAGCCAGGGGACAGGGGAGCCCCTGGGGATGGCCAGGGGACAGGGGAGCCCCTGGGGACAGCCAGGGGACAGGGGAGCCCCTGGGGATGGCCAGGGGACAGGGGAGCTCCTGGGGACACATCCAGGGGACAGGGGAGCCCCTGGGGACAGCCAGGGGACAGGGGAGCCCCTAAGACAGCCAGGGGACAGGGGAGCCCTGGGGGATGGCCAGGGGACAGAGGGGTAGCTCCTGGGGACACATCCAGGGGACAGGGGAGCCCCTGGGGACAGCCAGGGGACAGGGGGAGCCCCCTGGGGACACATCCAGGGACAGGGAGCCCTGGGGGATGGCCAGGGGACAGGGGAGCCCCTGGGGGACACATCCAGGGGATAGGGGAGCCCCTGGGGACAGCCAGGGGACAGGGGAGCTCCTGGGGATACAGCCAGGGGACAGGGGAGCCCCTGGGGACAGCCAGGGGACAGCCCCTGGGACAGCCAGGGGACAGGGAGCCCCTGGGGATGGCCAGGGGACAGGGGAGCCCCTGGGGACATCCAGGGGACAGGGGAGCGCCAGGGGTGGCAGGGGCACGTGCTGGAGCAGGAGGAGCTGCCCGGGGGTGCCTCAGTGTGTCCCTGCCTCACCTGAGCTCTGGCCTGGGGCTCCCTCCTGTCCCTGCGGGTCTCTCTGCTGTCACCTCCTGTCCCTGCTGCTGCTGCTGCTCCTGCAGGAGCCTCTGGTCCTCGCCAGGCTGCTGCAGCCCCTGGGCACCCTGCGGGGGCTGGGCTGGGCTGGGCACCCTGCGGGTGGTTTTCTGTCCCTGTTACACCCTGCAGGTGGTTTTCTGGCTCTGTTACACCCTGCAGGGGCTGTGCTGTCTCTGTTACACCCTGCAGGTGTTTTTCTCTCTCTGTTACACCCTGCAGGAGCTGTGCTGTCTCTGTTACACCCTGCAGGAGCTGAGCTGTCTCTGTTACACCCTGCAGGTGTTTTTCTGGCTCTGTTACACCCTGCAGGAGCTGTGCTGTCTCTGTTACACCCTGCAGGTGGTTTTCTGGCTCTGTTACACCCTGCAGGGGCTGAGCTGTGCTGGTGGTGGGTTCTGGCCCAGCCTCGGTGCTCACAGCACTCTGCTGGCGTGGGTAAACACTGATACAGCCTGGCCAGTGCTGGCTTCTGTCTGCCCTACCCCGAACCGGGGCTGCCCTGCCTCTGCTCAGGCACAGCTCAGCGGGCTGGGCCCGCCTCTGGCACTGGCAGGCACAAGTGTGAGCTGGGGTAGCACCTCTCCCTCCCCTCAGTGCTCCCCACTCCCAGAACCGAGCCCTGACCCTGGTCAGTGCCAGCCAGACTGAGTCATTTTGGATTTGCTGAGTCATTTTGCATTTGCTACGAGGTCATTTTGGATTTGCTGGAGTCATTTTTGGATTTACTGCATGGTGCACCTCGATCCATGACCATGGTCCATTTAGCATTTTAGCTGAGTCATTTTGCATTTGCTGAGTCATTTTGCATTTGCTGCATGGTGCAAGAGTGCTGGGGCCCATCCACTGGGGCTGCTTTCGCCACCCCTGTGGAACAAAGAACACAAATCTCCATTTCGTCATTCCACTGCTCTATTTACCATGTCATTTGGCCTGTATTAGAAGGCAGTCCACTGCCACTGGTGCATCCCTGAGTGAGCCAGGCTCCCAAACTCCCAGTTTTAGCCTGGCTGTGGTCAGTCCTTTTCACCTGCCCAGGTGTGTGTGTGGGCCATGCGTCCAGATTTGCAGCCCGGTCGCTTTCCAGCTTGGGCTGCTCACCACCCTTCTTTCAAAGCACGCTCCATTTTCCCTGGGCACACGTGTGGCATGCGTTACCTGTGTGGTGCTACCCATGTGCCATCAGTCAGTGGATCTACATACCCCATGCTCCCTGTGCTCGTGCTCCGTGATGTCCCTACTGTCTCAGGCTCTGTGCTCTGGCCTTGGGGCTACTTTCCCTGTGTGGTCTCTGTCGTGCTCAGTGCCTGTCCCAGTGCCTGTCCACTCCCAGTGCCTGTCAGTGCTCAGTGCCTGTCCAGTGCCTGTCTGCTCTCAGTCCTGTCCCAGTGCCTGTCCTGCTCCCGGTGCCTGTCCGGTGCTCCCAGGTGCCTGTCCCGGTGCCTGTCACTGCTGCTGTCCCGGTGCCTGTCACTGCTCCCCCGTGCTCTGAATGCTCTGGGCTGTGCTCAGCTGTGCTGTCCTGTGCAGTGCCGTCATGGTCCTGTCCAGTGCCTGTCCACTCCGGTCTGTCCAGTGCCTGTCAGTGCTCCCAGTGCCTGTCCCAGTGCCTGTCCTGGTGCACGGTGCTCCTGTGCCTGCGGTGCCTGTCCCGGTGCCTCCACTCCGTCCAGTGCCTGTGGGGTTCCTTGGCTCTCCTGTGTCTCCTCCTCCCGTGTCCACTCTCCCGTGTGCTCCTCACTGTGCTGCTGCTGTGCTGTCCATGTCTGCCCTGGCCAGGTGTGGGGTCACCCGCTGGTCACCCTGGGGTTCCTGCAGGGCTGTCACCTGTGCCTGCTCCACTCCTGCTGTGTGCTCCTGGCCACCTGTGTGCCTGCGCGCTGCACTGTGTGCTCACCTGCTGTGCTCACCTGTCCTGTGTGTGTCACCTGTGCACCTGTGTGCTCACCTGTCACCTGTGTGCTCACCTGTGTGCTCACCTGTGTGCCTGTGTGCTCACCTGTCACCTGTGTGCTCACCTGTCACCTGTGTGCTCACCTGTCACCCTGTGTGCTCACCTGTCACCCTGTGTGCTCACCCTGTCACCTCTGTGCTCACCCTGTCACCTGTGTGCTCACCTGTCACCTGTGTGCTCACCTCTGTGCTCACCTGTCCTGTGTGCTCTGCCTGTCACCCTGTGTGCTCTGTCACCTCTGTGTTCACCTGTCACCTGTGTGCTCACCTGTCACCTGTGTGCTCACCTGTCACCTGTGTGCTCCCCTGTCACCTCTGTGCTCACCTGTCACCTCTGTGTTCACCTGTCACCTGTGTGCTCACCTGTCACCTCTGTGCTCACCTGTCACCTGTGTGCTCACCTGTCACCTGTGTGCTCACCTGTCACCTCTGTGCTCACCTGTCACCTCTGTGCTCACTTGTCACCTCTATGCTCACCTCTGTGCTCACCTGTCACCTGCACTCCTGCAGGGCTGTCACCTGTGTGCTCACCTGCCACCTGTGTGCTCCCCTGTCACCTCTGTGCTCACCTGTCACCTCTGTGTTCACCTGTCACCTGTGTGCTCACCTCTGTGCTCACCTGTCACCTCTGTGCTCACCTGTCACCTGTGTGCTCACCTGCCACCTGTGCTCACCTGTCACCTGTGTGCTCACCTGCCACCTGTGTGCTCACCTGTCACCTGTGTGCTCACCTCTGTGCTCACCTGTGTGTTCACCTGTCACCTGTGTGCTCACCTGTGTGCTCACCTGTGTGCTCACCTCTGTGCTCACCTGTGTGTTCACCTGTCACCTGTGTGCTCACCTGTGTGCTCACCTGTGTGTGCTCACCCTGTCACCTGTGTGCTCACCTGTGCTGTGCTCCCTGTCACCCTGTGTGCTCACCTGTGTTCTCACCTGTCACCTCTGTGCTCCCTGTGTGCTCCCCTGCCCTGTGTGCTCACCTGTCACCTGTGTGCTCACCTGTGTGCTCACCTGTCACCTCTCTGCTCACCTGTGTGCTCCCCTGCCCCCTGTGCTGCTCGCTGCCCCGCCTGCAGCCCTGCCCGTGCCCCCCAGCGCAGACCCCTCTCTGGGGAGGGCTGGGGCCGGCTCTGAGGTTCCAGTTTCCAGCCGCGGGTTGGGCTGCAGAGCCCGGTGGCTGTGAGTGAGAGTTGTTGTTCCACGGGCTGATCCAAGCCCATCTTGGCAGCTCCTTTCTTCTTGTCCTCACTGTTCATTTTGGAAAGTTTTCCAGAACCTAAGGACTAGAAACTTCTAATTTTAGCTTTTTCCTGTCCAGTTTGTTGTTCTCCCCGCTCAGCTCTCCTCAGGTTTCTGCCCCTTGTACATCCATGAACACTCACATCCTTCCCAGTGCTTTGAGTTTCCAGGGAGGAAGTTTCAAATCTTGGTTTTGTAGGAAAGGCTCTCTGTCCTTTCAGCTCTCTGTGCCTGGGGTCACTCTAATACCCTAGAGCTGGCATGTCCCCTGGGCCAGCACGGGCAGTGGCACCGTGCCCAGGACAGCTCCTGCCACCCAGCACAGCTGCCTGCAGAGCCTGGCTGGGCTGTGGGTGACAGGTGAGGGCAGGGGACAGTGCACAGGTGACAATGGAGCAGGGGACAGTGCACAGGTGACAGTGCACATGTGACAGTGCACAGGTGACACTGCACGGGTGACAGTGACAGTGCAGCAGGAAGGGAATTGTTCTCAGTGGGTATCAGCAGGTGCCCGTGTCCCTTTGCCAGGTCGGAGGGGGCTGGCAGAGCTGAGAGGTGCTTTGGGGCACAGGAGCAGGACAGGGCTCCCAGTGTCCCCAGTGTCCCCAGTGCTCCCAGTGCTCCCAGTGCTCCCAGTGCTCCCAGTGTCCCCAGTGCTCCCAGTGCTCCCCAGTGTTCCCAGTGTCCCCAGGGCTCCCACAGCTCTCAGTGCTCCCAGTGCTGCCAGGGCTCCCAGTGCTCCCAATGCTCCCAGTGCTCCCCAGTGCCCCCAGTGCCCCCAGTGCCCCCAGTGCCCTGACACTGGCTCCCCTTGCAGATCAATGGGGTAGACATGACAGAAGCCAGGCATGACCAGTGCCCCCAGTGCCCCCAGTGCCCCCAGTGCCCTGACACTGGCTCCCCCTTACCAGATCAATGGGGTAGACATGACAGAAGCCAGGCATGACCAGTGTCCCCAGTGCCCCCAGTGCCCCAGTCCCCTGACACTGGCTCCTTGCAGATCAATGGGGTAGACATGACAGAAGCCAGGCATGACCAGTGCCCCCAGTGCCCCCAGTGCCCCCAGTGCCCCCAGTGCCCTGACACTGGCTCCTTGCAGATCAATGGGGTAGACATGACAGAAGCCAGGCATGACCAGGCCGTAGCGCTGCTTACCGCGGCCGCGCCCAGCATCGCGCTGCTGGTGCAGCGGGACGGAGCCGCCCCCGGCGCGGGGGAGCCGCCCCCCGCCCGCCTGCACTCGCCCCCGCCCGGGGCCGGGCCCGGGGCCGGGGACAGGGACAGGCAGAGCCCGGCCGAGGAGCCCGCGGCAGCGCCCAGGAGCCCCCCGGGCACGGGGCTGGAGGAGCCGTACCCCATCGAGGTGAGTGCTGGGCTGGGACTGGGCACTGGGGACATGGCACCTGCGTGGGGACAGGGCACCTGGGGACAGAACACCGAGAGCAGGGCACCTGGGGACAGGGCACCTGGGGACAGAGCACCTGAGGGACAGGGCACCTGGGACAGGGCACCAGGAGTGGGGACACTGCACCTGTGTGGGAACACTGCACCTGGGGACACTGCACCGGGATGGGGACATGCACCTGCGTGGGGACACTGCACCTGCCTGGGATGGGGACATGCACCTGCCCGGGGACATGCACCTGCCCGGTTCTGTTTGAAGGGTTGTTGGGATGGGGACTGGAGATGGGGTCATGGAAAGGCTTGGGCTTGGGGTGGGGGGCAGCTGAAAGCTCATCCAGACCCACCCCCGGCGTGGGCAGGGACCTCCCACCCCCAGGGACCTCCCACCCCCCAGGGACCTCCCACTGTCACAGGGACCTCCCACCCCCCAGGGACCTCCCACCCCCAGGGACACCTTCCCCTACCCCAGGGGTGTCCCACTGCACAGGGACACTTTCCACTGTCCATGGGATGTCCCCTACCCCAGGGACCCCATCTAGCCCTGCCCGCTCTCGGGGTTCCCCTTGTCCCAAATCCCCTCCACTCTCCGGGGCCCCGCGCCAGCTCCTCTCCGGGCTGCAGTCCCACGAGTGGAGCCCTTGGCCCGGAGTGCTCGCCCTGTGCCCGCCCGTGCACAGCGCCCCGGAGGTCCCTGCGAGGTGTCCCTGGTCTGACGCTGCTCTGTTCCCCAAGGAGATTCGCCTGCTGAAGGCAGGGGGGCCGCTGGGGCTGAGCATCGTGGGAGGCAGCGACCACTCGAGCCACCCGTTCGGGATCCACGAGCCCGGAGTCTTCATCTCCAAGGTGCGGGGGGGGCCCTGGGCCGAGCCCACCCCGGGGAGCCGGGGAGGGGCTTTGTGTGAGGGCAGGTGGGCAGGGCGGGCTTGGGAGATCGGGGCACGGACAGGTGTGTGCAGGTGTGTGCTGGGTGTGTGCAGGTGTGTGCAGGTGTGTGCAGGTGGGCAGAGGCGGGTTTGGGAGATCGGGCACGGACAGGCGAGTGTGCAGGTGTGTGCTGGGTGTGTGCAGGTGTGTGCAGGTGTGTACAGGTGTGTGCAGGTGTGTACAGGTGTGTGCAGGTGTGTTCTGTGTGTGTGCAGGTGTGTGCAGGTGTGTGTGCAGGTGTGTGCAGGTGTGTGCAGGTGTGTGCAGGTGTGTGCTGGTGTGTGCTGGGTGTGTGCAGGTGTGTGCAGGTGTGTGTGCAGGTGTGTGCTGGAGTGTGTGTGCAGGTGTGTGCAGGTGTGTTCTGTGTGTGTGCAGGTGTGTGCAGGTGTGTGCAGGTGTGTGTGCAGGTGTGTGTGCTGGTGTGTGTGCAGGTGTGTGCAGGTGTGTGCAGGTGTGTGCAGTGTGTGCAGTGTGTGCAGGTGTGTGCAGGCGTGTGCAGGTGTGTGCAGGTTTGTGCTGGGTGTGTGCAGGTGTGTGCAGGTGTGTGTGCAGGTGTGTGTGCAGGTGTGTGCAGGTGTGTGCAGGTGTGTGTGCAGGGTGTGTGCAGGTGTGTGCTGGGTGTGTGCAGGTGTGTGCAGGTGTGTGCAGGTGTGTGTGCAGGTGTGTGCAGGTGTGTGTGCAGGTGTGTGCAGGGTGTGTGCAGGTGTGTGCTGGGTGTGTGCAGGTGTGTGCAGGTGTGTGCAGGTGTGTGCAGGTGTGTGTGCAGGCGTGTGCAGGTGTGTGCAGGTGTGTGTGCAGGTGTGTGCAGGGTGTGTGCAGGTGTGTGTGCAGGTGTGTGCAGGTGTGTGTGCAGGGTGTGTGCAGGTTTGTGCTGGGTGTGTGCAGGTGTGTGCAGGTGTGTGTGCAGGTGTGTGCTGGGTGTGTGCAGGTGTGTGCAGGTGTGTGTGCAGGTGTGTGTGCAGGTGTGTGCAGGTGTGTGTGCAGGTGTGTGTGCAGGTGTGTGCAGGTGTGTGCAGGTGTGTGCAGGTGTGTGCTGGGTGTGTGTGCAGGTGTGTGCAGGTGTGTGTGCAGGTGTGTGCAGGTGTGTGTGTGCAGGTGTGTGCAGGTGTGTGCAGGTGTGTGCAGGTGTGTGTGCAGGTGTGTGTGCAGGTGTGTGCTGGGTGTGTGTGCAGGTGTGTGCAGGTGTGTGTGCAGGTGTGTGCTGGGTGTGTGTGCAGGTGTGTGCAGGTGTGTGTGCAGGTGTGTGCAGGTGTGTGTGCAGGTGTGTGCAGGTGTGTGTGCGGGTGTGTGTGCAGGTGTGGTGTGCGGGTGTGTGTGCAGGTGTGTGCGGGTGTGTGCGGAGTGTGTGCTGGGTGTGTGCAGGTGTGTGCAGGTGTGTGTGCAGGTGTGTGCTGGGTGTGTGCAGGTGTGTGCAGGTGTGTGTGCAGGTGTGTGCAGGTGTGTGTGCAGGTGTGTGCTGGGTGTGTGTGCAGGTGTGTGCAGGTGTGTGCAGGTGTGTGCTGGGTGTGTGTGCAGGTGTGTGCTGGGTGTGTGTGTGCAGGTGTGTGCAGGTGTGTGTGCAGGTGTGTGCTGGGTGTGTGTGCAGGTGTGTGCAGGGTGTGTGTGCAGAGTGTGTGCTGGGTGTGTGTGTGCAGGTGTGTGCAGGTGTGTGCAGGTGTGTGCAGGTGTGTGCAGGTGTGTGCTGGGTGTGTGTGTGCAGGAGTGTGTGCAGGTGTGTGCAGGTGTGTGCTGGTGTGTGTGCGGGTGTGTGCGGGGTGTGTGCAGGTGTGTGTGCAGGTGTGTGCTGGGTGTGTGCAGGTGTGTGCGGGTGTGTGTGCGGAGTGTGTGCTGGGTGTGTGTGCAGGTGTGTGTGCTGGGTGTGTGTGCAGGTGTGTGCGGGTGTGTGCTGGGTGTGTGTGCAGGTGTGTGCTGGGTGTGTGTGCAGGTGTGTGCAGGTGTGTGTGCAGGTGTGTGCTGGGTGTGTGTGCAGGTGTGTGCAGGTGTGTGCAGGTGTGTGTGCAGGTGTGTGTGCAGGTGTGTGCTGGGTGTGTGCAGAGTGTGTGCAGGTGTGTGCAGGTGTGTGTGCAGGTGTGCAGGTGTGTGTGCAGGTGTGTGCTGGGTGTGTGCAGGTGTGTGCAGGGTGTGTGTGCAGGTGTGTGCTGGGTGTGTGCAGGGTGTGTGCGGGTGTGTGCAGGTGTGTGCTGGGTGTGTGTGCAGGTGTGTGCAGGTGTGTGTGCGGAGTGTGTGTGCTGGGTGTGTGTGTGTGCAGGTGTGTGCTGGGTGTGTGTGTGCAGGTGTGTGCAGGTGTGTGCAGGGTGTGTGTGCAAGTGTGTGCGGGTGTGTGTGCAGGTGTGTGCTGGGTGTGTGCAGGTGTGTGCTGGGTGTGTGCAGGTGTGTGCAGGTGTGTGCTGGGTGTGTGCAGGTGTGTGCTGGGTGTGTGCAGGTGTGTGCAGGTGTGTGCGGGTGTGTGCGGGGTGTGTGTGCAGGTGTGTGCAGGTGTGTGTGCAGAGTGTGTGCAGGTGTGTGCAGGTGTGTGCAGGTGTGTGCAGAGTGTGTGCTGGGAGTGTGTGCGGAGTGTGTGCGGAGTGTGTGTGCAGGTGTGTGCAGGTGTGTGCAGGTGTGTGCAGGTGTGTGTGCAGGTGTGTGCAGGTGTGTGCAGAGTGTGTGCGGAGTGTGTGTGCAGAGTGTGTGCAGGTGTGTGCAGGTGTGTGTGCAGAGGTGCAGTGTGTGTGCAGAGTGTGTGCAGGTGTGTGTGCAGGTGTGTGTGCGGGTGTGTGTGCAGGTGTGTGCTGGAGTGTGTGTGCAGGTGTGTGCAGGTGTGTGTGCAGAGTGTGTGCAGGTGTGTGCAGAGTGTGTGCTGGGTGTGTGCGAGGTGTGTGCAGGTGTGTGCTGGGTGTGTGCAGGTGTGTGCAGGTGTGTGTGCAGGTGTGTGCAGGTGTGTGCAGAGTGTGTGTGCAGGTGTGTGCAGCGTGTGCTGGGCATGTGCTGGGTGGTTTTTGCTGGCTGTGTGTGCAGGATATTTTGGTTTTGTTGGTTTTTGCTGGCTGTGTGTGCAGGATATTTTGTTTCTGTTGGTTTTTGCTGGCTGTGCTGCTGTAGTTATCTGAGGCACGGGACAGTCTCCCACCTGTACAGTCAATTTATTCTGAGCCCCTTGGGAGGATCCCATGGCTTTTTCCATTGCTGGGTTCACTTTGGCTTTAATGAGTCCTGGAAGGTTCTGGCACTGCAGACAGGCTGTCACTGCTGGGAAGGTGCTCCTGGGCTGAGTGTGGCTGCTGGGGCTCCCAGAGCTGCTGGGCTGCTCTCAGCCAGTGGCCTCTGATCCCACCTTCCCACTCCAGTGGTGACAGCATGTCCTGGTTATAGGGACAGGTGTCTGCCAATAAAGGCAGGAGCTTGTCTTTGAAATGGAGAATGTAAACTCCCTTCCTCTAAATTATTATAATTTTGAAATTAAGGGGCTCTCAGGCACAGATGGGGGAATAAGAATAACAGTTCTTTCCTGGGAAAATTAAAATAGAAATGCAGTATTACACAGAACAATCCCAAACCCTGCCAGAGTCAGAATCCAAGCTGACACCCGTCAGGCAGTCAGGGTGTTGGCAGCAGTCCCATTCCATGGTGGCTGCATCCTCCTGCAGGGGCAGATGTGGTTCAGCTGGAGCAATGCTCCTGGAGAAGGGGCAGTTTCCTCTGAAGGTGCAGGGATGATGTGGAAAGGTCTGGTTTTCCTCTGGGATCCAGTGGGAAAGGCTGCTCTGGTGTTCCAAATCTCAGTTTTGATCTGGGTAGGAAAGGCTTGGCTCCTGCCCTGGCTGCAGCATCTCCCAGTGGGATGATGGAATTTTATCAGCCATGCCCTGGGACTCACTGGCCATGAACAGGAGATATCTCCTGGAGGGAGGATGGGCTGTGGGAAGATAAAGATGATTGCCCAGCTGGTTTAAAGCTGGCCCATTAGCAGGAGATATGTGCCAGGAGATCAGGGTCACTGCCCCACCCAAATTCAACAGATGGGGACAGAATTCACATTGCTGGGGTTCACAGAATCCACATTTCTGGTCACATCAACCCAACACTCTTCTGCCCTCTGTGTGTCCCTCCCTCACCCTGCGTGTCCCCAGGTGATCCCCCGGGGGCTGGCTGCCCGCAGTGGGCTCCGGGTTGGGGACAGGATCCTGGAGGTGAACGGCACCGACCTGCGCCAGGCCACGCACCAGGAGGCCGTGAGCGCCCTGCTGAGCCCCGGGCAGGAGCTGAGCGTGCTGGTCAGGAGGGACCCTGCTCCCCCTGGCATGCAGGTGAGTGGGAAATGGGGGGAATCCAACAGCCAGGGGCTCAGCAGGGTGGTCTGTAGGGACCCTGCTCCCCCTGGCATGCAGGTGAGTGGGAAATGGGGGTTTGGGGTGAATCCAACACCCTGGAGCTCAGCAGGGTGGTCTGTAGGGACCTTGCTCCCCCTGGCATGCAGGTGAGTGGGAAATGGGGGTTTGGGGTGAATCCAACACCCTGGAGCTCAGCAGGGTGGTCTGTAGGGACCTTGCTCCCCCTGGCATGCAGGTGAGTGGGAAATGGGGGTTTGGGGGGAATCCAACACCCTGGAGCTCAGCAGGGTGGTCTGTAGGGACCTTGCTCCCCCTGGCATGCAGGTGAGTGGGAAATGGGGGTTTGGGGGGAATCCAACAGCCAGGAGCTGAGCGTGCTGGTGAGGAGGGACCCTGCTCCCCCTGGCATGCAGGTGAGTGAGAAATGGGGGGGAATCCAGCCCCCAGGAGCTCAGCAGGGTGAGCAGGGACCCTCCTGGGGTGCAGGTGGAAGCTCAGTGAGAGGTTTGAAGGTAATCCAGCACCCAGAGCCTCACCAGGGTGGTCTCTAGGACCCTCCTGGCATGCAGGTGTGTGTTGGGTTGGGGGTTTGGGGTGAATCAAACACCCTGGAGCTCAGCAGGGTGGTCTCTAGGGACTCTGCTCCTCCTGGGATGAGGTGAGTGAGAAATGGGGAGTTTGGGGGGAATCCAGCACCCAGGAGCTCAGTGTGCTGGTGAGGAGGGATCCTGCTCCTCCTGGGGTGCAGGTGGGTGCTCAGTGAGGGGTTTGGGGGCAGTCCAGCACCCAGGACCCCACCAGGGTGGTCTCTAGGACCCTCCTGGGGTGCAGGTGGGAGCTCTCAGGGCTGGGGCAGTCTCAGCTGGTTTCTGGGGCAGTTTCTCAGCAGGCTGGAGCTCTGGGACTGGGTACAGCCACACTCCTGGCTGGAATTTCCTTCTCCCGTGGCAGAACCAGTCTCTCTGTTCATCTCCAGCTGGGGCAGGGTGAGATCTCCTGCCTTGGCTGTGGTGGCTCTGCCATCAGGAACAGAAAGGGAAGGTCCTCAGCCAGAGGAATGAACTGCCAGAGGAGGGCTGGGGCTGATTCAGGGCATTGAGAACTGTGCTCACTCCAGGGAAACGAGGAGACTCTGGTGTGTTTGCAGGAAATCTGCATTGAAAAGGCTCCAGGAGAGAAGCTGGGCATCAGCATCAGGGGAGGAGCCAAGGGCCACGCTGGGAATCCCTTTGATCCCACTGATGAGGGAATCTTCATCTCCAAGGTACTGGGGCAGCCCTGCAGGAGAGGGGGGATCGCTGGGGGGTGTGAAATGTGCTCCAGCCTTTCCTGAGAGTGTGGAATGTGCTCTCAGCTATCCCTGGAGAGTGTAAATGTGCTCCAGCTATCCCTGGGCAGTGTGAAATGTGCTCCAGCCTTCCCTGAGAGTGTGAAATGTGCTCCAGCCTTCCCTGAGAGTGTGAAATGTGCTCTCAGCTATCCCTGGGCAGTGTAAATGTGCTCCAGCTATCCCTGGGGAGTGTAAAATGTGCTCTCAGCTATCCCTGGGGAGTGTGAAATGTGCTCCAGCCTTCCCTGAGAGTGTGAAATGTGCTCTCAGCTTTACCTGGGGAGTGTGAAATGTGCTCTCAGCTATCCCTGGGCAGTGTGAAATGTGCTCCAGCTTTCCCTGGAGAGTGTAAAATGTGCTCCAGCCTTCCCTGAGAGTGTGAAATGTGCTCTCAGCTATCCCTGGGGGGTGTGAAATGTGCTCCAGCCTTCCCTGGAGAGTGTAAAATGTGCTCTCAGCTTTACCTGGGGAGTGTAAAATGTGCTCTCAGCTATCCCTGGGCAGTGTAAATGTGCTCTCAGGGTCCTTGAGCAGTGTAAAATGTGCTTTATCTGAGTTCTGGAGTGAAAAGAATAAATTCCCTCTTGCAGAGTGATGATTGCACATTCACCTGGGGCATTTGTAGCAGCAGGAGGAGAAAACCTGGGGTTATTCTGGCAGTTAATTGAGTAATTGGGTTTTTTTCCTGCAGCATTCCAGCCTTTGGGGGCTGGAAGGGTCACAGTTTACCTGTGGCACTGAGTTATTTATTATTTGCCCCATCTCCCTCCCTGCTTTTCCCAATACTTGTTGTTTCAGCCTGCAGAGAACCAAAGTCCTGTTTGTACAACCCCCAATGCTTTTATGATTGACACGAATCTTTTATCAGTTACCACACCTGCTCCCTTGAGCTGTTTCTCCCCTCGGCCTCTCTTACCTGTCCTGCCCAGAGGGGTTCTCCTGCCTCTGATTTCCCCTGGAATTTGTGGTAACCGAGAGACAGAGTGGTGTTCTCCTCTTCTTCCTCTTTCATGCCTGATCCCTGCCTCCTCCCTCCTTAGTTTGTCTTTTTCTGCATTTCCCTCTCCCCACAGGGTGTGGGATGCATTTCTGGGAGATTCACTGTGATTCTGCATTTCCATTTCCCTCTCCCCACAGGGTGTGGGATGCATTTCTGGGGGTGCATTGTGATGTGGCAGCTTTTCCTCCTCACCTGCTTCTGCCCTTGGGGCAGCACATTTCCAATTCCCATTCTTTTATCTCACACACGAAATTCTCACACAGCTGCTCCCCCCAGCACCTGTGCAGCTTCTGCCCTCTCTGTGTGCCAAACAAAATACAGGAGATTCACTGCTTAGAGAAGGAAACAACTTTTGTCCCAGGTTTCTCATGGATCCAGCAGGTGTTTAATTTTTGTTAGAATTCTTTCTCTTGTGTTTACATTAGAGAAAGGTTTCTAGCTTGGGAAAAACTCTAAGATGAGCTTGAGAAAGTTGGACTGGAAAAATCCTAGAAGATTTTCCCTGGACCTGTGTCTTGTTTTGCAGGACAGGTGTCTGCCAATAAAGGCAGGAGATTCTCTTTGAAATGGAGAATGTAAACCCTTTACATCTAAATTATTATACTTCTGAAATTAAGTAACTCTCAGGCAAAGATATGGGAATTAGGAATAACAGGTCTTTACTGGGAAAATTAAAATAGAAATGCAGTATTACACAGAACAATCCCAAACCCTGCCAGAGTCAGAATCCAAGCTGACACCCGTCAGTCAGTCAGGGTGTTGGCAGCAGTCCCATTCCATGGTGGCTGCATCCTCCTGCAGGGGCAGATGTGGTTCAGCTGGAGCAGTGCTCCTGGAGAAGGGGCAGTTTCCTCTGAAGGTGCAGGGATGGTGTGGAAAGGTCTGGTTTTCCTCTGGGATCCAGTGGGAAAGGCTGCTCTGGTGTCCCAAATCTCAGTTTTGATCTGGGCAGGAAAGGCTTGGCTCCTGCCCTGGCTGCAGCATCTCCCAGTGGGATGATGGAATTTTATCAGCCATGCCCTGGGACTCAGTGGCCATGAACAGGAGATATCTCCTGGAGGGAGGATGGGCTGTGGGAAGATAAAGATGATTGCCCAGCTGGTTTAAAGCTGGCCCATTAGCAGGAGATATGTGCCAGGAGATCAGGGTGCAGCAGGTGGGACAGAATTCACATTTCTGGCCACGAGCTGTGTTGCAACCCCAGCCAGCCTGTGACAGGCACACCGAGCTGCCCCTGTGGCTGCCCAGGGTGACCCCCAGGTGTGTTCCAGGTGACCCCAGGTGTGTTGCAAGTGAGACCAGGTGTGTTCTAGGTGACCCCAGGTGTGTTCCAGGTGACCCAGGTGCCCCCAGGTGTGTCCCAGGTGCCCCCAGGTGTGTTGTAGGTGACCCCAGGTGTATTTCAGGTGACCCTAGGTGTATTCCAGGTCCCCCCAGGTGTGCCCCCAGGTGTGTCCCAGGTGTGCCCCAGGTGTGTTCCAGTTGCCCCAGGTGTGCCCCAGCTGCTAGGTGTGCCCCAGGTGTGCCCCAGCTGCCCCAGGTGTGCCCCAGCTGCCCCAGGTGTGCCCCAGCCGCCCCGGCCGTTGCAGGTGAGCTCCCCAGGTGTGCCCCAGGTGTGCCCCAGGTGTGCCCCAGCTGCCCCAGGTGTGCCCCAACTGCCCGGCCGTTGCAGGTGAGCTCCCCAGGTGTGTCCCAGTTGCCCCAGGTGTGTCCCAGCTGCCCCAGGTGTGCCCCAGCTGCCCCAGGTGTGCCCCAGCTGTGCCCCAGCTGCCCCCAGCCGCCCGGCCGTTGCAGGTGGCCGGCAAGTGGCCCTGTGGCAGCCGAGGCGGCTGCAGGTGGGCATGCGGATCCTGGAGGTGAACCAGCAGAGCCTGCTGGGGCTGACGCACGCCGAGGCCGTGCAGGTGCTGCGGGGCGTGGGCGGCAGCTGCTGGTGCAGGTGTCGCGGCGGCTTGACCCCCGGGCGCTGACGGAGGTGAGGGGCGCCTGCCCGAGACCCCCAGACCCCCAGACCTCCCCCAGATATTCCTGCACCTGCCCGAGACCCCCAGACCCACCCCAGATCTTCCTGCACCTGCCCTGAGACCCCCAGACTGATCCCAGCTCTACCTGCACCTGCTCTGAGCCCCCCAGACCCCCCAGACCACCCCAGATATTCCTGCACCTGCTCTGAGCCCCCAAACCCACCCCAGCTCTTTATTCATACATCCCTGACTCACCTGAGCCCCCAAGACCCATCCCTGGCTCCTCCTGCACCTGCCCTGACTCACCTGAGCCCCCAAACCAACCCCCAGATATTCCTGCACCTGCCCTGGGCCCCCAAACCCACCCCAGCTCTTTATTCACACATTCCTGACTCACCTGAGCCCCCAGACTGATCCCAGCTCAGCTGTGCTGCTCACCAGTCCTGCTCCCCTCATCCCCTTCCTGTACCTGGATGAATCTAAATGCAGCTTGTTCAGGGTTCCTCTCAATTGCCAGCCTGAGCTGCAGGGATGGAGCTGGCTGCCCCAGCCCGGGCCAGTCCGGGTTCTTGGAGTTCCGAGGCTGTTGGGGGAGCTCTGGCTCTGGCCTGGTGCTCAGTCCCCGGGGCTGGAATGGGGCTGTGGGGAGGCTCTCAGGTGTGCTGTGCTGTTTGCCTGGCAGGTGTCCCCAGGGGTCATTGCCAACCCCTTTGCTGCTGGGCTGGGCCGCAAGAACAGCCTGGAGAGCATCTCCTCCATCGACAGGGAGCTGAGCCCCGAGGAGCTGGAGGTGCTGCACAAGGTGAGGGCCGGGCTGGGCTGGGCTGGGGCAGCAGGGGCTGGGCATGCCCTGAGCCTCCCTGTGCCAGCACTGCCCTGGGTCCCCTCTAAGCCCTGTGTGACCTCTCTGCTCTCTCCTGTCTCTCTTTCCTCTCTTCTCTCTCTCCTCCCTCTCTCTTTTCTCTCTCCTCTCCTCTCTCCTCTCCTCTCTCCTCTCTCCTCTCTCCTCTCTCCTCTCCTCCCCTCTTTCCCCTCTCTCTCTCCCTCTCTCCCCTCACTCTCTCTCTCCTTCCTCTCTCTTTTTTCTCTCTCCTCTCCTCTCTCTCCTCTCTCCTCTCTCCTCTCTCTCCTCTCCTCCCCTCTTTCCCCTCTCTCTCTCTCTCCTCCCTCTCTCTTTTCTCTCCTCTCTCCTCTCTCCTCTCTCCTCTCTCCTCTCTCCTCTCTCTCTCTCTTCTCTCCTCTCTCTCCTCTCTCCTCTCTCCTCTCTCCTCTCCTCCCCTCTCTCACCTCTCTCTCTCTCCCCTCTCTCCCCTCACTCTCTCTCTCCTCCCTCTCTTCTCTCTCTCCCCTCACTTTCTCTCCTCTCTCTCTGTCCCTGCCAGCAGAGGCTGCACAGGGAGCAGCCTGTGGCCACGCAGCAGCTCGAGGAGGAGGCAGAGGTGAGCAGCACAGGGGAAGGGCTGCAGGGAGCCCCAAAAGGAGTTTGTGCCCCAAAGCTCGAGTTCTGCACTCCTTCCCCTAGAGGGACGTGGCTCTGGGGACAGGGGAATGGATCAGAACTGAAGGAATGTGTAAGGGGTTGGGGAGAATGGGCTGGGTCAGAAACCTTGGCTTCTCCTCAGGGTTACAAACATTGCCTTCTCCTCAGGGTTACAAACCTTGGCTTCTCCTCAGGGTTAGAAGGGCAGTACATGGGAAGCAGTATTGCAAGAAGCTGTACAGTGACTGTGAGTTAAGGCTGGGAAAAGGAACTGTAGGGGAATTTCGGACTTGCCTTGTTACAGATCCAGCCAGTGCAGATCTGTTGGAGCAAACAGCTGTGGCACCTTCTCTCCTCCATGGGGAGTGCCCTGGGGGCAGGAGGGGGCTCTGAGCAGCAGTGGTGTTTGTGACATGTTCTCTGTGAGGTTTCTCAGGCCTGGCTCTGGCAGGAGTTCACGTGGTTGTTCTGAACAATTCCAGCTCTTTTTTTCAGTTCAGTGGGAGTTGAGTTTGCAGATAATTTTGGATATTTCTGGGGTGGCTCCAGTCCCTGTCAGTGCTGTTCCTCACAGGTTTAGCTGACTTTGCCTGACCTGCTCCTGGTTTTTGTGTTTTTTCCCCCTCCAGAGCATCCCCAGTGAACCCCTGCGCCTGGATTACAGAACCCTGGCAGCACTGCCCAGCTCGGGGCTGCAGAGAGGGAACCGAGCTGTGAGTGGGGCTGGGGGGGCTGGGGGTCCTGGGGGGCTGGGGGGGCTGTGATCCCCATGGGACATCCCTGGTCCCCCCCGAGCTCCCTCCAGCCTGGTGTGGGAGGCGACAGCCAAGGAAGAGTGGGAGCAGAGCAGGGCAGCGAGCCAGGAGCCAGCTGAGAAATGAGGATGGGAGTGAGAAACGGGGAGAGCAAGGGCCAGGCACCTGTGCCCAGGTACCTGCTGTACCTGACTGCACACACCTGTGCCCAGGTACCTGCTGCACCTGCACACACCTGTGCCCAGGTACCTGCTGTACCTGCCCTGCCCTGCACACACCTGTGCCCAGGTACCCTGCTGTACCTGCCCTGCACACACCTGTGCCCAGGTACCCTGCTGCACCTGCTGTACCTGCCCTGCACACACCTGTGCCCAGGTACCTGCTGCACCTGCTGTACCTGCCCTGCACACACCTGTGCCCAGGTACCTGCTGTACCTGCCCTGCCCTGCACACACCTGTGCCCAGGTACCTGCTGTACCTGCCCTGCACACACCTGTGCCCAGGTACCTGCTGCACCTGCTGTACCCTGCCCTGCACACACCTGTGCCCAGGCACCTGCTGTACCTGCCCTGCCCTGCACACACCTGTGCCCAGGTACCTGCTGTACCTGCCCTGCACACACCTGTGCCCAGGTACCTGCTGCACCTGCTGTACCTGCCCTGGGTATCATCATACCTGTGCCCAGGTACCTGCTGTACCTGCCCTGCCCCTGCACACACCTGTGCCCAGGTACCTGCTGTACCTGACTGCACACACTGTGCCCAGGTACCTGCTGTACCTGCCCTGCACACACCTGTGCCCAGGTTCCTGCTGTACCTGCCTGCCCTGCACACACCTGTGCCTTCCAGGTGTACCTGCTGTACTTGCTGTACCTGCACGACACTCCGTGCTCAGGTACCTGCTGTACTCTGCTGTACCTGCTGTACCTGCACACACCCGTGCTCAGGTACCTGCTGTACCTGCCCTGCACACACTCCGTGCCCAGCTACTCCGTTGCACCTGCCCTGCACACACCCGTGCCCAGGTTCCTGCTGTACCTGCCTGCCCTGCACACACCTGTGCCCAGGTACCTGCTGTACCTGCCCTGCACACACACCTGTGCTCAGGTACCTGCTGTACCTGCCTGCCCTGCACACACACCTGTGCCCAGGTACCTCGCTGTACCTGCCCTGCACACACCTGTGCCCAGGTACCTGCTGTACCTGCCCTGCACACACCTGTGCTCAGGCACCTGCTGTGCCTGCCTCGTCTCTGCACACACCCATGCCCAGGTATCTGCCGCAGCCTGCCCTGCACACACCTGTGCCCAGGTACCTCGCTGTACCTGCACACACCTGCGCCCAGGTTCCTGCTGTACCTGCCTCGCCCTGCACACACACCTGTGCCCTGGCACCTGCTGCACCTGCCTGCCCTGCACACACACCCGTGCCCAGGCACCCGCTGTACCTGCCTCGCCCTGCACATCACCTGTGCCCAGGTACCTGCTGTACCTGCACACAGCCCGTGCCCAGGTACCCGCTGTACCTGCCTGCCCTGCACACACCTGTGCCCTGGTACTCCGCTGTACCTGCACACACCTGTGCCCAGGTACCTGCTGTACCTGCCCTGCACACACCTGCAGCCCAGGTACCCGCTGTACCTGCCCTGCACACACCTGTGCCCAGGTACCTGCTGCACCCGCCCTGCACAACACCTGTGCCCAGGTTCCTGCCGTACCTGCACACACCTGTGCCCAGGTACCTGCTGTACCTGCCTCGCCCCAGACACCTGTGCCCAGGGTACCTGCTGCACTCCTGCCCTGCACACACCTGTGCCCAGGTACCTGCTGTACCCGCTGTACCTGCACACACCTGTGCCCAGGTACCTGCTGCACCTGCCTGCACACACACCTGTGCCCAGGTTCCTGCTGTACCTGCCTGCACACACCTGTGCCTCAGGCACCTGCTGTACCTGCCTGCCCCACTTAATACCTGTGCCCAGGTACCTGCTGTACCTGCCCTGCACACACCTGTGCCCAGGTTCCTGCTGTACCTGCCCTGCACACACCTGTGCCCAGGTTCCTGCTGTACCTGCCTGCACACACCTGTGCCCAGGTTCCCTGCTGTACCTGCCTGCCCTGCACACACCTGTGCCCAGGTACCTGCTGTACCTGCTGTACCTGCACACACCCGTGCCCAGGTACCTGCTGTACCTGCCCTGCACACACCTGTGCCCAGGTTCCTGCTGTACCTGCCCTGCACACACCTGTGCCCAGGTACCTGCTGTACCTGCCTGCCCTGCACACACCTGTGCCCAGGTTCCTGCTGTACCTGCCTGCACACACCTGTGCCCAGGTTCCTGCTGTACCTGACTCCTCTTCACCTTTTCCCCCATTCCAGGAGAGTTCTGCTCTGCTGGTGTCTCTGCTCTGTTCCCTCCAGCCTGCCTCCTCGCAGTCAGCTCTGCCTGGGCTCCAGCCCCGCCTCCCTGTCTCAATGTCTAGCCTTTGATTCCCCCTCTTGCTGTTCACACCACAGAGCAGCATCAGGAAAAGTTGTTCATTTTTAGCTCTGGGTGTACCTACAGGAGCTGGAGGAGGGGCAGAGTGAGCCCCAGGCAGCAGCTGCCCTCAGCAGGACAGCTCAGGTGTGGGCAGAGCAGGGCAGAGCAGATTTGGGCTGTATGCCTTGCAGGGCAGATTTGGGCTGTACCTTGCAGCTTGGAGCAGATTTGGGCTGTACCCTGCAGAGCAGAGCAGTTTTTGGGGCTGTGGCCTTGCAGATTGGATCAGATTTGGGCTGTTCCTTGCAGAGCAGAGCAGTTTTGGGGCTGTGCCCTGCAGAGCAGAGCAGATTTGGGTGTTCCTTGCAGATCAGAGCAGATTTGGGGCTGTGCTTTGCAGAGCAGAGCAGATTTAGGGCTGTACCTTGCAGAGCAGAGCAGATTTGGGTGTTCCTTTGCAGGGCAGAGCAGTTTTGGGGCTGTGCTTTGCAGAGCAGATTTGGGCTGCACCTTACAGATTGGAGCAGATTTGGGTGTTCCTTGCAGAGCAGAGCAGATTTTGGGCTGTACTCTTGCAGATTGGAGCAGATTTGGGCTGTACCTTGCAGATTGGAGCAGATTTGGGGTGTTCCTTGCAGAGCAGAGCAGATTTGGGCTGTGCCTTGCAGATTGGAGCAGATTTGGGTGTTTTGCAGGGCAGAGCAGTTTTGGGGCTGTGCTCTGTAGACCAGATCGCTTTTTGGCTGTTGCTTGCAGGCTGTGTGCTCTGGGAATGCCAGGCTCGGGAATGTGGGGCTGGCCCTGCTATAAATGTCCCTGTGGAGGGAAGGGCTGTGGGGTCAGTGCCTGTCCAGCTGTCACCAGCCCTGCTTTGGGAGGTGCCTGTGCTGGGTGCTGGGGCCGGGGGGTTCTGCTGCTCCTCCAGGAGCTGTGCCTGGGTCCCTCTGAGAGCAGGATTTAACAGGGCTGGTGAGATGCCCGTTCTGTTTGTGCCTGTTCCAAGCCAAGCTGGAAATTCCCGCTGAAGCACATGGCAGTGCCTGTTCGGGGGTGATGCTCCTGGCCGTGCCCCCAGCTCTGCAGCCCCTGGGGGAGCTGTGGCTGCCCCATCCCTGGAGCTGCCCAGTGGGGTTTGGGGCAGTGCAAGGTGTCCCTGCCCACAGCAGGAACAGTGTCAGCTTCCCACCCAAACCACCCTGGGATTCTCTGACGTTGCCCTCACAGCAAAATGATCAGAGTCTAGTTTTGCTTTCTGGACCGTGAGAGATGGAGAAGACTTGACATGTCTCAATAGCAGGTCACCATGGTTTGTTAATCAGCAACCTGTGCTTTCTGTTCTGGATCTATCTCTCTTCAGTTTCTTGCTGTTGATCCTTTTTTTTACTTGTTCATGGGATTTAAATTGGATTTCTTTGGGAGGATGCAGGGCAGCACATGTCTGTTGGGAGAGCTCGCTGCATTGCCCACATTTCTGCTCACCCAGAATAGAAATTGTGGCTGGTCTGACAGGAATAGCCCTGGGGAGCAAGGATTCCTCCCAGAGAGGAGTGAGAGCAGGAGCAGTGGGACAGAGCCAGAGCAGGACTGAGGCCTCACACCTGCCAGGCATTGTGGCACTCAGGGAAAAGGTAAAAGCAGGTTTTACGTGGAAATCACACAGCCACAGCAGCAGAACTGCTCAGGGCAGCACAGGCTCCGCTGGGAGCAACAGGGTGTGAGCCCAGCACAGAGCCTGGGCTGGGGGTTAGCAGGGCCCCCGAAATTCCTGAGCCTGCCAGCTGCCCCTGCAGGCAGCAGCCCAGCCCTGGGAGCTATTTTGGTGGCCACTGCCCTGACAAAGGAGCTGAGGAATGTGCTCTGAGCAGGAGAGGTCTTTCTGCTCCAGGAGGGGCTGGGATGGGAGCTTTGGGCTGTGCTCCCTGGCTGTGCCTGCTGCCCTGAGGAGAGCTCTGGCTGGGGTAACAGAGTGCTGTGTGTGTGTGTGCAGGAGGGTCAGGGTCAGGCTCTGAGCTCTGGCTGGGGTAACAGAGTGCTGTGTGTGTGTGCTGGAGGGTCAGGGTGTGAGCTCTGAGCTCTGGCTGGGGTAACAGAGTGCTGTGTGTGTGTGCAGGAGGGTCAGGGTGTGAGCTCTGAGCTCTGAGCTCTGGCTGGGGTAACAGAGTGCTCTGTGTGTGTGTGCAGGAGGGTCTGAGCTCTGAGCTCTGGCTGGGGGTAATACAGTGCTGTGTGTGTGTGCAGGAGGGTCAGGCTGTGTGCAGGAGGGTAACAGAGTGTTCTCTGTGTGTGCAGGAGGGTAACAGAGTGTTCTCTGTGTGTGCAGGAGGGTAACAGAGTGTTCTCTGTGTGTGCAGGAGGGTCAGGGCTCGGTCTGGGCTGTGTGCTCTGAGCAGGAGCAGAGCTGGGGCTGCACCAGTCCTGCCGTGAGCCAGAGACACCCACAGGGTGTGAGCTCTGAGCTCTGGTGGTTGGGTGTGCTGATGCACTGGGGCTGTTAAAGCACGCTCACCTGTGCAGGTGTGCTGGAGGGATGGGTGTTGTGTTAAAGCCAGGTGCTGTGCTGGGAGTGGCTCAGGTGTGTGAGCACAGCCAGGTGTGTGTGCTGGGAGTGTCATTTCTCTGCTCTCATCTCTCTCTGCTCTCATCTCTCTCTATTCTCATTTCTCTGCTCTCATCTCACTGTTCCCATCTCTCTCTGCTCCCATCTCTCTCTGCTCCCATCTCTCTCTGTTCCCATCTCTCTGCTCTCATTTCCCCCTGCTCTTTCCTGTTCCCATCTCTCTGCTCTCATTTCCCCCTGCTCTTTCCTGCTCTCTCTGCTCCCATCTCTCTCCTCTCATCTCTCTGCTCTCGTTTCTCTCCTCTCCTTTCTGCTCTCATTACCTCCTGCTCTTTCCTGTTCTCATCTCTCTGCTCTCTTTTCCCCCTGCTCTCCCTGCTCCATCTCTCTGCTCTCGTTTCTCTCATCTCTCTCTCTCCCCCAGCCCGCAGACCGCCCCCCGCCCCGCCGCTCCATGGAGGGTCCCTGCCCCGCGCTGTCCCCCCCGCTGGCCCGGGCGGGGTCCCCGGCGCCGCCCGCGGGCTGTGCCCCGTGTCCGGAGGAGCCTTTGGTGGACTCGCAGCCCATCCCGTTCAGCCAGAACCCGTTCGTGCTGGCCAACCGCGGGGCCCGGGCGGGCCTGGGCGGGCCGCCCCTGGGCTACGGCCGGGGGGGCGTGCTGCGGACCAGCCTGCACTGCCAGGCAAGCGGGGCGAGCGCCGCCTGCGGGCTGCTGACCCAGTAACGCTGGCCGGGCTGCTGACCGCTAACAATGGCCAGCTGGGCTGCTGACCGCTAATGCTGGCCGGGCTACTGACCGCTAACAATGGCCAGCCGGGCTACTGACCCATTAATGCTGGCCGGGCTGCTGACCGCTAATGCTGGCCGGGCTGCTGACCATTAATGCTGGCCGGGCTACTGACCGCTAATGCTGGCCGGGCTGCTGACCATTAATGCTGGCCGGGCTACTGACCGCTAATGCTGGCCGGGCTACTGACCGCTAACAATGGCCAGCTGGGCTACTGACCACTAACAATGGCCAGCCGGGCTGCTGACCCATTAATGCCGGCCGGGCTGCTGACCGCTAATGCTGGCCGGGCTGCTGACCCATTAATGCTGGCCGGGCTACTGACCGCTAACAATGGCCAGCCGGGCTGCTGACCGCTAATGCTGGCCGGGCTACTGACCCATTAATGCTGGCCGGGCTGCTGACCATTAATGCTGGCCAGCCGGGCTGCTGACCGCTAATGCTGGCCGGGCTACTGACCGCTAACAATGGCCAGCCGGGCTGCTGACCCATTAATGCTGGCCGGGCTGCTGACCCATTAATGCTGGCCGGGCTACTGACCCATTAATGCTGGCCAGCCGGGCTGCTGACCGCTAACAATGGCCAGCCGGGCTGCTGACCGCTAACAATGGCCAGCCGGGCTGCTGACCGCTAACAATGGCCAGCCAGGCTACTGACCCATTAATGCTGGCCAGCCGGGCTACTGACCGCTAACAATGGCCGGGGCAGCACGGAGCCCCGGCTGAGCAACCAGCGCCGAGTGCTGCTGGCCATGAGTGCTGATAGTGCTGAGTGCCACCAGCCCTGAGTGCTGCTAGCCCTGTGTGTCACCAGCACCGAGTGCTGCTGGCCATGGGTGCTGATAGTGCTGTGTGCCACTAGCCCTGAGTGCTGCTGACCATGAGTGCCACTAGCCCTGAGTGCCACTAGCCCTGAGTGCTGCTGACCATGAGTGCCACTAGCCCTGAGTGCCACTAGCCCTGTGTGCCACTAGCCCTGTGTGCCACTAGCCCTGAGTGCCACTAGCCCTGAGTGCTGCTAGTGCTGTGTGCCCCAACTAGCCCCGTGTGCCACCAGCCCTGTGTGTACCCCCAGCCCTGTGTGTACCCCCAGCCCTGTGTCCCCAGGTGATTCCCGCCGGGATTTCAGGCCAGCCTTGCTCTCTTTGTGTGTGACATCCCTGCTGGGCTGAGCAGGGCCACAGCCGGGGTCACATCCTGCAGGTGGGAGCAGCTGCTCTGCCCTTCTTCCCTCCCGGGGCTTTGGGGGTCTGAAATCAGAGCAGTAATGTCAGCAGAGGAGCCGGGCTCTCGGCAGGGCCAGCCCTCAGCTGGGGCATCTGCAGCTCTCAGGCCCTGCAGGGAGCTCGCAGGTGTGGGCAGAGCCCAGAGCAGGAGCCTGCACTGTGCTGCAGTGGGAGCTGCAGGTGCTCGCTGTGTGAAAATCCTCATTAACTCAGCTGACCCTGAGCATGGCTGGGCTGGCACTGCAGGCTTGCATGGATAGATCCCTAAATCCCAAAAACCTGCCCTGAGACAGGTGAGGAACTGTGGGACACCTGAACAATTCCCTGAATCCCAAAAACCTGCCCTGAGACAGGTGAGGAACTGTGGGACACCTGAACAATTCCCTGAATCCCAAAAAGCTGCCCCTGAGACACTTGAGGAACTGGAAGCCCTGGACAACTCCCCTGAATCCCCACTCCTTCTCTTCCAGGCTGCCGTGGGCGAGGGAAGGGCAGGGAGTGCCCGGCGTGAGTCCCCCCTGTTCTGCCAGCTCCCCTCAGGGTGAGGCTGTCCCCGGACAGGTGAGGGGCAGGTAGGGGGTTGGGGCACTTCCCCATCCCTGGGGGCCATCCCAGCAGCAGCAGAGAGCAGGAGAGCAGCTCTGGAGAGTGGGCCAGAGAGGCAGGAGGGGCAGCTGGGCAGGAATGAGCTCTGGGGGTGAGGAATGAGCTCTGGGGGGTCAGGAATGGGATCTGGGGGGTCAGGAATGAGATCTGGGGGTGAGGAATGAGATCTGGGGGTGAGGAATGAGCTCTGGGGGTGAGGAATGAGCTCTGGGGGGTCAGGAATGAGATCTGGGGGGTGAGGAATGAGCTCTGGGGGGGTCAGGAATGAGCTCTGGGGTGAGGAATGAGCTCTGGGGGGTCAGGAATGAGCTCTGGGGGGTCAGGAATGAGATCTGGGGGGTCAGGAATGAGCTCTGGGGGTGAGGAATGAGCTCTGGGGGTCAGGAATGAGATCTGGGGGGGTCAGGAATGAGCTCTGGGGGTGAGGAATGAGATCTGGGGGATGAGGAATGAGATCTGGGGGGTGAGGAATGAGCTCTGGGGGTGAGGAATGAGCTCTGGGGGGTGAGGGAATGAGCTCTGGGGGGTCAGGAATGAGATCTGGGGGGTCAGGAATGAGCTCTGGGGGTCAGGAATGAGATCTGGGGGGGGTCAGGAATGAGATCTGGGGGGGTGAGGAATGAGATCTGGGGGGTGAGGAATGAGCTCTGGGGGGTGAGGAATGAGCTCTGGGGGTCAGGAATGAGATCTGGGGGGTGAGGAATGAGCTCTGGGGGTCAGGAATGAGATCTGGGGGGTCAGGAATGAGCTCTGGGGGTGAGGAATGAGCTCTGGGGGTCAGGAATGAGATCTGGGGGGTCAGGAATGAGCTCTGGGGGGTGAGGGAATGAGATCTGGGGGGATGAGGAATGAGATCTGGGGGTGAGGGAATGAGCTCTGGGGGTGAGGGAATGAGCTCTGGGGGGTGAGGAATGAGCTCTGGGGGTCAGGAATGAGCTCTGGGGGGTCAGGAATGAGATCTGGGGGGTGAGGAATGAGCTCTGGGGGTGAGGAATGAGCTCTGGGGGTCAGGAATGAGATCTGGGGGGTCAGGAATGAGATCTGGGGGGTGAGGAATGAGATCTAGGGGTGAGGAATGAGCTCTGGGGGGTCAGGAATGAGATTTGGGGGGTCAGGAATGAGCTCTGGGGGTCAGGAATGAGATTTGGGGGGTCAGGAATGAGCTCTGGGGGGTCAGGAATGAGATTTGGGGTGAGGGAATGAGATCTGGGGGGTGAGGGAATGAGATATGGGGGTCATAAATGAGATCTGGGGATCAGAAATGAGCTCTGGGGGTTAGAAATGAACTCTGGGGGTGAATTAATTGCAGGGAGATGAGGAGGGGCTGCAGCACGGGGCTGGGAGGGAATGGTCTGTTGGAGCAGTGCCCCTGTACAGAGATTCTCTAAGCCTGGCAGCTGGAGTGAGCTCAGGAGCTGCTAGTCAGGATGGGGAAAAGGACCCCTGGGCGCAGGAGCCAGGGCTGGCCAGAGCTGCAGAGCATCCCTGGCTGTGTGTGTGAGCCCAGAGCTGTCAGGGCAGCAGGGTCAGAGCTGCATTTTTGCTCAGATCTGGTTTTTGATCCCCCCGTCCCTCCCCATGGCAGGAGGTGTCACAGCTCAGCTGAGCCTTCTGCAGTTAAATGAATTTCATAGATTTTTAAATTTTCCCAGTCATTGCCCGTCCCTGGGTTTTATATTGGCCAGAGTGAATTGCCAGTTGAAATCTCTTTTCTCTCCTTGGTCATTTTGGGTGTCTTGAGTTCCTTTTGGAGCCCAGCTGTTCTGCAGCTGCCGCCCACAGCTCTGGCACCGCCCTGGACCCTGGGGACCCATCCCAGGAGCTCTGGGGACCCACTTCGGATCCGGTGACCCCTCCCATCCCTGCTGACCCCTCCCAGCTCTGCCCTGCTGACCCCTCCCATCCCATCCCTGCTGACCCCTCCCATCCCTGCTGACCCTCCCAGGAGCCCTGCTGACCCCCCTCCCATCCCATCCCTGCTGACCCCTCCCAGCCCTGCTGACCCCTCCCAGGAGCCCCTGCTGACCCATCCCATCCCTGCTGACCCCTCCCAGCCCTGCTGACCCCCTCCCAGGAGCCCCTGCTGACCCCTCCCATCCCAGCCCTGCTGACCCCTCCCAGCCCTGCTGACCCATCCCAGCCCTGCTGACCCATCCCATCCCATCCCTGCTGACCCCTCCCAGGAGCCCTGCTGACCCCCTCCCAGCCCCTGCTGACCCCTCCCAGGGAGCCCTGCTGACCCCTCCCATCCCTGCTGACCCCCTCCCAGCCCTGCTGACCCCTCCCAGCCCTGCTGACCCCTCCCAGCTCTCAGGGCTGGGCAGGAGCTCTCAGGTGAGCAGAGTCACCTGGGCTGAGGTGAGGAAGGGTCAGGGGCAGGATGGGGCAGAGCTCCAGCCCATCTCCTGTTCCTGCTCAGCCTGTCTCACATCTCCTGCAGTTCCTGGATCATTTAGAATTGAGTGTTCAGCCAGATTAGGGGATGCTGTTGCAGTTGAGCCATTCCAGTGCCCTTTGCCCAGCCTCTGTTTCCCTGTTTACATTTCTGACAGCAGCTGTGGTATTCTGAGTTTTCCTTTTCCCCCAAGTGCCAGTTTTCTTTGAGATCTGTTTTCTCATAATCCCAGGTTGGTTTGGGTGGGAAGAACCTTCCAGACACTTCACCCAGCCCCTGGCCATGGCAGGGACACTTTCCACCATCCCAGATTGCTCCAAGCCCTGTCCAGCCTGGCCTTGGACACTGCAGGGATGGCAGCCCAGCTGCTCTGGGCCCCTTGTGCCAGGGCCTGCCCACCCCTTGAAGGATGAAAGAGTTCCTCCCCAAAAATCCCCTAAGCCTGGCAGTGTCAGTGGGCAGCCATTCCCCTGGTCCAGCTCTCTGGGAGCCCCCTGGGCAGTGCAGGGGGTTTCTGAGTCTGCCTGGCCCTTCTCCCTCCCCAGGCTGAGCAGTCCCAGAGCTCTCCCCCCCTCCCTGGCCATTCAGGACTCTTGATCTTGGTTGTTACTCCAGAGCAGAAGTTCACAGGAATTTTGTCTCTTATTCTCTGGCTCCATCTGCTTTTAATGTCAGTTCTTTGGTTTCAACATCCCGTGGTCCAGCCAGGATTTATTGGCTCATTTCAGAGAGTTCCTTGGGGGATGGAACCCTCTGTCCTGAGCTGGGATTGTGCTGGTGCCACGCTCTGCAGGGTGGGGGGAGGCAGGAGGGGTTTGTGCTGGGCTGGGGGGCAGGGGGGCTCCAGGCAGGGCAGGGGCTCCCGGGCAGGGCAGGGCAGGGGGGCTCCGGGCAGGGCAGGGCAGGGGGGCTCCAGGCAGGGCAGGGGGCTCCAGGCAGGGCAGGGCAGGGGGGCTCCGGGCAGGGCAGGGCAGGGGGGCTCCAGGCAGGGCAGGGGGCTCCAGGCAGGGCAGGGGGCTCCGGGCAGGGCAGGGGGGCTCCAGGCAGGGCAGGGGGCTCCAGGCAGGGCAGGGGGCTCAGGGCAGGGCAGGGGGCTCCAGGCAGGGCAGGGGGGCTCAGGGCAGGGCAGGGCAGGGGGCTCAGGGCAGGGCAGGGGGCTCCAGGCAGGGCAGGGGGGCTCCCGGGCAGGACAGGGGGCTCAGGGCAGGGCAGGGGCTCCCGGCAGGGCAGGGGGCTCCGGGCAGGGCAGGGCAGGGGGGCTCCAGGCAGGACAGGGCAGGGGGCTCCAGGCAGGACAGGGCAGGGGGCTCAGGGCAGGGCAGGGGCTCCAGGCAGGGCAGGGCAGGGCTCCCCCGTGCTCGGGGCTCCTGGGGGTCCCTGCCCCTCTCCCTGTGCAAACCCAGCTCTGGTTTCTCTCCCTGGCACTGCCCCCACAGGTGCCCCCAGCCCCCCGGGCCCCTCACCTGGCCGGCAGGGAGACTCGCTTTGTAAGTGAGGGGTGAGCTGGGAGTGCTGGGGGTGCTGGGGGTGCTGGGGTGAGCTGGGAGCTGCTGCTGCTGCTGCTGCTGCCCTGCCTGCCATGGCCCCGGGGGCTGCCAGCACCTGGGGGCTCCCTGGGGCTCCCCTGGCATCCCTGGGGTATCCCTGGGGCTGCTCTGGAATCCCCTGGGGCATCCCTGGCATCCCTGGGGCTCCCCTGGGAGCAGCACCCCCTGGCACCCCGGGCACAGGGGCTGCTCCCTGCAGCTGCTGCTGGGGTGGCACTGCCAGAGCTTCGGGGAGGAGCTGCAGGGGAAAGGCTTTGCTGGGGCTGGGGGCGAGTGAGGGGAGTGGGCATGAGCCCAGGGGGTGTCCAGGGGCAGGGGATGGAGCAGGAACAGGGGATGGAGCAGGGATGGATCAGGAGCAGGGGATGTGCCCAGGGGATGCGCCAGGATCAGGGGCTGTGCCCAGGGGGTGGATCAGGAGCAGGGGATGGATCAGGGATGGATCAGGAGCAGGATTAGGGGCTGTGCCCAGGGGATGGGCCAGGATCAGGGGCTGTGCCCAGGGGATGTGCCAGGATCAGGAGCTGTGCCCAGGGACCAGGGCTGCCCCAGAACTGGGGTCAGGGCTGGGATGTGCAGAGCTCTCAGGGGCTCCTCACCTGGCCAGGTGCTGCCTCAGGCTTGGGGCTGGGCTCTGGCCTCTCTGCAAGAAGCAGGTTTTGGGGGTGGGTGTCTGTGGCACCTGGAGCTCCCCAGGCAGGGTGGGCACTGGGGCACACTGAAGGCTTTGGGCTCACTGCAGATCCTCCTGTTCCTGTTTGCAGGCTGCCATTAACTTCATCAGCTCTCAGGACGACAGTAAATCAGTGAGTGTGACCCTGAGCTGTCCCTGCATCCCAGCAGTGCAGCTTGTTTCCTCCTGTTCTGGGTCCTCACTGCTCTCTGCCTCAGTCTGTGCAAATGCCTCAGGTTTTAGAGTGCTCCAGCTGGAGCCCCAGCAGCTGTTCCTGCAGCTTCTGCTCCTGTTTCCCTGCAGCTGCCCCAGTTCCTGCAGCCACTCTCTCACTGCAGATGTTCACTCTCACACATCCAGCAGTGATGATCACACCTGGGATGAGTTTCAGACTCTTCCCTCTGCTCCAGTGACTGCAGAGCTCTGCCTCAGTCTGCTTCACTGCATCCCAGCTGCTGCCAGTCCCCATTGCTGGCTGATTTCCCTGCTCCCATCCCTGGTGCTCACGTCCTGCCAGCACTTACCATGCCCTGCAGACCCCTGCAGCTGCTGCTGGTGCTTCCTTTAGTCCTTCCCTGTGATCCCCTGATGCTGTGTGACCCTTCCCTGTGATCCCCTGATGCTGTGTGACCCTTCCCTGTGATCCCCTGATGCTGTGTGACACTTCCCTGTAACCCACTGGTGCTGTGTGACCCTTCCTGACTGGGTCTCTGAGAGCTTTGCTTGCCAGGGAAGCAGTGGGGGTGCCTGGATTTGCATGGGTTTGCATGTAATTACATGTATTTACATGGGTTTACATGGGTTTGCATGTATTTACACGGGTTTACACGGGTTTGCATGGGCTGCATGGGTTTGTGTATTCACCTGCATGGCAGATGCTCACTGCCCTAACTGCTCATTTCTCTCTTTCTCTCCTCCTCTCCTGTTCCTCCTCTCCCTCTCCTGTTCCTCCTCTCCCTCTCCTGCCCTCTCCCTGCTGTCCTGGCTCTGAGCAGACCAAGCCTGGTGTGATCCAGCCCCTGTCCCTGCCTTCAAGTAGAGCGTGGCTTAGCGTGTCCCAGGGCAGAGCAGGGGGACAGCAGCCCCAACCCCTTCCAGCAGGGCAGCAACAGCCCCAACCCCTTCTTCCAGCAGGGCAGCAACAACAGCCCCAACCCCTTCCAGCAGGGCAGCAACAGCCCCAACCCCTTCCAGCAGGGCAGCAACAACAGCCCCAACCCCTTCCAGCAGGGCAGCAACAGCCCCAACCCCTTCCAGCAGCACGAGCCTGGCCTCAGGATCCACAGCTCTGTAAGTGGGGTGTGTGCTGGGTGTGGGGGCAGGACACCCTCCAGAGGGGGACTGTGTGTCTGTCACCATCCCACAGCTGACTCTGACACCCTCCCAGGGGTCATTCTGGCACCCTCTGTCCTGGTTTGCAGCACAGGTGTCTGCCAATAAAGGCAAGAGATTCTCTTTGAGATGGAGAATGTAAACCCCCCTCCTCCAAATTATTATAATTTTGAAATTAAGGGGCTCTCAGGCAAAGATATGGGAATTAGGAATAACAGTTCTTTACTGGGAAAATTAAAATAGAAATGCAGTATTACACAGAACAATCCCAAACCCTGCCAGAGTCAGAATCCAAGCTGACACCCGTCAGGCAGTCAGGGTGTTGGCAGCAGTCCCATTCCATGGTGGCTGCATCCTCCTGCAGGGGCAGATGTGGTTCAGCTGGAGCAGTGCTCCTGGAGAAGGGGCAGTTTCCTCTGAAGGTGCAGGGATGATGTGGAAAGGTCTGGTTTTCCTCTGGAATCCAGTGGGAAAGGCTGCTCTGGTGTTCCAAATCCCAGTTTTGATCTGGGTAGGAAAGGCTTGGCTCCTGCCCTGGCTGCAGCATCTCCCAGTGGGATGATGGAATTTTATCAGCCATGCCCTGGGACTCACTGGCCATGAACAGGAGATATCTCCTGGAGGGAGGATGGGCTGGGGAAGATAAAGATGATTGCCCAGCTGGTTTAAAGCTGGCCCATTAGCAGGAGATATGTGCCAGGAGATCAGGGGCACTGCCCCACCCGGCTGCAGCAGGTGGGACAGAATGCACATTGCTGGGATACACAGAATGCACATTGCTGGAATGCACAAAATGAACATTTCTGGGATACACACAATCCACATTTCTGGGATACACACAATTCACATTTCTGGCCACACCAACCCCACACAACATTCCCCTGACATTTCTCCCACATTCCCCTGGACGCATGTTCTCCCCGTGCTCAGGCTCTGTGCCCCAGCAGTGTGCCTGTGTTTCCCCCACCCGTGCCCACCTGTCCCTCTTGTCTGTCCTGCAGCCCTCGGCCGCCGGCCCCCGCCTCCCCCTGACGAGGTGCCCATCAACGCCAAGCAGGCCTACAAGACCTTTTGCTGCAGTGCCCCAGAGCCAGCCCCTGCTGGGCACACAGGTAACTCACACCTGCACAGGTGTGCCCCAGAGCCAGCCCCTGCTGGGCACACAGGTAACTCACACCTGCACAGGTGTGCCCCAGAGCCAGCCCCTGCTGGGCACACAGGTAACTCACACCTGCACAGGTGTGCTCCCAGAGCCAGCCCCCCTGCTGGGCACACAGGTAACTCACACCTGCACAGGTGTGCCCCCAGAGCCAGCCCCTGCTGGGCACACACAGGTAACTCACACCTGCACAGGTGTGCCCCCAGAGCCAGCCCCCCCGCTGGGCACACAGGTAACTCCTGCACAGGTGTGCCCCCAGAGCCAGCCCCCCTGCTGGGCACACAGGTAACTCACACCTGCACAGGTGTGCTCCCAGAGCCAGCCTCCCTGCTGGGCACACAGGTAACTCACACCTGCACAGGTGTGTGCCCCAGAGCCAGCTTTCCCCTGCAGGGCACACAGGTAACTCACACCTGCACAGGTGTGCCCCCAGAGCCAGCCCCCCCTGCTGGGCACACAGGTAACTGCTGCACAGGTAACTCCTGCACAGGTGTGCCCCCAGAGCCAGCTCTGCAGGGCACACAGGTAACTTCCCGCACAGGTGTGCCCCCAGAGCCAGCCCCCTGCTGGGCACACAGGTAACTCACACCTGCACAGGTGTGCCCCCAGAGCCAGCCCCCTGCTGGGCACACAGGTAACTCACACCTGCACAGGTGTGCCCAGAGCCAGCCCCCCTGCTGGGCACACAGGTAACTCACACCTGCACAGGTGTGCCCCAGAGCCAGCCCCCTGCTGGGCACACAGGTAACTCACACTCCGCACAGGTGTGCTCCCAGAGCCAGCCCCCTGCTGGGCACACAGGTAACTCACACCTGCACAGGTGTGCCCCAGAGCCAGCCCCTGCTCAGGTCACAGGGATGTGCTGGTTTCCTCTGGAAGCCGCAGGTGCTGCACCTGGCAGAGCCCTGGCTGTTCCAGGTCCTGGCAGAGGCCTGGCTGTTCCAGGTCCTGGCAGAGCCCTGGCTGTTCCAGGTCCTGGCAGAGGCCTGGCTGAGTCAGGTCCTGGCAGAGGCCTGGCTGTTCCAGGTCCTGGCAGAGGCCTGGCTGTTCCAGGTCCTGGCAGAGGCCTGGCTGTTCCAGGTCCTGGCAGAGCCCCTGGCTGAGTCAGGTCCTGGCAGAGCCCTGGCTGTTCCAGGATCCTGGCAGAGGCCTGGCTGTTCCAGGTCCTGGCAGAGCCCTGGCTGTTCCAGGTCCTGGCAGAGCCCCTGGCTGTTCCAGGTCCTGGCAGAGGCCTGGCTGTTCCAGGTCCTGGCAAAGCCCCTGGCTGTTCCAGGTCCTGGCAGAGGCCTGGCTATTCCAGGTCCTGGCAGAGCTCTCTGGCTGTTCCAGGTCCTGGCAAAGCCCTGGCTGTTCCAGGTCCCTGGCAGAGGCCTGGCTGTTCCAGGTCCTGGCAGAGCCCCTGGCTGAGTCAGGGTCCTGGCAGAGCCCTGGCTGTTCCAGGTTCCCTGGCAGAGCCCTGGCTGAGTCAGGTCTCCGGCAGAGCCCCTGGCTGAGTCAGGCTGTCCTGGCAGAGCCCTGGCTGTTCCAGGTCCTGGCAGAGCCCTGGCTGAGTCAGGTCTCCTGGCAGGAGCCCCTGGCTGAGTCAGGTTCCGGCAGAGCCCCTGGCTGAGTCAGGTCCTGGCAGAGGCTCGGCTGTTCCAGGTCCTGGCAGAGGCCTGGCTGTTCCAGGTCCTGGCAGAGCTCCCTGGCTATTCCAGGTCCCGGCAAAGCCCTGGCTGTTCCAGGTCCTGGCAAAGCCCTGGTTGAGTCAGGTCCTGGCAGAGGCCTGGCTGTTCCAGGTCCTGGCAGAGGCCTGGCTGTTCCAGGTCCTGGCAGAGCCCTGGCTGTTCCAGGTCCTGGCAAAGCCCTGCTGGTCAGGGTCCTGGCAGAGCCCCTGGCTGTTCCAGGTCCTGGCAGAGGCCTGGCTGTTCCAGGTCCTGGCAGAGGCCTGGTTGAGTCAGGTCCTGGCAGAGCCCCTGGCTGTTCCAGGTCCTGGCAGAGCCCCTGGCTGTTCCAGGTCCTGGCAGAGGCCTGGCTGAGTCAGGGTCCTGTCAGAGCCCTGGCATGTTCCAGGTCCTGGCAGAGCCCCTGGCTGTTCCAGGTCCTGGCAGAGCCCTGGCTGTTCCAGGTCCTGGCAGAGGCCTGGCTGAGTCAGGTCCTGGCAGAGCCCTGGCTGTTCCTGGTCCTGGCAGAGCCCTGGCTGTTCCAGGTCCTGGCAGAGCCCTGGCTGTTCCAGGTCCTGGCAAAGCCCTGGATGAGTCAGGTCCTGGCAGAGCCCTGGCTGTTCCAGGTCCTGGCAGAGCCCTGGCTGAGTCAGGTCCTGGCAGAAGCCTGGCTGTTCCAGGTCCTGGCAGAGGCCTGGCTGTTCCAGGTCCTGGCAGAGGCCTGGCTGTTCCAGGTCCTGGCAGAGCCCTGGCTGTTCCAGGTCCTGGCAGCCCACAGGATCTCACAGCATTGTTGTTCCCCCCAGTCACTGGGATACTGATGTACAGCCCTGCTGTTCTCATGCAAAGGAACTGAAATTCCAGGCTCCAGGGCCAGGCTAAACCTGTGCTGAGACATTTTTAATAGATTTTGATGTTCCTTGGAGCTCTTTCCTTTTCCCCTTCATCTGAATCCTGGAGCAGGGTGGGGCTTTGGGGCTCATTGCCTCAGTCCCCCATCCAAACAGGGCACCTGGGATCAGAATCCCAGAGCCCTGGAAAGTTGGAAGGGACCCACAAGGAGGGTGGAGTGCAGCTCAGGTCACCCCAGGAGTCCCACCTTGGGCCTCAGAGCACTGTTCAAATGCCCCCAGAGCTGTGGGAGGCTGCTCAGGCACATCCACTGCAGTTCTCAGTTCTGAATTCGTTTTTGGAGTGTGTTTGGATAAAGCCAGGGGTCGTCTCCTTGTTCTTTCTTGGGGGGTCCTTTCAGTTTGTCTGATCATAAAGCTTTCTTCTTTTCCATGACTTGTTTGCAGTTCTGTTTACCCCCACGGATTCCTGGTTCACAGATGGATTTGGGGGATCAGTTTCGTCCCCCTGTAGTTCTGTTCATCCCACATTCTGTTATTCATCCAATATTCTGTTATTCATCCCAGTAAATACAGATTTCGTTCTTTCTCGTGGCATCTCTGCTTCTTTAAAGTGAATTTTGGGTGGTTTTTTCTTTGGTGTAAGCAGAGTGTGAGTGAGCTCCCCCCAGCTCCAGCTCAGCCCTGCTCCTGTTCTGTGCCTGCTCCCCACGTTTTTCACTTTGTGCCCATTCAGAGGTTGTCACACCTGGTTCTGTTTGACACAAACTCGCTCCTGACCATTGCTAAGCCTTGTTAAATCTGTGAATTCTGGGCAGTTTCAGAGCCTGTCAGCTCGTCTGGCCCTGGGGACAGTGGCTGGGGAATGGCTGGAGACTTTCCTTTTGGGACATGCTTGTTTCTGTTCCTAGGGGCTGTCTGGGCAGAGCAGCACAGAAAACACCAGAACGGCTCCCTCAGAGGTGAGAGCTAGGGCTGGGGGTAAGAGATGGGGATGGGGCTGGGGCTGGGGATGGGGGATAGGTGAGAGATGGGGATGGGGCTGGGGATGGGGCTGGGGATGGGGAAGGGGGCTGGGATGGGGATGGGGGGTGAGAGATGGGGGATGGGGCTGGGGATGGGGCTGGGGATGGGGAAGGGGCTGGGAGGGAGCTGGGAATGGGGATGGGGAGTTGGGGTCATGGGGGTGGGGAGGAGGGTGCCCATGGCCCGTGGTCAGTGCTGTCCCTGGGTGGTCAGTGGTCAGTGCTGTCCCTGGGTGGTCAGTGCTGTCCCTGGGTGGTCACTGGTCACTGCTCTGTCTCCCACAGGCTTCCCCCGGCCCTGGCACCCAGCACAGCCCTGAGCAGAGGTCCTTCAGGGAGAGGCAGAAGTATTTCTGAGGTGGAGGTGAAGCAGCAGCACCTGGACAAGCCCCCCCAAGCTGCATGTCCCTGGTGGGGGAGGATGACCTGAAGAAGATGAAGGAGGAGGAAGGTACAGGGATGCAGGCACTGAAGCTTGTCCTGCTCAGTGATTCCTTTCCTGGAAATGCACTTCCAGAAGGCCCTGGGGGGTTTTTGTGAGGCCTGGGAATCACCTGAAGTGAATGTTGAGGAATTCTCTGCATGCTCCACTGGTGCTCTGGGTTGTGGGAGTGCTGCAGTTTCAGGGTGGCCTGTGTGGTGCAATCACAGAATTTGGGGTTGGAGGGGTTCCTAAGCCCGCTCAGTCCCAGCCCTGCCACAGGTGAGGGAGGACACCTTGGTCTGGAGCAGGGGCTGCAGGCCCTGTCCAGCCTGGCCTGGGACACTTCAGGGGTCCAGGGGCAGCCACAGCTGCTCGAGTCACCTGTGCCCCCCTCTCTGGGTGGGATTGCTGCCCAGTGCCCCACCTCACCCTGCCCTCTGCCATTGCCCTGTGCTGCACTCCAGGCTGGCCCAAGCCCCTCTCTGGGTCTCCTGGGCACTGAAAGCTGCAGGAAATTCCCTTCTCTCCCCCAGGCTGGGCAGTCCCAGCTCTCACAGTGTTTTAGGGGGTGATAAGGGACAATGTGAAATGGAAAAAAGCATTTTTACTGAACTTTGCAGCCCCTCCCCTCCAAATCATCCCTGTGCCTGGCATGGTGCTGTCCCAGCTGTGGCACCTGGCGTTTGCTCTGGTTATATTTCATGCCATTAGTGGTTGCCCAATGTTCCAGCCTGTCTGGACCCTGCTGTAGCCCTTGGGAGAGTGACCAGCACCTCCCAGTTTGGCAGCATCAGCAGAGTGTGAGTGCTGCACTCAGCTCCTGCAGCCAGATAAAATTATTTATTAATAAAAACTTGCCCAGAGGCTGGCCCCCAGGCCTGAGCCTGAGTGTAAAATCCTGCCCAGAGGTGCCAGTGTGGGGGCCAGTGTGAAATCCTGGAGCCATCCCTGGGGTCTGTGTTGTAACCTGCTCCTGTCTCCCCTGCAGCCACGAAAGCTGCAGCAGCAGCGAGCCCCTGCTGCTGGAGGAGGAGCCTGAGGAGGAGGAGGAGGAGGGGGAGGAAGGTGCCCGAGGCTCTGCAGTCCAGCATCATCATCGAGGGCGTGGAGTACAAGGTGGAGAGGCTGAATGGGAGGAGCAGCCAGGCTGCAGCAGCTCGGTAAGGGAGGGGCAGAGGCAGCCCTGCACAGCCCGGGGCTGTCCCAGCAGCTCCAGGGAAGGGTTAATCCTCAGCAAGCCCCAGGGAAGGGTTTTCTCCAGAAACCCCCAGGGAAAGGTTTTCTTCAGCACGGGAAAGGGCAAGTTTTTCCAGCTCACTCTTGTATGTAGAGAGGTTAGATTTTTTAGGAAAGGGCAAGTTTTCCAGCTCACTCTTGTATGCAGAGATGTCG
>JAPFBE010000369.1:0-58562 GCA_034336665.1 Luscinia megarhynchos | reverse complement strand
TCCTCCTCCAGAGATATCTCCTGTTCATGGCCATTGAGTCCCAGTGCATGACTGGATAAAATTACATCATCCCACTGGGAGATACCCAGCCAGGGCAGGAGCCAAGCCTTCACCCAGATAAAACTGAGATTTGGACACCAAGGCACCTTCTTTCCACCGGGATCCCCCAGAGGAAATCCAGACCTTCCACATCATCCCTGCACCTTCAGAGGAAACTGCACCTTCCAGAGCACTGCTCCAGCTGAACCACATCTGCCCTGTGAGAGGATGCAGCCACCATTGAATGGGACTGCTGCCAACATCACCGACTGACGGTGTCAGCTTACCCTGACTCGGCAGGGTTTGGGATTGTTCTTTGTAATACTGCATTTCTATTTTAATTTTCCTAGTGAAGAACCGTTATTCCTAATTCCCATATCTTTGCCTGAGAGCCCCCTTAATTTCAAACTATAATAATAATTTGGAGGGAGGGGTTTCATTCTCCATTTCAAAGAGAAGCTGCTGCCCTTCTTGGCAGACACCTGTCCAGACCAGACAGGCCTTGGGCAGTGCTGAGAGTCCCTGTTTGGGAAGAGCTCTGTGCCAGGGAGCCACCCCTGGGAGGAGCACAGCTGCTGTTGGCAGGGGCAGCACTTCCAGCTCCCTGAATGAGCTGCTGGGGAAGGAATCAGCCTGACCCAGATACATTAAATAACAAATCTCTGGCACAGCTGCAGCAGGAGCCAGAATTCCACACAGGGAGTGAAAATCCAACTGCCACAGACACGCAGCCCAGACCTGGGTGCCCTGGGACAGACAGAAAACTTCAAACCAGCTCAATCCCTCAACCCTGCAGTTTGCAGCGCTGGGGTTGGGATGGTCCTTCCTGTGGTTTGTGTTCGGCTCTGGGAGGGATGGCGCTCGTGGCACAGAGGATTTCTGAGGGTTCATGCTGCCCTTTCCCCCAGCATCCCTCAGGACACACCTGCCCTGCCCTGAGCCTGCCTTTCCTCCTGCAGCCGCCTTCATTAGGAGCCCCAAAACGCATTCCACAAAAATTTAGGGTTGTGTGCTTTGGTGGGCTTTGTGCAGACAGATCAGCTTAAAGCTGCAGAGTGGAGAGGGATCTTGCAGGATTTTAATGCTGGGGTGTTCCAGCTCTTTCCAGCGGAAGGAGAGGAAAAATAAAGAGCCAGGAGAAGGACGGACGCTGCAAGCTGCTGATGGGAGATTCCCCCAGGCGCCCAGGCAGGCTGGAAACCTCCAGCACAAAGGGCACAGACCTGCTCTGTGAGAACTTTTTTTTTTTGTAAATTGCTGGGACTAATTGGAAAGCCAATTTAATAATTGACAGCCTGGAAAACTACTCAAAAGTTAAACAAAACAAAACAAAGTCAACAAAAAAAAAAAAACAACGAAACACCAAAACAAACCAAACCAAAAACTTCAAAATAAACTAAAATAACCATTTAAATTAAAACTGACTAAGGTATTTCTGCATATTGCTGTTACTACAGCAAGGATAATCTTAAAAATCTTGCTCCAAATTTCTTATTTTCTCTGTTACTAATAAATTTCTTCTTTTATACTCATTTAAATTTTAAACCTACCTTACTTTTTTACTCCTAAATACCATCTATTAAGTATATTAAAACCAGCGTAAACCAGCTCCCGCGCGTCTCCCACTGGCAGGGTGTGAAGCTCCTGAGCACGAGGGCTCCCCAAAAAGCTCAGAGTTCCCTGGATCTCGTGGTGTGATTTACCCGCTGGGATGGATGTGTGTCCGCGGAGGGGCACGCCCTCCTGTCCCTGAGAGCTGCAGTTGCAGGCAATGAGCTGCGGGTGGAGAGCGGGCACCGCCTCTCAGCGGCAGCAGCGGAGACAGCCGCACCGCCCCGGGTGCGACCAGCAGGAGGGGGAGTCTCGCTCCCCGCCAGCCGAGCACCCAGATCTCCCCAAAACTCCGCCAGCTGGCTCTGCGAGTTGCCGGGGAGGCAGGAAACCTGCCTTTACTTTTAACAATGGTGAGGGACAACAATCCCATTGCAAGGCTTTAAAAATATAAAACTGAGTGTGTGAGCTCCCCAGCTGTGCAGGGCTTGGTGCCGGCTCAGGCTGAGGTCTGTGGAGAGTGCACAGTGCTTGGGCAGCAGTGAGCCTCCCTTGGGAAACGGGGAGATAGCAGCCACCCCAGAGCAGCCCTTTGCAGCTCCTGGGTGAGAAGCTTCACCTTTTATCTCCGTCCAAATGAAAAATATTTTTGTTTTGGCGTCAGTTGCAGGAGCCTCCCAGGGCGTGGGGCAGGATGGGGTGGGACCAGCATTGGGACCAGCATTGGGATCAGCGCCGGGATCAGGGCTGGGATCAGGCTGGGATAGGGCTGGGATCAGCACTGGGATCAGAACTGGGATCAGCCGGGATCAGTATTGGGATCAGCGCTGGGATCAGCCGGGATCAGCCGGGATCAGGGCTGGGATCAGGCTGGGATCAGCTGGGATCAGGCTGGGATCAGGACTGGGATCAGCATTAGGATCAGCACTGGGATCAGCACTGGGATCAGCATTAGATCAGCACTGGGATCAGCACTGGATCGGCACTGACCGGGCGCCGGGATCAGCACTGGGATCAGCTGGGATCAGCGCTGGGATCGGGCACTGGATCGCACTGATCGGCACTGGGATCAGCACTGGGATCAGCACTGGGATCAGCGCTGGGATCAGCTGATCAGCACTGGGATCAGCACTGGGATCAGCACTGGGATCAGCATGATCAGCACTGGGATCACGCTGGGATCAGCACTGGTCATGGGACTGGGGTGCTGGGATCACGCTGGGATCAGCTGGGATCAGCACTGGGATCAGCATTAGGATCAGCACTGATCAGCTGGGGTCACAGCATTGGGATCAGCACTGGGATCAGCACTGGGATCAGCTCAGCCCTGTGGGGATGGGGCAGCCGAGCTGGGCTGGAGCTCCCACAGCCCCCAGTCCTGTCTGAGTGACCAGTCTCCCCTGACTCCAGCTCCGGGAATGGGAGCTTCCCCGGGCTCTGGGCGAGGCTTCCCAGCCCCTGCTCTGCCGGGCGGGGTGGGAAGCCCCCACTCCCCCGTGGGTTCCATGGGCTGGACTGGGTCACCACGCCGCTACAGGCAGAGATGAAATGTTGAGCCTCCCCGAGTTTTCAGCCTCTCTGCAGAGTTTAACTCCCATGTGGGATGTCCCACATTGCCCCAGCAGCAGTGCAGGGCAGGACAGGTGCACACCTGTGCACAGCTCATCCTCCTCTCCTCCTCCAGCCTTTCAGCTCCCCCACCAGGCTGAGCATCCCCTGAGCTCCGCAGCACCCTGGAGGAGGGTACACAGGCAGCACCTGCTGGCCTGCTGGGCCTGCTCCTGTCCTGGCCACACTCCTGGGAGGGGACTACAGTATGCAGGTGAGCTCACACTGAGCCCTCGCCACCTGGGGGCTCCAGGCTGCTGACTGTGGGGCAGGGAGCCGCCAGGCTGTCCTTGTCACCTGGGGCAGTCTCGCTGGCTCTGCCAGCAGCCCCGAAGCAGCAGCCGCTCTGCCTCCCGACAGCTTCTGCCACCCTGGGGGTGCGTTTGTTCTGTTTGCAGTGGGGCAGCTCCCTCCCCCAGGCCGCTCTGTCCCTGCAGAGGGACCAGCTCCCCTCCAGGGCTGTGCCCAGCTGTCTGCTCGAGACAGACCCGCGCTGTTCCCAAGGCAGCTGCTTCCCCAGGAGGCTGCAGCTCCCACTGCCCCAAACACCTGGGCTTCACCATTTGTCAGATAAACACCTGGGCTTCACTCCACAGCCAGGTGAACACCTGGGCTTCACCACTGCCCGAACACCTGGGCTTCACCACTGTCAGATAAACACCTGGGCTTCACCACAGCCAGGTGACACCTCAGCTTCACCCACTTCGCCCCGAACACCTGGGCTTCACCATTGTCAGATAAACACCTGGGCTTCACCATTCTCCCTGCCAGATGAACACCTGGGCTTCACCACTGCCAATGAACACCTGCTTCACCACAGCCAGGTGAACACCTGGGTTTCACCACAGCCAGGTGAACACCTGGGTCTTTCACTATTCCTACTGCCCAAACACCTGGGCTTCACCATTGTCAGACAAACACCCGGCTTCACCATTCCCAGACCTAACACCTGGGCTTCACCATTCCCCGACAAACCCCTGGCTCCAGCTGCTGCAGCCTGGCCGTGCTCTCATAGCTGTGCCTGGCAGCCTCAGTTGATGCAGAAATGCCCCCGGCGGCTCTGCTTCTGCCCCGCCCGTGACAGGCAGTGCTGCTCAGGGCGGGGGTCTCTGGGGCTCACACAGCCCCGTGGGCCCCGGCCTCGCTCCCTGGCCCCCAGCTCCCTGCCCAGAGGCTCCTGTGAGCCCCGAGGGAGCATCTGCTGCATTTGCCTCTCCTTAAATTCCCTCCCGCTCAGCATTCATTCCTTCCCTCAGCTTCCAGCTGGTGAGGTGCTGCAGCAGGGAGGAGGAATCGCTGCAGGCGAGGGAGGGGATACCCGAGCTGGGAGAGCACACCCTCCTCTCCTGCAGCCTCGGATGTGCTGAGCGCAGGAGAGAGGCTCGGGAGGGAGTTCTGAGCGCCCGCGGGTGAGCACAGCTTTTGTTCTGGGGGCTACACCGGCCTGGGCCTCTCCAGGTGTGTGGTTTGCTTTGGTTAATTGCTAAAGGCAGCCTAATGCTGGGTGAAAACCTGCAGCAGTGGGATCCACCTGTCACCTGTCAGGGTGTGAACACCTGTCACCTGTCGGTGTGTGAATATGTCACCTGACGGTGTGTGAACACCTGTCACCTGTCGGTGTGTGAACACCTGTCACCTGTCAGGGTGTGAGTACCTGTCACCTGTCAGTGTGTGAATACCTGTTACCTGTCAGTGTGTGAACACCTGTCACCTGTCAGGGTGTGTGGATATTTGTCACCTGTCAGGGTGTGAATACCTGTCACCTGTCAGGGTGTGAACACCTGTCACCTGTCAGGGTGTGAATACCTGTCACCTGTCGGTGTGTGTGAACACCTGTCACCTGTCAGGGTGTGAATACCTGTCACCTGTCGGTGTGTGAATATGTCACCTGTCCCTGTGTGAACACCTGTCGCCTCTGTCGGGTGTGTGTGTGAACACCTGTCACCTGTCGGTGTGTGAATAGTGCCACCTGTCGGTGTGTGAACACCTGTCTGTCGGTGTGTGTGAACACCTGTCAGGGCGGAGCGCAGCAGCTGCCGCTGCCTCCCCGCCGCCGGCCACAGCCGGGGACAAAGGAGGCGCTAACGCGAGCTGCGGGAAGGAATCCATCCGGAAATTGGGAAAGAGCCGGGAAGGGAATTCTCTGGGGAATCCCGAGCCTCAGCCCCTGCCCGTCTCCTACTGCGGAAGAGGGATGCGGCGCTTAAAAGGATTTTTTCCCTCTGTGCTTTGCAGCGCAAGCAGAGGTTTCCGCGTGGGGAATCCTGCTTTGCGTCCCGTGCTACTTATCCAGCAGGAACCCGGCACGCCGCGCAGCCCGAGGCCTCCGCCGCTGCCTGTGCAACGGGAGGAGCGCAGAGCCGCCTCGGGCAGGAAAACCGCGATTCCCGAGTCCTGCGCCGTGCTCAAACCCAGGCGGGCCCTCTCCAAAACGCGGGTCCTAGGAGGGTGCTGGGCACCCTAACACCCGGAGCCTTGGCGGCAGATGATGTCCCTGGGCTGCTCCAGCGCTGGCGGCGCTGCCCTCCTGCTGCCCTGCAGCTCGTTAAAGCCGCTGAACCCCTGCTCGGGGGCATGCACAGACACCACACAGCAGTTGCAACACTCTGCCCGGGTCACCTGTGACGCCTCTGGATTGCGGCAGGATCCCAGCAGGCCTGGAGGGAGGCTGGCACCTGCAGCCGTGCGCGGGGAAAGCCTGCCCCAGGGACTCCTCCCACGCTGTGCCTCGAGCTCTGCTCGGGCGGGCGAGCCCCCAGCCCGGTGTGGGCTTGGCACTGGCTCTGCTCAGCAGCTGGAGCCACAGCTGGCACATCCCAAACAGCCCCGGGCTCCCTGGCCCTACAAATGACTTTATGATTTATAAATGACCTGCTCAGCCCGTGGCGCAGGCTGGCTGAGCCGGAGGGACACTGTGGGGCTGTCACCAGTGTGCTCTGTGCCAGTGCCACCAGCGGGCCCCTGTCCCTGGGGCTGAGCTGCCACTGCAGCGGGTGCTGGCACTCACCTGTCACCCCCTCTGGGTGTCACTCCCTGGGCGGGGCTGTGCTGTGACTCCAGCCACCTGCTCCTCGAGTGCCCCCCTCGCCTGCAGCCCCTGTGCACCTCTCTGCAGGCTCAGAGCCCGAGCCCGGCCCTGGCTACCTGCTCCTGCGCTGCTGCTGCCTCTGCATTTGGAAAGGGGCTCTAATTTCCCACCTGCCCACGGGGCCAGAGGATGGGGCTCTGCTCTGGCTGTTCATTCAGCTCACACTGCTCTGCACAGACACAGAGACCGGGTCCCAGAACAGCTCCAGGTTCTGGCATTTGGCTGTGCTTTCCCTGCTAGAAAATCAGAGGGAGGGGTTTAATGCAAGCAGCACGGTGCATATCGACTCCTGCTGGCAGCAGGAATTGGTGATCCCTGGAGCCAGGTGAGAGCCAGGCCAGCCACGGTGCTGCTGGCAGCCTGCGCTGCTCAGGATCTGTCCTGGGTCACTGGAGAGGCACAGCAGGACACTGCTGCGTGCTCAGTGTCCCCTGGGCCAGCACAGAGTGTGTGTGCAGTGGCAGTGACAGTGACAATGTGTGTGTGTGTGTGCAATAACAGTGACAGTGACAATGTGTGTGTGTGTGCAGTGACAGAGTCTGTGTGCAGTGACAGTGACAGTGACAGTGACAGTGTGTGCACTGATGGTGGCACTGGGGCACACGGGAGGCTCCTGCTGGCCCTGGCTCCCAGCACCTGCCTGCAGCTGGCCCAGCCTCACCTTCACCGGCACCGGGAGCCCGGACGGATTTTTTCCTCATGTTTATTTTTATAAGACAGCTCATTTTACACTCTGGGCAGCCTTCAAATATAAATAACCCAGCACATGTCCCCATATTACCGAGGAATAAATTACAGTTCTGGGCTCCCCTCCCATGTTTCCCTTTGATGTTATTGCTGTGGGATGCATGTGTACGAGCATCCTTTGCATGCAAAGATCCAGCCTCACCCAGAGCTGCCCTGCCGCGGGAGAACACTGGGACGCCCCTTCGTGATGCTGAACCAGGTGGCTTAAACCCCACTGAATGCATTTTTCACTTTGAAAAAAAATAAATGTGGTGAAAGGCCCCGTGTCAAGGCAGCATCACCATAAACTTATGGACACACAGCTCCCCACACTTCATGGGGACACACACTGCCTCAAATCCCACAGGAACAGAGTGTCCCCCAATCCCATGGGGCACAGAGTGTCCCTCATCCCATGGAGCACACAGTGTCCCCAATCCCATGGAGCACACAGTGTCACTGATCCCATGGAGCACACAGTGTCCCCAATCCCATGGGGCACACAGTGTCACTGATCCCATGGAGCACACAGTGTCCCAGTCCCATGGAGCACAGAGTGTCCCAATCCCATGGAGCACACAGTGTCCCAGTCCCATGGGGCACACAGTGTCACTGATCCCATGGAGCACACAGTGTCCCTCAATCCCATGGGGCACACAGTGTCACTGATCCCATGGAGCACACAGTGTCCCCAATCCCATGGAGCACACAGTGTCCCCAATCCCATGGAGCACAGAGTGTCCCCCAACCCTATAGGAGCACACAGTGTCCCAATCCCATGGGGCACACAGTGTCCCCTAGTCCCATGGGGCACACAGTGTCCCCAATCCCATGGAGCACACAGTGTCACTGATCCCATGGAGCACACAGTGTCCCAGTCCCATGGAGCACAGAGTGTCCCCAATCCCATGGAGCACACAGTGTCCCTTAGTCCCATGGGGCACACAGTGTCCCCTAATCCCATGGAGCACAGAGTGTCCCCAATCCCATGGGAGCACACAGTGTCCTCGATCCCATGGGGCACACAGTGTCCCCAATCCCATGGAGCACAGAGTGTCCCCAACCCATGGAGCACACAGTGTCCCTCGTGATCCCATGTAAGCACACAGTGTCCCTCTGATCCCATGGAGCACAGAGTGTCCCTAATCCCATGGAGCACACAGTGTCCCTTAATCCCATGGGGCACACAGTGTCCCTGATCCCATGGAGCACAGAGTGTCCCCAATCCCATGGAGCACACAGTGTCCCCAATCCCATGGAGCACACAGTGTCACTGGATCCCATGGGGGCACACAGTGTCCCCAATCCCATGGGGGCACACAGTGTCCCAGTCCCATGGAGCACACAGTGTCCCCTAAATCCCATGGAGCACACAGTGTCCCCAATCCCATGGGGCACACAGTGTCCCCCAATCCCATGGAGCACACAGTGTCCCCTAATCCCATGGGGCACACAGTGTCCCAATCCCATGGAGCACACAGTGTCCCCAAATCCCATGGAGCACACACAGTGTCCCCAATCCCATGGAGCACACAGTGTCCCCCGACCTCATGGGGCACACAGTGTCCCCAATCCCATGGGGGCACACAGTGTCCCAATCCCATGGAGCACACAGTGTCCCCAATCCCATGGAGCACACAGTGTCCCCATCCCATGGAGCACACAGTGTCCCCTAATCCCATGGGGCACACAGTGTCCCCAATCCCATGGAGCACACAGTGTCACTGATCCCATGGAGCACACAGTGTCCCCAATCCCATGGAGCACACAGTGTCACTGATCCCATGGGGCACACAGTGTCTCCTTAATCCCATGGGGCACACAGTGTCCCAGTCCCATGGAGCACACACAGTGTCCCCAATCCCATGGAGCACACAGTGTCCCCAATCCCATGGGGCACACAGTGTCCCCAATCCCATGGAGCACACAGTGTCCCCAATCCCATGGGGCACACACAGTGTCCCAATCCCATGGAGCACACAGTGTCCCCCAATCCCATGGAGCACACAGTGTCCCCTAATCCCATGGAGCACACAGTGTCCCCGACCCCATGGGGCACACAGTGTCCCCAATCCCATGGGGCACACAGTGTCCCAATCCCATGGAGCACACAGTGTCCCCAATCCCATGGAGCACACAGTGTCCCCATCCCATGGAGCACACAGTGTCCCCAATCCCATGGGGCACACAGTGTCCCCAATCCCATGGAGCACACAGTGTCCCAATCCCATGGAGCACACAGTGTCCCCAATCCCATGGAGCACACAGTGTCCCCAATCCCATGGCGCGCACACACACACACACACACACACACACACACGCACACACACGGTGTCACTTGTCCCTGCTGTCCCCGCTGTCCCCGCCTCACCTGCGGGGGCGGGGCCAGCTCCCGGGAGGGCGGGGCCCCGGTGCTGGCGCGCGGCCCGCCTGCCCGCCCGCCCGCGCGCCGCCGCCGCCGAGTCCCCGCGCCTCCAAGATGCCCGGGCAGCGGCGGGGAGGCTCCCGCGGGCCGCCGGTACGTACGGGCACCGGGAGCGACACCGGCACCGGGAGCGGCACCGGCACCGGGAGCGGCACCGGGAGCGGGGCGGGCGGGGAACCGGGCCGGGTACGTTCCGGTACCGACTCGGGGAGGGAATGCGGCGGCCCAGCGGTGGTACCGGGGCGGGAGGGACGGAGAAGCACCGAACCGGCCCCGGCGCGGCCCTTCCCGCGCGTCTGCAGCCGGGGCTGCCGCCCTTCCCGGGGCCGCCGCCGAGCGCGCCCGCCAGCCCGGCCCGGCGCCTTCCGCCGCTCGGCGGGGACACCGGCGGGCCTGTCCCCGCCCGGGCTGGCCTGCCCCCGCCCGGGCTGCCCGCGGCCTGCCCGGTGCCCCGGCTCGGCGGGGAGCCGCGCTGCGAACGCCGCTCCCCGCCCGCGGCTCCGGGGACCCCGCGGCCCCCTCCCTCACCCCCCGGCCCGGGTTTCCAGTGCCGAGCCCTCCCAGCCCCGCGCCCGGTTCGCGGTGCCGGGTTCTCTGTGCCAGATTCGGTTCGCGGGGCCGGGTTCTCTGTGCCAGATTCGGTTCCCGGTGCCGGGTTCTCTGTACCGGGCTCGGTTCCCGGTGCCGGGCTCGGTTCGCTGTTCCAGGCTCGGTTCGCGGTGCCGGGCTGGGTTCCCGGTGCCGGGTTCTCTGTACCGGGCTCGGTTCGCGGTGCCGGGTTCTCACTGCCAGATTCGGTTCCCGGTGCCGGGCTCGGTTCTCTGTACCGGGCTCGGTTTGCGGTGCCGGGCTGTCGCCGCTGCCGCGGGGCCGGTGCTGCCCCGGCACTCCCGGGCCCCCCGCACCCCTTCCCCGGTGAACTCCAGGACCACGGGAGTTACTGGGAGTTACTGGGAGTTAATGGTGGCTCCGTGACCGGGAGCCGCAGAGGAGAACACGGCCACGCGTGGGGGTCCCAGCCCCAGGCTGGGGACATTGCGGGGTGCTTGTTGCCCGCGTTTGGGGTCCCCTGCCAGGCTCAGGGACATTGCGGGGTGCTTGCTGCCCGCCTTTGGGGTCCCTGCCAGGCTCAGGGACATTGCGGGGTGCTTGCTGCCCGCGTTTGGGGTCCCTGCCGCTCCCCTGTGTGTGCCTGCGCCGAGGATCTGTGCAGCTGCTGGGAGCCGTGCCCGAGCTGTCGCTCGCTCTCTCGCTTTATTCTCGCGTTTTGCCCCAGACGCGTCCCGAGCGCGGGTTCCTGCCCGTGCGGGGGCTGCCGGGCGGGATGCGGCTCTGCCGCTCGGCGCTGCCTCAAGCCCGGACACGCCGTTCGCGGCTCCTGCCCCCGCTGGCGGCCGCCCAGCTCTCCCAGCCAGCCCGGAGGTTTCTGGCTCCGCTTTTGTTGTCGGAAGCGCGGCTGTGAGGAGACCGGCTCTGCCGGCCGGGTGGGACTGGCGGCGGTGCCTGGCGAGCGCGGGGCGCTGCTGGCGGCCGGGGGCATCGCCGGGCCGTGTCTGCAGAGCCGCCGAGGCTCCGAGTGCGACATCGAGCTGCTCGATGCGGCCAGCAGCGGCCCTGCCTGCCGTGCGCCGGGCAGAGACCCTCGGGCCGGGCTGGAGGGGCTCGGCGGGGCCCCCGCGGGCTCAGGGCTGGGCTTGCTGCTGCATTTCAGCGTCCAGCAGCGCGCTCCGAGCTCGGCTTGTGCCCCCTGCCCGAGGGCTGGTGAAAGCAGCAGGAGCAGGGGAGGGAGGGAGGCTGGTCCCGCACCGGGGGACGCTCCCGCACCGGGGGACGCTCCCGCACCGGGGGATGCTCCCACACCCGGGGATGCTCTCTCACCGGGGGACGCTCGGGAAAACGCACTAAGCGCCGGCAGCAGTGCCAGGAGGAAGGACGAGCCGTGCCAAGGACGGCAGCAGCGGTCTGGGCTCGGGCAGGTGCCTGCAGAGCCCTGGGTGTGCCCCCTGTGCCTGCCCAGCCCGCATGGCGGCGGGAGGCCGTGCCTGTGCGCAGCCCCTGCTCCCGCTCTGGAAACGCGGCTGTGCCGAGGAGCCGAGCTGCAGTGGGTGATAAATCCCTGCCTTGCCAGCGAGCAGCGGCGGGGCTGCGAGTGAGGCACGGCTCGGGGGGTGTGGGGGGTGGGACCGGCCCCGGGACCGTGGGGAGTGACAAATGACTTAGTTCTGAAGCCAGGATTATGTTGTCTCCTGCTCCATCCCCTCTAGGGATGGAGAGATGTTTGCCAACCCTCGGGCTGTGGCTGCCCTGGGCTCCCCTGTGGGTTCCTGAGCTGCTGGTTGGGGGTCTGCAGTGGGGAGGGGGCTCTGAGCCTTCCAGCCCCTGCCGTGGGGGCTGTGCTCCCTGAGGGGCCGGGCTGTCCCGTCAGAGATGCTGGAGCTGTCTGCAGGCCGCTGCTCAGCCGGGGCTGACAGCAGCTGATCACTTTGCTCCTCTTCTGGAAGCAGCTGCTGCTGCCGGTGACAAACAGCTGCTGTAACAAGCCCACCTTAGGCTGGGGGCGGGGAGGGTCTGTGGGGCTCCGGGGAGGCTGAGCTGTGCTGTTCTCAGCGTTCCTGGCCCCGAGAGGCGAAGTGTGCGCTGCCGCCCTGGCAGCCCCCACGCTCCTGCGCTGCTGCAGAGCCCGTCCCAAAAACGCCAGGAGGTCACGAAGCGGGAGAATGGGGCTCTGTGCGGCTCTGAAAGGAGCCTTGTGCCGGCCGGGGGGCTGCAGGGCCCGGAGCCGATGGCGTGCTGCCCCAGCTGCTCGGGCAGGGAGGGGGCACCCGAGCCCGGCCCGCGGCGCTTTGGGGGCGCCAGCAGGGCGGGATGGGCACCCTGCCCTCCCGGCTCTGCAGCCCCCTGCCCGAGCGGAGCTGCCCTTGCTGCGCCCTCGGGGGTGTGCTGCGGGCCCGCTGTGCCCCTGTCCGTGTGCCGGGCCGGCCTGGGGACACCCCTCTGGCGTCCTCGGGGGGAGGGCAGCCCCCAGCCCCGCAGCCCCCAGCCCGGCAGCTGCCCCCCAGGACAGTGTGGGAATGGGGCAGGGTGCCAAAAATCTGGGATGGGGGTCAGGCTGGGCGCTGTTTGTCCCCTTTTGGCGCAGTGTCACTGCCAGCCCCCATGCAGCTCGCTGGCCCCGTGTCACCGCGGGCTTGGCTTGCTGCCCCAGCCCCTGGTGCCAGCAGGGCAGGGACATCCCAGTGCTGGCAGTTCCTGTGTGTCAGTGCTCCTGTTGTCCCTCTGAAGGAGTCACAGAGCAGGCTGAGTTGGAAGGGACCCTCCTGGCCCTGCACAGCCACCCCAGGAATCTCATCATCTCCTGCAAGGGCTGTCCAGGTGCCTTTTGGGCCCTGGGGCCATCCCCCTTCCCTGTCCCCGTGCTCAGTCACTGCTGGGTGAAAAAACATGTCCTGATGTCCAACCTAAACGTCGTGTCCCTGTCCCCCTTTCCTCCCCCTGTGGGATGTCCATTCATTCCGAGTGTGTTTGCTCACAGGGGATGTGGGGTGTCCAGATCTCCCCTGGAGCTGCCCAGTGCTGCTCCCAGGGCCAGGACACCCCTGGGTGCCTTTACTGGAACGCCCAGGTGTGTTCTGTGCCTGCTCCCAGAGCCAGGACACCCCTGGGTGCCCCCGCTGGAACACCCAGGTGTGTTCTGTGCCCGCTCCCAGAGCCAGGACACCCCTGGGTGCCCCACTGGAACACCCAGGTGTGTTCTGTGCCTGCTCCCACCCCAGCCAGGGCTGCCCTGGAGCGTTCTGGGCTGAGCTGAGCTCCGGGAGTCGCTGAAACGCGGCTGGGGGAGGCTGCCGCTGGTTCTGGGGGAAGCTGTTTGTTGCTGGGGCTGGGAGGAGCTGCCAGGTCTGGGTGGTGCCATCTGCTCGGCTTCCTCTGGGGCATTCCCGAGGGATTTCCGCCCCTGCACGGGAAAAGGGCTGGGATGGGATCTGCAGGAATGGGGACCTGCTGCTCACTGCTTGAGCTGCTTCTGAGATCCCTCACCCTCCAGAGAGCGACTGCAGGGGCGTGGAGGAGAGGGGGGCAGAGTTGGGTGAGGCTTTGTTTGGAGGAGTTGGAGTTTGGGATATTTCTGGGATTTTTTTTCCACAGATGTTGCAGTTGGATGCTGCGAGCTCTCAGGTCTCGTAGAACTGTATTTTATAAATCTCACTGTCTGGCAGCTCTGCTGGAGGGGGAGAAAGGGAAAACCCACAGGCTTGTGAAAAGCCAGTGTGGGGAAATAAATGGGAACTGAGGCTGTGGGGACAGCCCCCAGGGGCACAGGGAGCTGGGGACAGCCCCAGGGCAGCCAGAGCATCCTCTGACAGCCCAGCAGTGGCACTGGGGGGAAATCAGGCCCGGGTTCTGGCTGGATTTTGGCTGGGGTGTAGGCCAGGGTTTTGGCTGGATTTAGGCCGGGGTTTTGGCTGGATTTAGGCCAGGGTTTTGGCTGGATTTAGGCCGGGGTTTTGGCTGGATTTAGGCCGGGGTTTTGGCCGGGGTTTTGGCTGGGGTTTAGGCTAAGTTCTGGCTGAGGTTCTGGCTGGGTTTTGGCTGGATTTAGGCTGCGGTTTAGGCTGGGGTTTAGGCTAAGTTTTGGCTGCATTTAGGCTGGGTTTTGGCTAAATTTTGGCTGGGTTTGGCTGGGTGCTGCTCTGGCTCAGGCTGCCACCCGCACTGCTGTGCTCCTGCTGGTGATGATGATGATGATGATGAAGATGATGCTGTCCCACCGTGACACTGTGGCAGTGGCACTGTTGCCTGTGCTGCTGCTCATGGTGATGATGATGATGCTGGTGATGATGATGATAATGATGATGGTGGTGGTGATGATGATGGTGATGGTAGTGGTGATGATGATGATGATGATGCCATGCTGTCCCCGTGACACTGTGGCCGTGGCACTGCTGCCTGTGCTGCTGCTCATGGTGATGATGATGATGATAATGATGGCGGTGGTGATGATGATGATGGTGGTGGTGGTGATGATGATGATGATGATGATGCCATGCTGCCCCACCGTGGCACTGCTGCCTGTGCTGCTGCTCAGTGCTCCTGCACTCACATGAGGGAGCCCATGGCCCTGCCACACTGAATATATATCTATAGACATAACACTGTTTATTTTTTAGGGGCAGGGTTTTTCAAACTCCTGTTCCCAAGCCTCTGGCCACCGCCGTGGTCGGTCCTGCAGTGACCTGCAGGGTGCCTGCTCCCTCCAGCACCCCAGGAACCTGTCACTGCCCAGCAGTGAGCTTTGCCTGCCTGAGCATCACAGCCCCAGCGCTGGCAGTGCTCCTGGAGGTGCCAAACCCCCGGAGACTCTGCAGTGCTCTGTGATCTGACAAACGCAAAATTCGGAACGCTTTGGGCTCTTTTCACATCATTAAAGAACTTCCCTGAGAGTGAGAGCAGCTTCTGCGTGTGCTGTGCCTCCTCATCTGAGGAGGGATGGCAGGAGATTTCCTCTGTGCTCACCTGCTCCACCTGAGGAGGGAAGGCAGGAGCATCCACAGCCCCTGCAGGCTGCCAGAATTACCCTGAGAGCCCTGGGGAGATCCTGGGGATCCTGCGGGGGGAGGCTGAGCCGGGGAACTGGAGCTTTTCTGTTTATAGACGTGCTTTATTTCGAGATGACGAAGCAGCGCTCCTGCGAGATGCTAATGGCTCTGAGTCACCTCGCGAGGCGAGCGTTTTGTCATGAAAGGCTTTAAATGACCTGGAAAAGTGTCGGGGGAGGCTGGGTCACCCCGCGCAGCACCCGGAGGAGATGGGGACGTGGTGTAATGGAGCAGTCCCGGGGGGACGGGGGGCAGCAAAAAGGAGGAAAAACCGCCGTGCTTGGAAAAACGAGCCCCAGTCGTGCCTTGTGGGTGGGATGGAGAGCGACCTGCGGGGAGAGCAGATCTGCGGGGTCCCGTCCCCGGGCAGGGGGTCCCTGTGGGACGGGGGTCCCGTCCTGCAGTGGTGCAGGAGCTCTCCCTGGGTTTGCTCAGTGGCTGATCCGGGAGCAGCACTGGCTGGGCTGGGCTGTGCTGGGCTGGGGCAACGCTCGCGGGCTCCATCTCCAAACCTCCTCTGCTGGGACCCTCAGTGGATGAACCCCACAGGGACAGACGTGTCCCCAAGACCTGTCCTTGTGTGCCTGGAACCCCGGGATGGTGAATCCCAGGAATGGTGAATCCCAGGGATGGTGAATCCTGGAGTGGTGAATCCCCTGGAGTGGTGAACACCAGGAATGGTGAATCCTGGAATGGTGAATCCCCAGGAATGGTGAATCCCAGGAATGGTGAATCCCAGGAATGGTGAATCCTGGAATGGTGAATCCCCAGGAATGGTGAATCCCAGGAATGGTGAATCCCAGGAATGGTGAACCCTGGAATGGTGAACCCCCAGGATGCTGGAACCCCCAGGCTGAGCCCCCCATCAGCCGCGAAGTTTCCTCCTTTTAAATGATCAATGTGTTAGAGCTGGCCCGGGAGCCCAGTTACACCCAGTTACACCAGTCTGAGCGCCCCTTCTGAGCACTGGTGGGGGAGGAGGGTGCAAAAGTCCAAACCATCTGCTGCCTGCTTTGTTTCTGCGCTGGGCATCAGCACTAATTATCCCCCATTGTCTGCAGTTCCTGCAGGAAGCGCTGTTTATGCTTGCAGCCTCCAGGAATGCAGCCCCCGGAGCTGTGCAGATATATTTAACCTTCACAAGGGCCCCTGCATTTCCCTGCTCCAGGGGAGCTGTGGGGAGTGTCCGGGGAGGCTGGACAGGGACAGGGACAAGGACAGGGCTCAGGGCTGCCTGCACAGCAGTGCCACGTCAGGCTGGGCTCTGCCAGGGGCTGGGAGCTGCTGCATGGGCATGGCAGAGCAGTGTCCCCATGGGGCTGGAGCCATGGCAGGGCAGTGTCCCCATGGAGCCATGGCAGAGCAGTGTCCCCCATGGGCTGGAGCCATGGCAGGGACAGGAGCCATGGCAGGGCAGTGTCCCCATGGGCTGGAGCCATGGCAGGGCAGTGTCCCCATGGGCTGGAGCCATGGCAGGGACAGGAGCCATGGCAGGGCAGTGTCCCCATGGGCTGGAGCCATGGCAGGGCAGTGTCCCCATGGGCTGGAGCCATGGCAGGGACAGGAGCCATGGCAGGGCAGTGTCCCCATGGGGCTGGAGCCATGGCAGGGCAGTGTCCCCATGGGCTGGCAGGGGCTGGGAGCTGCTGCATTGCCATGGCAGGGCAGTGTCCCCATGGAGCCATGGCAGGAGCAGTGTCCCCATGGGCTGGAGCCATGGTAGGGCAGTGTCCCCATGGAGCCATGGCAGGGCAGTGTCCCCATGGGCTGGAGCCATGGCAGGGCAGTGTCCCCATGGGCTGGCAGGGCAGTGTCCCCATGGAGCCATGGCAGGAGCAGTGTCCCCATGGGGCTGGGAGATGTCCCCATGGGCTGGAGCCATGGCAGGGCAGTGTCCCCATGGGCTGGCAGGGGCTGGGAGCGCTGCATTGCCATGGCAGGGCAGTGTCCCCATGGAGCCATGGCAGGAGCAGTGTCCCCATGGGCTGGAGCCATGGCAGGGCAGTGTCCCCATGGAGCCATGGCAGGGCAGTGTCCCCATGGGCTGGAGCCATGGCAGGGCAGTGTCCCCATGGGCTGGCAGGGGCAGTGTCCCCATGGAGCCATGGCAGGAGCAGTGTCCCCATGGGGCTGGGGAGATGTCCCCATGGGCTGGAGCCATGGCAGGGCAGTGTCCCCATGGGCTGGCAGGGGCTGGGAGCTGCTGCATTGCCATGGCAGGGCAGTGTCCCCACAGGACTGGATCCATGGCACATGGGCAGTGTCCCCATGGGGTTGTGGCCATGGCAGGGACAGCCAGGGCTGGCAGGGGAGGGGTCCTGTCCCCCTGGGATGCAGAGGTTTCCTGCAGCCCTGGGGGCTGCGCTGGGCTCCTCAGGAACGAGCTGTGGCTGCTGCTCTGCACGGGCTGTTCTCTCCTCCCCTCCTCTCCAGTCCCTCCCTGAACTCGTTTCCCAGGACAACAAAAAAGCAGGGACTCCAACTGCTGCCCAGATTCTGTATCCTGCTGTCACCCAGCCAACTAAGGAAAGGGCTGCTATAGTTTTATTGCTTTTTCCCCTTTAATGCACGGGTGGAGCAGCATAGCTCTCTAAAAGCCTCATTCTTGAAGGGGCTGAGCAATCTCCACTGGAGCTCTTTTGCGAGGAGGGGAAAAGGGAAAAGAGGGGAAAGGGGGAGGGGAAATAACAATCACAGTTGTTGTGGAAAAATACCAACCTGCAGAATTAACATTTGTCTGAGCCGGGTCTGTATCCTGATGTGGACTCTGAAAGCTGCCCAGGGCTGGTGCTGGGGAGACCAGAGGGAGCTTTGTGTGGGCTTGGAAAACTTGGTGTAAAATAGGGCCTGGATGCTGCCTCAAGGGGAAAAAAGTGAATTTTGGGCTGGCTGCTGTGGCCTCAGGTGATGCACACTGTGAATTTTGGGTTGGCTGCTGTGGCCCCAGGTGATGCACACTGTGAATTTTGGGCTGGCTGCTGTGGCCTCAGGTGATGTGCACCAGGATGGGTGCTCCCTTTCCCTTCCCTGCCCCGCCAAGGTCTGCATCTCTGATGTCCCCTGAGCTCGAGGCAGTGATGAAGAGCTTTGATGTTGTGACAGTAATCACTGGGAGTGAGAGCTGGGGAACCTCTGTCTCTGAGGCTCCTGCCAGGGCCTCCTCTGCTCCCTCCCCACGCCCCTGCTGCTCAGGCAGGGTTTGGGAGGGCTGGGTGGAGCAGTGCCACCGTGTCCCTGTGCTACCCCTCAGCTCTGCCCTCCCTGTCTCTTCTGCTTTGTTAGTCTTTGATTTCCTCCCCATGCCTCCTCCTCTCCCTCGGTTTGGGCAAAGCTCGGCTGAGCACAGCAGAGTGCTGGGTGGTGTCCCTGAGCTGCTGCTGCTGCTGCTCGTGTCACTGCAGCCTGCAGGGACAGGGCCACTGCCCTGGGCACGAGTGACACTGTAAACAGCCTCAGTATCTTACAGCTTTCGTGTTTGGGGGAGTTAATGACTCTAAAGAAAGCAGATTCCAATCTAATCAGCTATTCCTTGTGCTGTGTCAGTCCTGGACATCAAAGGGAAGATCAAAGAGAGGCATGAAAGGCTCTGATGGCAGCAGCTGCTCTGGAGCAGGGCTCCCTCCCCGCTCCGAGGTGGGGCTCCTGTCCCAGCCTGGGCTCCCCTCGGCCCTGTCACAGGTGTAACAGCCCTTGTCCCAGCAGGGAACACGAGATCCGTGCACAAATGGAACGAAAACCAGAGGCTGTTTGGGGTTTCCTGCACTGCTGGGTGTGGGAGTGTGGGCTGCTGCTCTCGGCAGGGTGTTGGGGAGCCCCCTCACACCCACCCCTGATCTTTAACCTTTCCCCAGTCTTGCTCAGACTGTGGAACAAATCCTGTTCTTCCTGGTTTTTAATCTTTGTCTTTGCTGGCTGGGGAGTCCGTGGATGCTGGGGGTGCCCTGGGGACCCCCGGCCCCTGCCAGCCCTGCAGCCTGGGGAGCCTGGAGCTCCTCCCTGCTGCCTTCCCAGGGCTGCAGAAACCCTCCCTGGGCTGAGCTCAGGCACTGCTGGCAGCCCCATGCTGCCTCTGCTCTTTGGGTCCAGCCCTGGCCTCTCTTGGGGAAAAGAAGAATAGTGTTAAATGTGTGTCTGTGTGTGCAGGGCTGGCGCTTGGGCAGCAAGGGCTGCTGCAAATACCCACTGGATTTAGTTTCTAATCCCCCTGAGCTGGTGCAGGAGGGTTTTGTGGGCTTCCCCAGGCACTCTGCAAATCCCATTTCCAGGAGATGGTGCAGTGGGGTGGGGTGATGGAGCTGGTGGGTGGTGGGATGGGGTCCCAGTGGCACCCAGTGCAGTTTCGCCATCTGCTCCTGGGCTCTGCAGATTTCGGCTGGGAGCTGTGTTGACTCGCCTGGGCTGGGAGCTGTTTTCCAGCCTCTGCATGAGGAAAAGGGAGCTAAAAATACAGCCTCGTGTTGTTTGCCTGCAGCTGGAGCTGGTTTAGGCATCCCTGGCTGCTGAGGACAGCCAGCAGTGGAGCCCTGCCCACCGGTAAATCTCCCCTGCTCGGAGCGGGCGTGTCTCGGAGCAGCAGGGAGGGGACGGGGTGGAGCTGCTGGGCTGCTCCCTGCTCGGGCTCTGATGCTCTCTCTCGCGGCAGGAGCAGCCTGGAGCTGCGGGGGACGCCGGGCTTGTGTGCCCTGCTGCCCGGGCTGGTGGGCAGCACAGGAGCATGGAATCGTGGCTGGTGTGCAGCCTCCGGGCAGGCGCTGCCCTTGGCGGGGCGTGGGAGCGCCCCGGAGCTGCTGCTGCCCTTTCCTCCGCCCCGGCCTCTGTGGCTCTGTCCTGGTGTGACCCCCGGCTGAGTCTGGGGGGCTGGGGTGACATCCGTGTGGCTCCTATCAGAGTGCTGGGGTGACATCCATGTGCCTTCTGTCCCGCGCTGTGACCCCAGGCTCTTGGGATGGCTCTGCGGCCGTGCCTGGGGGCTGGGGTGGAAGTGTCAGGGTGTCAGGGTGGACACGAGGCTGTCAGGGTGTTGAGGTGGACATGCAGGGGCTGTCAGGGTGTCAGGGTGACGTGCAGGGGCTGTCAGGGTGTCGGGGTGACACACAGGGGCTGCTCAGGGGTGCTGGGGTGACACACAGGGGCTGTCAGGGTGCTGGGGTGACACGCAGGGGCTGTCAGGGGTGACACGAGGGCTGCCCAGGGTGTCGGGGTGACACGCAGGGGCTGTCAGGGTGCTGGGGTGACACGCAGGGGCTGTCAGGGTGACACGCAGGGGCTGTCAGGGTGTCGGGGTGACACGCGAGGGGCTGTCAGGGTGCTGGGGTGACGGTCCAGCCCTCGGGGAGCAGCGCAGTTCCCTGCTCACCCCCTCTGCTCTCTCCCCAGGCTCCCCAGCCGCGTGCCCGCTCCCCGCCGCAGGGTCGGGCTGTGCTCACTGGAAGATGGAAACGCTGGAGTCGGAGCTGACCCGCCCACCTGCCTGAGCTGCTCCGAGGACCCGGGCTGCTGCTGCCCCGCGCCCCACAGCCTGTGCTTCAGCTGCCCCACCGCGATCTCTGCTGTCCGGGTTGCGCCGGGACGGCCCCGGCCCGCCGCCTTCCAGTGCCCCCATCGCCGCCATGCCATCCCCTCAGCCCGCTGCCTGGAGGGCTGCGCCGCTAACGTGACCCCTGCAGAACATCATCGACCGCCTTCCAGAAGGGCGCTGCTGAGCGGGCCCGCTCGCCGAGCGAAGGGCGTCATGGGCCGCGGGCCCCGCGCATGTCGGGGGGCTTACAGACACCCCGAACAGCTCGCGTTCTGCCAGTTCTTGGCGAAGCAGGAGCCGCCGCCACGACGCCGCCAAGACCCGCGCCACCTGCGTAGGTGTCAGACTCGCGAAGCTGCCTGCGCGCCACGCACTCCCAACAAGAAGCCCTTCACCAGCCACCGGCTGCTGGAGCCTCGCGGCCGGGACGCTAGCCGCGCCGCCTGGCCTGCCTGGGAGCACGTAGGGCGAAAGCGCTGCCAGCATGTACTGCCTCAGCGACGCAGCAGCTCATCTGCTCTCTGTAAGCTCGTGGGCCGCCACCGCGAGCACCAGGTGGCCTCGCCAGCCGAAAGCTCGACAAGCTCAAGGTGAGGGGGAGCCGCGGGCCTGGGGCCGTGTGGGGTGAGGGAGCCAAGGGCCTGGGGGCCGTGTGGGGGCAGGGAGATGGGCTGCAGGGAATCGGTGTGGGGCTGGAGCCACAGGGCCTGGGGTGAGAGTGGGGAGAGCCACAGGGCCTGGGGTGAGAGTGGGGGAGAGCCACAGGGCCTGGGGGTCAGTGTGGGATGGGAGCCACAGGCCTGGGGGTCAGTGTGGGGTGGGAGATGGGCTGTGGGGAATCAGAGTGGGGTGGGAGATGCGCTGTGAGGAGTCATTGGTGCTGATCCAGGGCTGGGCTGCAGGGGATCAGCGCTGATCCAGAGAACTCAGTCCTGATCTAGAGCTGGGGCTGCAGGGGATCATCAGTCCTGGATCCAGAGCTGGGTCTGTAGGGAACCAGTGCAGATCTGGGAACTGAGATTGCAGGGAATCAGTCCTGATCCAGAACACTCAGTCCTGATTTGGGGAGCTGAGATTGCAGGGAATTCGTGCTGATTTTGGGAGCTGAGATTGCAGGGAATCAATCCTGATCCAGAGCACTCAGTGCTGATTTGGGAGCTGAGATTACAGGGAATCATCTTGATTTGGGAGCTGAGATTGCAGGGAACCAGTCCTGATTTGGGAGCTGAGGCTGCAGGGAATCAATCCTGATCCAGAGCACTCCAGTGCTCATCTGAGAGCTGAGATTGCAGGGAATCATCTTGATTTGGGAGCTGAGATTGCAGGGAACCAGTCCTGATTTGGGGGGCTGAGATTACAGGGAATCATCCTGATTTGGGAGCTGAGATTGCAGGGAATCACCCCTGGATTTGGGGGCTGAGATTACAGGGAATCACCCTGATTTGGGGGCTGAGATTACAGGGAATCACCCTGGATTTGGGGGCTGATAGTACAGGAATCATCCTGATTTGGGGGCTGAGATTACAGGAATCGCCTCTGATTTGGGAGCTGCTGCAGGGGATCTGCTGATGGAGAGCTGCAGGCAGTGTGCTCTGAACTGCGTGGGATGGTGTCTCGGACCTGTGTGAGGTCTGAAGTCCCCTGTGTGCCCCCGAGCATTCTGAGTGAGCCTGCAAACACTTCTCCCTTCCCTGTTCGAGGTGGATGGAGCTGCAGCAGGTCCAGCTGAGGTCACACTCTGGGCCTGGCTGTGGAGCACTTCGTGCTCCATTGGAGCCCTGCTCACTCCTCGCCCAGCTGCTGCTCCTCCTACCTCTTTGTCCCTTCTGTGTTCCAGCTCACGCTCGCCCCAGAAGTGCTTTCTTTCTGGGATCTTTTGACCTGTTCCTGTGTTCTCAGAACAAAGCCCCTCTCTGCTCTCATGTATTTTGAGGGCAGGAGGAATACTTCAGTGCTCCAGCAAAAGCACAGAACTCTCGGGTATTTTTTGTGCAGACCAGATTATGCCTCCTTGTTTTTAAAACAAGCTGGCTTTGGAAGGAAATCTTCCTAAAATGTCGAGCTTCCTGGCTGGTTCCCCAGCCCCCCAGCTCCAAACTCTGCTGGAGCTGCTGTGAGCTGCCCAGTGCTGGGACTGAACACCCTGATGGCACCAGGAGGGATGGGAGCTCCTGGCTGCTTGCTCCTCTGCTCCAGCCACCAGGCTTGCCTTTGGCTTAGTGTCTGCCTGCCCAGCTCCCACCTCCTCTCATCCTCACCTCGCCTCTCCCCCGCTGTGCAGGGCTGTGCCAGCAGCCCTGTCCCTGCTCCAGGACATTCTTTTTTTCCATGAGGAAATGTCTCAATTAGCAAATTGGAAACCTTCGAAAGCAGTGGCCGTGGTGTGTTTAAGTGCAGTAAAAACTCTGGGCAGAGACTGAAAACTCCTGGAATATTCCAGCCAGGCAGATCCATCTGAGCAGGCCTAGCAGGCTGCCAGAACGCTTCTCTCCCTTTCAGTAAGCCTGAGGTGATTCTGGCCGTGGAGGGCAGGGCCAGTGTTTGTTTTGGCTGCCTCCTCACGTGGTGTCAGTCCCAGCTCCGACCACCCCTGCGCTCCCTGGCAGGGATGAAAAACCCTTCCAAGTACCCGAAACAGCTGAACTCCTTCAGTCTGTGGGATCCAGTGCCTGCCATGGGCCCAGGGCAGGGCTCTGTCCCCCTGTCCTCTCCCCCAGGGCTGCTCCCAGGAGCCCAGAGAGCAGCCAGCAGTCAGCAGATGCACTTAATCCTGGCTTTGATCCCGCATCTTGAGCGGGCTGGGAACGCCTTCTGCTAGGGTTTTTTTGATGGAAAATTGGGTTTTTGAAGTGAGTAACTTCCTGTTGTCAGAAGGGCTGTGCTTTCCACAGAAATCTTTGGTGGGGAAGTTTTTTTCTCTTCAGAAGAGCTGAGTGCCTGAACTGGACTGGTGTGTGTGTGAGTGAGAAACCTCCTCCCAGTGCTCCCCCTTTCTCCCGAGCTGGTTTGACATCTGAAGCCTCCAGCAGCCTGGTTCCCCTGTGGGTGCTGTGCAGTGATCCGTGCACTCTGCACTGCACACCTCCAGATGTTCCATCTTTTAATCCCTTTGATGCCTGTGATGGGCTAATTTATTTTGTGCAGCTCCCGATTGCTTATGTCATGAATGACAGTTCCAGGGTGCACTGTGGCACTCTGTCTCTTTGTCCTGGCAGGTCTGTGCCAGGGGCTCTCAGCAGTGGGGTGCCAGGGTGCACTGTGACACTCTGTTTTTATCTGGGCAGGTTTGTGCCCAGGGGCTCTCAGCAGTGGGGTGCCAGGGTGTGTGTCCTGGGAGGTGGCAGAGCTGGAGTCTGGGGACAAGGAAGGATTGCAGGTGGGCATTCCCCCATTCCCAAAACAGCCACCAGCTCTGCTGAGAATTGCCTTTTCTGCCCTGGGGATTGCCATTCCCTGCCCTGGGGATTGCCCCTTCCCTGCCCTGAGAATTCCCATTCCCACCCTAGGGTTTGCCATTCCTACCTTGGGGGTTTGCCATTCCTGCATTGAGAATTCCCATCTCCTGCCCTGGGCATTCCCATTCCTGCCCTGGGGATTGCCATTCCTGCATTGAGAATTCCCATTCCTGCCCCAAGCATTCCCATTCCTGCCCTGGGCATTCCCATTCCTACCTTGGGGTTTGCCATTCCTGCATTGAGAATTCCCATTCCTGCCCTGGGGATTGCCATTCCTGCCCTGGGGATTGCCATTCCTGCCCTGAGTTGTTTAATATTCAGGATACATTGCACTTGGGCACAATGAATATTCAGGAGTGGCAATGAGCTGCTGGCTGGGCTCTTGGGGGGCTGTAGCTCTCCTCAGGCTCTGCTCAGGGGTTCCTGCCCTGAGCCCCCTGGAAAAACGCCTCCCAGCCACGTCCAGGGGCTCTGAGTGGTTTGGTTTGCAGCTGAGTGTCAGGTGGATTTCTCAGCAGGCCCCAGACCTTGCTCTGTGATACTGAATATTGCTATTATTATCACATTAGTCTGTGAAACACCTGACAGGTGTAATTAAGTGATTTTACCTGACAGCTGATGTGGTTTTTTTAAAAAAACCCAATTTTGAATATCCAGTTGAAGCAGTTGGATGTGCCTTTTTGTAGAAATCAATATGCAGTGCAGCACACTTGCTGATAAACCCTCCTGTGTTGGGGTGGGGATGGATCTGGGAAGGAGCAGGGGGGTTCCTTCCCTGCTTTAGGCTGGTCCCACAGAGTCCCAGCTCCTGCTCTGCGCTCTCAGGGCCTGGGGAAACCCTCCCCACTTGCTGTGGGGCTGGGCACAGACAGACAGACAGACAGACACCCTTTCCTCCTGGAAAGCTGCTGGGTCAATCTGCACCCTGCTGTCCCCTCTGAGCACGAGCCCTGCAGCTCCTCCCGGCGTTCTCACCTGCTGGTGAGAGTCTGGGATTGGGCACTCCACTACCCAAAATCATCACACCGTGCCCAAATCATCACAGCCAGACTCCAGTGAGGCAGCTGATCCCCTGGGCGTGTCTGACTGTGGGGTTAACCTGCAGAAAGGTGTGAATAAATCCAGACTCCCCCTCGTTTCTCCAGAGGGCTTTGGGACAGACACCCAGAGAGCAGCAGGGCTGTCTGTGTGTGGTTGTTTTTGTGGTGGTGCTGACTGGAGACAGAGAGCCTGGTGGATGGAGCTCTGTGTGCTGGCTGGAGCCTGCTGCTCGTGCTGGGCTGATCCTAAACCCCTGCCCTGGGAAACAGGGAGAAAACAAACCCTCCTTTGGCCTCCGAGTGCCCTGCTGAGCTGCCAGCCCTGTGTCCAGGCGCTCAGGGCTGGTGGGGCTGCAGCCTGGCAGAGCCCAAACCTCCCCGAGGTGTGGCTGCATCCCAGCGTGGCTCCCCCGAAAGCCCGTGCTGCTCAGAGCGGCGCTGCTCCTGCAGGCTGCAGGCTGGCACTGTGGGTTTGTTGTTCCCTGGCTGTTCCCCTCGCGGCACTAAGCGGCCTGGGGAAGCCCTGAGCCCCTGGTGGGTCAGCAGTGCCGGCTGTTCCAGCAGGGGGTGGCTGAAGCGGCAGGGAGCCCCGAGTCCCTCAGCCGCCCAGCTGCTCCAGCGGGAGCGGGAGGATGCCTGGGGGTGCTGGAGCAGGGCTTGGGATGTGATTTGGGATGTGATTTGGGGGTGTGATTTGGGAATGTGATTGATTTGGGAATGTCCTTTGGGGAGGTGATTTGGGGATGTGATTTGGGGATCTGATTTAGGAATGTGATTTGGGGATGTGATTTGGAGGATGTGATTTGGGGATGTGATTGATTTGGGGATGTGATTGATTTGGGGATGTGATTTGGGGATCTGATTTAGGAATGTGATTTGGGGATGTGGATTTGGGGATGTGATTTGGGAATGCTGTTGATTTGGGATGTGGTTTGGGATGTGGTTTGGGATGTGGTTTGGGAATGTGATTTGGGGATGTGATTTGGGGATGTGATTGATTTGGGGGATGTGCTTTGGGGATGTGCTTTGGGATGTGATTTGGGAATGTGATTGTGGGATGTGATTTTGGGGATGTGATTTGGGGGATGTGATTGATTTGGGGATGTGATTTGGGGGATGTGGTTTGGGGATGTGATTGGGGATGTGATTTGGGGATGTGATTGATTTGGGGATGTGCTTTGGGGGATGTGCTTTGGGGGATGTGATTTGGGAATGTGATTGTGGGATGTGATTTTGGGGATGTGATTTGGGATGTGATTTGGAGATGTGATTGATTTGGGGATGTGCTTTGGGGATGTGCTTTGGGGATGTGGATTTGGGAATGTGATTGTGGGATGTGATTTGAGGATGTGATTTGGGGATGTGATTGATTTGGGGATGTGATTTGGGGATGTGGTTTGGGGATGTGATTTGGGAATGTGATTTGGAGATGTGATTTGGAGATATGATTTGGGGAGGTGATTTGGGGATGTGATTTGGGAATGTGATTTGGGAATGCTGTTGATCTGGGGATGTGATCTGGGGATGTGATCTGGGGATGTGATTTGGGGATGTGATCTGGGGATGTGATTTGGGGATGCTGTTGATCTGGGGATGTGGTTTGGGGATGTGATTTGGGGTGTGTGATTTGGGGATGCTGTTTGCAGCATGCACTGCTGGTGCTGTTTGCAACGTGCAGAGCAGAGCAGCTGGTTGGTGTTTAAGAAGGGGGTGCAGTGGCAAAGAGCATTTCCCTTGGGAATTCCCTCTCACCTGAGGGGTCACAGCACTTCCCTTTGGGAATTCTCTCTCATTTCCCCTGGGAATTCCCTCTCATTTATCTTTGGGAATTCCCTCTCATTTCATTTCCCTTGGGAATTCTGTCTCCCTTCTCCTAAGGGCATTTCCCTTGGGAATTCCCTCTCACCTGAGGGGTCACAGCACTTCCCTTTGGGGATTCCTTCTCATTTCATTTCCCCTGGGAATTCCCTCTTGTTTCCCTTTGGAAATTCCCTCTCATTTCATTTCCCCTGGGAATTCCCTCTTGTTTCCCTTTGGAAATTCCCTCTCATTTCCCTTTGGGAATTCCCTCTCATTTCATTTCCCTTGGGAATTCTCTCTCATTTCCCTTTGGGAATTCTCTCTCACCTGAGAGGTCACCTTTCATTTCCCCTTGGGAATTCCCTCTCATTTCCCTTTGGGAATTCCCTCTCATTTCTTTCTGGGAATTCCCTCTCATTTCTTTCTGGGAATTCCCTCTCATTCCCCATCAGGGAACCCCCAGGCCTGGGTCTGCTCAGCCCCTTCCTCCTCCTCCTCCTCCTCCTCTCCACCATCCCCTGCCCAAACCCAGCTCTGGTTCCTCGAGCTGTGACTCTGAATTTCACAGTGTTCCTTCTCAGTCCCAGCAGGAAATATGTTCAGGACCAGTTGGGAAACAGAAGGGGAAAAAAAAATTTACCAGAAGGCTTTTTTTTTACTGCTTTGATCTGCATTTATTTATTTATTAATTTATTTATTAGCAGCAAGAGCACAACTCATCTCCCACAGTCTGTTTGCTGCTCGCTGGGTGTTGAGAATGACACCAGCTGGGCTGGGAAAAAACCTTTAAAAAGGATAATCCCAAAGCCACATTAGCAATTAAACATGTCACTCCCTGGACTCTGGAGTTTAATCCATTTTCTCCCACTTTTTCCTTCCCTTGGTCTTTTGGCCTTGGGGGTTGTTTTTGGTTTGTCTTTGGGAGGGGCTGGTTTTGGGGGCAGGGTTTGTTTGTTTGTTATCTTGGGGTTTTTTGGTTTTTGTTGTTGTTTTGGCTCTTTGTTTTGTTTCCCTTTGGGGGTTTTGTCTGTTTCTTTTGGAGTTTTGGTCTTGGTTTTTGTTTTGTTTTTGTTTGTGTTTTTCGTCCTTTTGTTTATTGTCTTTGTTTGTTTTTTGCTTTTTCGGGGTTTTGTTTTGGGTTTTTTGGGGGTTGATATTTTTTTCTTTCTTTGATTTTGCTCTGATTCTCTCCCTGCTTTGCTCCTGGGCTCTGCTGGGCTGTGCCTCAGGCTGGTGCTGAGTTAATGTTAATTCTCCCCAGGGCTAATTAATGCAGTGCATGGGTGACTCCTAGCTGAGTGGAGGGGAGTGGGTGAGCCCTGGGGTCAGAGCTGAGTTTGGGCTTTGGACACTGAGTCACCGAATCAGGGCCTTGTCAGGGCTGGAAAAGACCTTTGGGTTCATCCAGACCAGCCTTGCTCATCATTCATGGCTTTTCCCCGTGGCTCCTTTCATCTTCCAATGCCCAGTTTCCTTTATCAGCAAACCTGCAGTTTGTTTGGAAAGGCAAAGATATTTTCCCATTCATCAGCCAGTGGAATCCATCCCACTGTTTCCTTTGTCTCTCAGTGCTGGTTTTATCCAGCAGACCCACAGCTTATTTGTAAAGGCAAGTCTGGCATTGCTCTCAACACCCATCCCTATCCCATCCCCATTCCCAACTCCCCAATCCCAATCCCCTATCTCAATCCCATCCCATCCCCAATCCCATCCCAAATCCCCATTCCCCATTCCCAGTCCCCATCCCCATTCCCAGTCTCCAATCCAATCCCAATCCCCAGTTCCAATTTCCATCCCATCCCAAAGCTATTCCAATCCCATCCCCATTCATCCTTAAATCCCCATCCCCATTCCCAATCCCTCATCCCATCCCAATCCCCATTCCAATCCCATCCCTATTCCCAATCTCAATCCCCCATCCCCAATCCCCATTCCAATCCCCATTCCCATATCCCATCCCTCAATCCCAAATTCCCAATCCCCATCCCCATTCCCAATCCCTCCCACCCCAGGCTCCCAAGAGGGGCAGCAGGACGCTGTTCCAGCAGGATGAGGTGTCCCCAGTGCGCGGCTCCCGTGGGGCTCCTGCTCAAGCAGCCCAGCTGGGGTGGGCAGGGCAGGGCAGGCAGCCCTGGCTCGAGCCCCGTTCCTGCTGCTGCCGGGAATGGCTCGAGTGGGAGCAGGGAGAGCCCAGAGAAGCGGGCGGTAATCGCCGCGGGACCCTCGGGGTGATTTACATCCCAGTCATGCCCGTCGGGTGCGCCCTCGGGCTGAGCTTGGATAGCCCTGGGAAGGGAGGGATCCCACAGCCCAGCGGGACTTACTGCTCAAAGGCTGCTTTCAACTGCTGTAAAACACCATGTAAAACCAGAAATTGAATCGGTGGGCTGCCTGAGCCCAGCCTTGGGAGCCAAAAGCCCCGCCAGCACATAAACCTGTACAGAGGGAACAAAACCTTCCCCTGGCAAGGGAGCCTTAGAGAAGGATGAGGGGACCTACACGGGGAGAAAGGGAAGAAAAGCGATCAGAGCAGGGTCAGTGGGCGACCCCAGGGCTGGGGTGCCAGGAGGACCCAGCCCGGGAGGGTTCCCCGACCCCGCCAGGGCCGAAAGAGCCCTTGAGACGGGGATGAGAGCGAGAGGGCCGCAGGGCAGGAGGGCCGCGGCGGAGCCGGGGAGGGCCGCAGGAGCCGGGGAGGGCCGCAGGCTGGGGAGGGCCGCAGGAGCAGCAGAGGCCGCAGGAGCAGGAGAGGGCCGCAGGAGCAGGTGAGGGCCGCAGGGCTGGGAAGGCCGCAGGAGCAGGAAGGGCCGCAGGGCTGGGGAGGGCCCATGAGCAGCAGAGGCCGCAGGAGCAGGAGAGGGGCCGCAGGGGCCGGGAAGCGCCGCAGAGCCGGGGAAAACGCGCGGAGCAGCGGAGGCCGCAGTGAGGCCGCATGAGCAGGTGAGGCCGCAGGGCTGGAAGGCCGCAGGCCGTATGCGGAGCAGGTGAGGCCGTACGCCGCATGCGGAGCAGCGGAGCAATATGCGCCGGTGAGCATGGCCGTGGCGGAGGCCGTGGCCGCATAGCGGTGGCCGTGAGCCGGAGCAGCGGAGCGCCGGAGCGGAGCCGAGGCCGGTGAGCGCCGTGCCGCAACGCCGCAGGAAGGCCGTGAGCAGTGAGGCCGGAAAACGCCGTGGCCGCGGGCCGGCATGCGGCAGGGCCGCAGGCCGCAGGCCGCAGCAGTGGCCGCAGGAAGGCCGCAGGCCGCAGCGGCCGCAGGGCAGCAGGGCCGTGGCCGCAGGAGCAGGAGCAGCAGAGGCCGCAAGCAGGGCCGCAGGAGGCCGCAGGAGCAGTGAGCAGCAGAGGCTGCAGGAGCCGGGAGGCTGCAGCAGAGGGCTGCGGACAGGATGGCCCAGCAGCAGCAGGAGCCCATTCCCAGGGTCCCCAGCCAGGACCCAGTGGTGGCTCCAGGAAACGCAGCCTTGTGGGTGGCCCAGCACAGGAGGCGGATGGACCCGAGACCGAGACCGGAAAGAGGAGCCGACACATGGAAAAGGACAACCCCAATCCCGACCCGGGAGGAAACCACCAGCAGCCACATGGAACTAAAGGACGCCCAGCCCCGTGGACTTGCCAAGGATGGAATGGACCACAGCAGTGGAGCCACACGCAGTGGCATGGAAAGCCCTGTCCAGGTGACCCCCATGGCCCTGGAGGCACAAACCCATCCGGAGGGGCCGGGGTGAGCCGGAACTGGGGCCGTGAGCTGGGATGGGTGAGCCGAACTGGGGCACGGACAAGGAGCTGAACTGTGGCTGGATGGAGGGATGGTGAGCCGGAACTGGCTGGATGGCTGGGTGAGCTGAACTGGGGCTGGATGGGATGGAGCTGGAACTGGCTGGGATGGATGGTGAGCCGAAATGGATGGATGGCCGGTGAGAACTGGATGGCTGGTGGAGTGAACTGGAAGGAGTTGGGATGAGCTGGAACTGCCATGGAGTGGTGCCGGAACTGGATGTACAAGGAACTGGGGCTGGATGGATGGCTGACCACACAGCAGGACACATCCCAGTGATCCATGGAGCCCGACCACACATGGCACAGAGCTGTGGCCAGCCCCACAGCCACACATATACACGCTGGCCAGCCCAGACCAAACAGGTGTGTGCACAGAGCCCAAGGGAGCACAGGTGTGTGTGGACAGAGCCTGGAGGAAAGGTGGGAAAATGGAGTAGGTGTGTGGGGAGTTTGGAGGTGGTGGGCCTGGAGGAAAGCAGGTGTGTGTGTGGGGAGCCGGACAGCAGGTGTGTGTGTGGGGAAAGCCTGGAGACACAAGGAGCCTGGAGGAAAGCAGGTGTGTGGACAGAGCCTGGAGGAAAGCAGGTGTGTGGGGGGTCATGGAGCAGGCCAGGTGCACAGAGCCTGGAGCAACCAGGTGTGGAGAGCCTGGAGCAAATGTGAGGACAGAGCCTGGAGCAGCCAGGTGTGCGGGACAGAGCCTGGAGCAGCCCGAGGTGTGTGCGCCTGGAGCAGAGCCAGGGTGTGAGGGACAGAGCCTGTGCGCAGGTGAGGGGCCTGGAGCAGCCCAGGTGTGTGTGCAGGGACAGAGCCTGGAGCAGCCAGGTGTGTGCACAAGGGAGCCTGGAGCAGCCAGGTGTGTGCAGAGCCTGGAGCAGCCAGGTGTGTGCAGAGCCTGGAGCAGCCAGGTGTGTGCAGAGCCTGGAGCAGCCAGGTGTGTGCAGGAAACCTGGAGCAGCCAGGTGTGTGTGCAGGGGAGCCTGGAGCAGCCAGGTGTGTGCAGGGAGAGCCTGGAGCAGCCAGGTGTGTGCAGAGCCCTGGAGCAGCCAGGTGTGTGCACAGAGACCTGGAGCAGCCAGGGTGTGTGCAGGGAGAGAGCCTGGAGCAGCCAGGAGTGTGCACAGAGCCTGGAGCAGCCAGGTGTGTGCACAGAGCCTGGAGACAGCCAGGTGTGTGCACAGAGCCTGGAGCAGCCAGGTGTGTGCAGAGCCTGGAGCAGCCAGGTGTGTGCACAGAGCCTGGAGCAGCCAGGTGTGTGCAGAGCCTGGAGCAGCCAGGTGTGTGTGCAGGGGCCTGGAGCAGCCAGGTGTGTGTGTGCAGGGAGAGCCTGGAGCAGCCAGGTGTGTGCAGGGAGAGCCTGGAGCAGCCAGGTGTGTGCAGAGGGAGCCTGGAGCAGCCAGGTGTGTGCAGGGGGCCCTGGAGCAGCCAGGTGTGTGCAGGGGAGCCTGGAGCAGCCAGGTGTGTGCAGGAGGGCCTGGAGCAGCCAGGTGTGTGCAGGGAGGGCCTGGAGCAGCCAGGTGTGTGCACAGAGCCTGGAGCAGCCAGGTGTGTGCACAGAGCACAGAGCAGCCAGGTGTGTGCACAGGGGAGCCTGGAGCAGCCAGGTGTGTGCAGGGGAGCCTGGAGCAGCCAGGTGTGTGCACAGAGCCTGGAGCAGCCAGGTGTGAGCAGAGAGCCTGGAGCAGCCAGGTGTGTGCAGGGGGAGTCAATACCCACTAATCAATACCCACTAATCAATACCCAATAGTCAATACCCACTAATCAATCCCCAATAATCAATCCCCAATAATCAATCCCCAGTAGTCAATCCCCAATAATCAATCCCCAGTAATCCCCAGGGCCAGGGCAGGCAGCAGACAGGGGCTGGCAGGGCAGAGCAGCACGAGGGGGGAGAGGCACCAGAGCAGCCCCAGGCTGGCCTGGGCCATTTGCAGACATCATTTGTGCTTCTATTGCCGATGAGTATTTCAGGTTGGAGCCGTGCTCTGCAGGGTGACATTTCGGGTTAAGGTGCCCTGCAGTGTTCTCAGCAAAGCTGGGTCTGTCATGCTCACAGCACGAGTCAGGCTCAGTGTCACCTGTCACCTGTCCCTGACCCCTGGGCTGGCTCTGGCTGATCTCTGCAGAGTTCTCCTGCCATCGTTTGGAGTGCAGGAGCTTTAGCCTCACTCCCCAGCTAATTTTGTATTTGTGATTCCAGCCATTTCTCACTTTGTGTTTGCCATTCAGTTTGGGAGCAGCCAGGTCTCATCCTGCCTGCAGGACAGTGAGGGGCTGGGGACAGGTACCTCCTCCAGGATCCTGCCTCCCTTTCTGCTTGAGTGTTGCTCATTTGGGAGTGAGGCAGGAATTGAACGGAGTGATTAGGAAGTCTTTGATGAGCCCGTTATCTGGTGGAAGTCTCAGAGCAGCTTTTTGATGTGGAATGGAAGCAGCTGTTCTTTGGGAGCATGAATCTTGCCTGAGCTCCCCTCCAGCCCTGAGCTCCCTGCTCCCTGCATTCCCTTTGGATTGCATCTCCTCACAGCTCAGCTGTTTCCTGAGTGTGGGTCAGAATTTGCACCAGTGGCTCCCCAAGCCCCAGGTTTCCTTCAGCAGCCTCAGGTGGGTGTTGGGAGGGCTGTGGGAGCCCAGCCATGCCCTGGGCCAGGTGCCACAGCTGCCCCATGATGCCAGCACCTCTGTGCTGTTCAAACAGGAGCAGGAGCTCCATGCAGGCTCCTGCCATGTCCTGTGCCATCTGTGCTGCTGCAGGGACAGCCAGGGACAGCCAGGGCACAGCCAGGGCACAGCCAGCAGGGATCCTGCACATCCTGGCCTTGGCTGTGTGTCCTGAGCAGGGCAGAGACCCCAGACCTGCCCTGCCCTGCCAGGTGAGGCTCTGTACCCTGGAGCTGCTGCTTTGGGCTGCAGGGAGTGTTTTTGGGTGGGTTTAACCTGCAGCCTGCACGTGGGGCTGTGGGTGCTGCCCAGGAGGCTCAGGGCAGGGATTCCCTGGAGGTGATTCCAGATGGACAGGGCAATGAGGACAGCCCTGAGCAAATCACTGGAGCTGTCACTCTGCACTTCTGGCTGCCTTCCCCTGGAGATAAACGCACAAACCTGTCTGGGGTGAGCAGAGCTGGGGACACCCTCTGTGCCACCCTGCCAGGCTCAGCCCCTGCACTCCCAGCTCCTGCCAGCCCACACCCACGGGCTCATGCTGCAGGAGATCTGAGCCTTCCCAAAGCCCTGGGGGCTTGGATCCCCCAGCCCCAGGTGTGTGACCATGGGGAGCTGCTCCCTGGCACCTGCCTGGGGCTCAGAGCCTGCTGTGCTCCAGGAGCAGGACACCATCATTTATTGATAATCCCTGAAGCTGGCTTGAGCCTGCAACCTTTCTTCAAACAGAGAAACCCATGCTTAGTTCAAGTGGTTGGTTGGGGGAAAAGGAAAATGAGGTTGTTGCCCATTGTGCCCCTAAGTGAACAAACAGAGCAGTGGTACCTGCAGGCCAGGGCTGGGTGGTTGCTCTGGTGGGAATGGGTTTGTTTGGGTTCTGCTCCTGGCAGGTGAAGGTGGGAATGGGTTTGTTTGGGTTCTGCTCCCCAGCAGGTGAAGGTGGGAATGGGTTTTTGCCCCTGCCCTGGCAGGTGAGGGTGAGAATGGGCTTTGTTTGGCCCTGCTCCCAGCAGTGAAGGTGGGAATGGGTTTGTTTGGGTTCTGCTCCTGGCAGGTGAAGGTGGGAATGGGTTTGTTTGGGTTCTGCTCCTGGCAGGTGGAGGTGGGAATGGGTTTGTTTGGGTTCTGCTCCTGGCAGGTGAAGGTGGGAATGGGTTTGTTTGGGTTCTGCGGCAAGTGTAGCTGTGGGAATGGGTTTGTTTGGGTTCCTGCTCCCGGCAGGTGAAGGTGGAAATGGGTTTGTTTTGGGTTCTGCTCCTGGCAGGCGAAGGTGGGAATGGGTTTGTTTGGGTTCTGCCTCCCGGCAGGTGAAGGTGGGAAATTTGGGTTTGTTTGGGCTCTGCAGCAGGTGAAGGTGGAATGGGTTTGCTTTGGGTTCTGCCCTGGCAGGTGAAGGTGGGAATGGGTTTGTTGGGGTTCTGCTCCCAGCAGGTGAAGGTGGGAATGGCTTTTACTTTGGGGTTCCTGCTCCTGGCAGGCTGCCTTGGTGGGAAATGGGTTTGCTGTGGTTCTGCCCCCAGCAGGCGAAGCTGGGAATGGGTTTGTTTGGGTTCTGCTCCTGGCAGGTGAAGCTGGGAATGGGTTTTTTTGGCATCTGGGAGGGTCTGGCCCTGTGGATGGGGGTTCAGCCCTGGTGGCCCAGCCCTTCTCCCCACAAAGCCCCACTGACTCCTGCTCAAGGCCCTTTTATCCCTTCTTCTCACTTGTGCCCCGGTTGTGGAGAAATCACCTATTTGCACTTCAGGACAGAAGGTGGAGGTTTGGGGAAACGACAGGCATTTTACAAAGCAATTAAACCCAACCCCTGTAATTGCTGTAATTTATATACACCTACAAAGTGAGCAGCTGGTGTGTGTTTGTGCACACCAGACCGATGGGAGCACCCCGTGTGTGCTGTGCTGGGGGTCCCTGAGGGGCAGGGGCAGCAGGAGAACCAGGACAGCAGCTCAGCAGAGCCACAGGGGTGTGTGCTGGGGGCTGCTGCTGGGGAAGGGGTTTGTGTGTGCTGGGCGCTGATGGGGGTGTGCTTCAAAGCTGCCCCCACCCTGCCTCACCCCAGCAGGGAGGATGAAAGCAGAAAAAAGCAGATTAAAGCAGGCTGGGAGAGTTCAAAGCTGCAGCCAGGCTGCTGACAGGGAGGTAATTAGCAAGTGAAATGCTGTGGCTGCAGTGAAATGGGGTTTGTGGTGCTGGCTGGGAGCAGAGGGGGTGGCAGCAGCTGCCTCCCCACTGCCAGTGCAGCCCCCCTCTGCACAGCCCTGGCTTTGATTCCTGGGTTTGCTCCCTGGGTTTGCTCCCTGGGTTTGCTCCCCGGGTTTGCTCCCCGGGTTTGCTCCCCGGGTTTGCTCCCCGGGTTTGATCCCTGTGTTTGATCCCTGGGTTTGATCCCCGGGTTTGATCCCCGGGTTTGCTCCTGGGTTTGATCCCTGGGTTTTGCTCGGGTTTGCTCGGGTTTGCTCCCGGGTTTGCTCGGGTTTGATCTGGTTTGCTCCCAGGTTTGATCCCCGGGTTTGCTCCCCGGGTTTGCTCCCGGGTTTTGATCCCTGTGTTTGATCCCTGGGTTTGTCGATTCCCCGGTTTGATCCCAGGTTTGCTCCCCGGGTTTGCTCCCTGAGTTTGCTCCCCGGGCTTTGCTCCCGGGCTTTGACTCCCCGGGTTTGCTCCCCTGGGTTTGATCCTGGGTTTGATCCCTGGGTTTGCTCCCCGGGTTTGATCTCGGCTCGATCCCGGGTTTGATCCCCGGTTTGCTCCTGGTTTTGCTCCCCTGGGTTTGCTCCCCGGGTTTGCTCCCCGGGTTTGATCCCTGGGTTTGCTCCCTGGGTTTGATCCCTGGGTTTGCTCCCCGGGTTTGCTCCCCGGGTTTGCTCCCCGGGTTTGATCCCTGGGTTTGCTCCCTGGGTTTGATCCCTGGGTTTGCTCCCCGGGTTTGCTCCCTGGGTTTTGGGTTTTGCTCCCCGGGTTTGCTCCCGGGTTTGCTCCCTGGGTTTGATTCTGGCTTTGATCCCTGGGTTTGCTCCCCCGGGTTTGCTCCCTGGGTTTGCTCCCTGGGTTTGCTCCCCGGGTTTGCTCCCGGGTTTGCTCCCCGGTTTGCTCCCTGGGTTTGCTCCCGGGCGGTTTTGATTCCCTGGCTTTGCTCCCCGGCCTTTGATTCCTCGGGTTTGACCTCTGGGCTTTGATTCCTGGCTTTGATTCCTGGGTTTGATTCCTGGCTTTGCTCCCCGGCTTTGCTCCCCGGCTTTGCTCCCCGGGTTTGATTCCTGGCTTTGCTCCCTGGGTTTGCTCCCTGGCTTCATTCCATCTCCCCATCTCTCCTGCTGCTGCCCCACTCGCCCTTGGCCAGCAATTTCCAGGGCTGCAAACGAGCTGGCAGTATTTTTAGGAGTATTTTAGGAGTATTTTTAGGAGGCAGTGGTTTTTCAGGAATGAGTGCTCTGCCTGTGCCTGTGATTCACGTTTTCCTGGCTCAGTGGCCCCCAGTCTCCCATCTGTGCAGAGAGGGGCTGTGTTTGTGGGGCTCTGGAGTCAGAGGAAAGCCCCAGGCTGCACTTCTACCTGCAGGTGAATGAAGCACCTCAGGGACCCTCTTCCAGCCCTGGAGTTTAAAATATTCATGGGTATAATTTCCTGACAGTCCCTGCAACGGGTGGGGAGTGCTTTGTGCTGCAGCATTCCTGTCAGAGCTCGTGGGGCTGCAGGGCTGTGTGTGTGACAGTGGTGACACCCCCAGACTCAGCTGGGGATCCCCTCAAGCAGGGTCTGCATTCACCCCCTCCTCAGGCTGTGTCTGTGACTCTGGTGACACCCCAGACTGGGGGGGGATCCCCTCAAACAGGATTTTCTGCACCCCCTCCTCCTGCCAGAGCAGCCTGGGTGCCCCAGGGGCAGAGATGTGCCAGACCAAGGCAGCCCAGCCCTTCCCAAAAGTCCCTGCAGTGTCCCCTGGGTGCCGCGAGGGGCCGGGGCAGGACTGGCACACTCCAGCTCTGCTAACCCTGTGTTTCCCTGTTCCTCCCCTCCTGGGCCTGCAGCAAACCCTGGAGACGAACCTCAGCAACCTGGTGAAGCGCAACAGCGAGCTGGAGAGCCAGATGGCCAAGCTGATCCAGATCTGCCAGCAGGTGGAGGTGGGTGATGGGGGGTCCTGGGGGTCCTGGGGCAGCTCCCAGCCCGGGCCAGGCTGGTCCAGATCTGCCAGCAGGTGGAGGTGGGTGATGGGGGGGTCCTGGGGGTCCTGGGGCAGCTCCCAGCCCAGGGACAACGAATGCCCAGATCAGCCAGAGCCCTTTGCTGGGGTGTGGGAGAGGGGATGGGGGGGTCACAGGCAGGGGGCTGCAGTGGGTGCAGGGGGCTGCAGTGGATGCAGAGATGCTGCAGTTGTTGCAGGGGTGCTGCACCAGGATTCAGGAGTGCTGCAGTGGGTGCAGGGGGGCTGCAGTGGATGCAGGGGTGCAGCAGTTGTTGCAGGGGTGCTGCAGTTGTTACAGGGGTGCTGCAGCAGGACAAGGGCTGCTCCTGCGCTGCCTGCAGCTGTTTCCCCACACCCAAAGCATCCACAGTGCATCTGCCCAGGAGCTGCAGCTCGTCCTGCCCTCCTGCAGCCTCCTGAGCAGCTCTGTGCTTGTTCTGCACTCTGTGCTGTGCCAGGCTGTGCAGGGGCTCTGGAGCAGAGCCTTTCTGTGAGTGCCTGCAGGGCCAGAGTGCTGCCAGTGCAGGGAGCAGCAGGGGCTGAGCTGCTCTGAGCTCCCAGCCAGAATAAAGGGCAGGAAAGAGAAAAACCCCCCTTGGCCCTGCAGCAGTGCTGCTGCTGTGTCCTGGTGCTGCCCTGCAGCTCTGCAGGGGGGTCTGGGTTTGGGTCTGCAGGGGGATCTAGATCTGGGCTCTGCAGAGGGATCTGGCTCTGCAGGGGGATCTGGCTCTGCAGGGGGATCTGGCTCCGCAGGGGGGTCTGGCTCTGTTCTTACAGGGCTCTGGCTCTGCTGGAGCTGCTCTGCTGCCCTGGGGCTGAGGCTGGCAGCACAGGCAGCACAGGAGCCCTGGCAGGGAGAGGAGCCAGGCTGCCCCTGCAGAGCCTGGTGACAGCCCCAGCCCTGCTGCTCTGCTGGCCCTGCCCTGGCTCTCAGAGCCCCCAGGGCTGTGGCTGCATGTCCCCCCAAACCCCTTCCCTTGAGTGCAGCTCCCACGTCCAATGGCCTGACCCAGGATAAATTGGAAAATATTTGGTATTTCTGTCCAATCCTGGGAGTCTCAGACCCCTAAGCTGTCATTTTTGACAGTTTGTGAGTTTCCAGCTTTGTCAGACACTCAAAGTAACAGCTCCAGTGCCATTCTCAGCTCTGTGACTGCACAGCCAGGCCCCTCTGCAGGGAGCACAGCAAGCTGGGGAGCAGAACACGATGGGAGCAGGGATGATCTGAGGAAATTCTGCTTTTGAGCTGTCTGTGCCATGCACACAGGCAGGCACAGGCACCCTCAGAGCAGGTTTGTGTGTGTGACTCAGCCTGGGGGCTGAGCTGCTGCTTCTCCTCCCCACGAGGTGCAGACAGGCTTTTCCCAGAGTTTATTCCAGGACTGTTGTCCCTAGCACATTCTCCCCCAGCACTTAGGTGGGTGAAAGATTTTTTTTCTCTCCCTTGTGACAGGCAGAAGCTGCAGCTCTCCTGCAGCTGCTGAGCCTTCAGCCCCAGAGCAGCATTTCCCAGAGCTGGCTCCTCCCTGGGGGGTCTGGCCACTGGCCAGTGCTCTTGGGCCAGTGCTGGTCTGCAGTGCCCCTCCGTGCTCTGCTGGCCCTTGGGGGAGCCCCAGCTCGAAAATGCCCCTTTTTGGCAGAAGGAAAGGGACTGTGGTGTCCCTGCAGCTTCACCTGCCTTCAGCCCCCCAGCATGAACGGGGTGAGGGCAGATTTCCTGCCCTGGGCAGGTTTTCATGTAGGCTGATTCACATTTACAGATTTATATTGTCCTGTAGCCATCCTGGAGGGGGAAAGCTCCAGGCCTGAGCTGGACCCTCGGGGTTGGAGGGGCCAAGCTGGGGTGCCCCAACCTCCCCTCCTGTCCCCTGGGCCAGAATTTCCTTCCTGCCCCTTGCTGTGCACAGGATCAGTGCCACAGCATCCCTGTCACAGCATCACAGCATCCCTGCCACTGCATCCCTGCCACTGCATCCCTGCCACTGCATCCCTGCCACTGCATCACAGCATCACAGCATCACTGCATCCCTGCCACTGCATCCCTGCCACTGCATCACAGCATCCCACAGCATCCCTGTCACAGCATCCCTGTCACTGCATCACAGCATCACAGCATCATCACTGCATCCCTGCCACTGCATCCCTGCCACAGCATCCCTGCCACTGCATCACAGCATCCACAGCATCACTGCATCCCTGCTGTCACTGCATCCTGCCACTGCATCCCTGCCACTGCATGCATCCCTGCCACTGCATCCCTGCCACTGCATCACCACAGCATCACAGCATCACTGCATCCCTGCCACTGCATCCCCTGCCACTGCATCACAGCCATCACAGCATCCCTGCCACCGTGCATCACAGCATCACAGCATCACTGCATCCCTGCATCCCTGCCACAGCATCCCCTGCCACTGCATCCCTGCCACTGCATCACTGCATCAGCATCACTGCATCCCTGCCACTGCATCCCTGCCACTGCATCACATGCATCCCTGCCACTGCATCCCTGCCACTGCATCACTGCATCCCTGCCACTGCATCCTGCCACTGCATCCCTGCCACTGCATCCCTGCCACTGCATCCCTGCCACTGCATCACAGCATCCCTGCCACTGCATCCCTGTCACAGCATCCCTGCCACTGCATCACAGCATCCCTGCCACTGCATCCCTGCCACTGCATCCCTGTCACTGCATCACTGCATCCCTGCCACTGCATCCCTGCCACTGCATCCCTGCCACTGCATCCCTGCCACAGCTGCTCTCTGCAGGCCCCAAGCCCCGTGGCTCTTCCCTGCCCCTCACCACATGCAGCAGATTGGGAAGATTTTCTGCTGTTTTTCCACTGGAGCTCTCTTTGCAGACCATCAGCTGTCTCCCACTCCAGCGTTGCATAATCTGCTGGCCAGGTTTAAAAAAAGATCCTGGAGCAAAAAATGTGGTTCACTCGAGGCTGCCTTGTTGCAGAGGGGTTTGGGAGTGTAAAATGAAAAAAACTGGTTTCTGTCCTGTGGTGTGTTTAATGAAGTGCTGGGGCTGCATTCCCCTTCCATGGAGTGCATTCCTCTGTCCTGTCCTGTCCATCCTCCCAGGGATACTGGGATCACTGGGATCCCTGGAGGCAGAGAACTGGGACCTCTGCCTGTGGCTCTGTGTGTGCAGCACTGAGCACAGCCATGAGAGTGAGCTTCCTAAAACTGGGTGTTGTGTGTCCCCCCTAAACCCTGTGAGTTCTGTGTCCCCCCTAAACCCTGTGAGCTGTGTGTCCCCCCTAAACCCTGTGAGCTGTGTGCTTCCTGAGCCCCTGTGAGCTGTGTGTTCTTCCTAAACCCTGTGAGCTGTGTGTGTCCCCCCTAAACCCTGTGAGCTGTGTGTTCTTCCCTAAAACCTGTGAGCTGTGTGTCCCCCCTAAACCCTGTGAGCTGTGTGCTTCCTGAGCCCTGTGAGTTTGCCCAGCCCTGTGAGTTTTCCCAGCCCTGTGAGTTTTCCAAGCCCTGTGAGTTTGCCCAACCCTGCGCTGCCCCTGCCAGGTGAACACAGCCATGCACGAGGCCAAGCTGATGGAGGAGTGTGACGAGCTGATGGAGATCATCCGCCAGCGCAAGCAGGTCATCGCTGTCAAGATCAAGGAGACCAAGGTCAGAGGTGCCACCCGTGTGTCCCTGCTGTGCCACTCGTGTGTCCCTGCTGTGCCAGCTGTGTCCCTGCTGTGCCACTCCTGTGTCGCTGCTGTGCCACTCGTGTGTGTGTCCCTGCTGTGCCACTCGTGTGTCCCCCCACAGATCCCCCCTGTGCCCCATGCCCCCGGGAAAGGAGGCCCCGCCCCCCGGGAGAGGCCCCGCCCACCAGGGGAAGGGAGGCCCTCCCCCGACATGCTCCACCCACCGGGGAGAGGCCCCGCCCCTGGAGAGAAGCCCCGCCCACACGGGAGGCCACGCCCTCTGGGGAAGCCACGCCCACCCCCTGGTCCCCTCATGTTCCCGTGTCCCCCTGACCCCCCCGTGTCCCCGTGTGCTCCCCTGACCCCCCGTGTCCCCCGTGTCCCCCATGGCCCCGTGTCCCCCGCTGTCGTGTCCCCCGTGTCCCCCTATACCCCCGTGTCCCCCTATATCCCCCGTGGTCCCCCTGATGTCCCCGTGTCCCCCTGGACCCCCCGTGTCCCCTGTGTCCCCCTGTGTCCCCCATGTCCCCCTGATGTCCCCCTATGTCCCCCGTGTCCCCTGTGTCCCCCATGTCCCCCTGTGTCCCCCTATATCCCCTGTGTCCCCCTGACCCCTCTATATCCCCGTGTCCCCTATATCCCCGTGTCCCCCTGACCCCCGTGTCCCCCTATATCCCCCGTGTCCCCCTGACCCCTGGCCGCCGCCGCGGTGATGAAGCTGCTAAGCTGGCCCAGCAGGTCGCCAACTGCCGGCAGTGCCTGGAGCTCCACCGTGCTCATCAACCAGGCCGAGCACATCCTCAAGGAGAGCGACCACGCCCGCTTCCTGCAGACGGCCCGGAGCGTGGCGGAGAGGTGGCAGGGGGACACGGGGAGGGATAATGGGATACAGGGATGGGATACAGGGATGGGATAATGGGATACAGGGATGGGATAATGGGATACAGGGATACAGGAATGGGATAATGGGATGGGATACAGGGATGCAGGGATGGGATGCAGGGATGGGATACAGGGGTGGGATGGGCTGGGATGCAGGGATGGGATGGGATGTGATAGAGGGATGGGATACAGGGATGGGATGGGCTGGGCTAGGGGTGCAGGGTCTGTGGGTGCAGGTGGGGCAGGGTCTGTGGATCGCTGTCTGTGGTGCAGGCTGCTTTCCTGACAGCTCCCCCCTCCCTGTGCCCCCCTCCTGCACCCTGATGTGTTCTGATCCCCCTCCTTTTCCTTCCAGGGTCGCCATGGCAACTGCATCCTCTCAAGTCCTGATACCAGATATCAATTTTAATGATGCCTTTGAAAACTTTGCTCTGGATTTTTCCAGAGAGAAGAAGCTGCTGGAGGGGCTGGATTATCTGACAGGTGAGTGCCCAGGTGTGCTGCCCCCAGCCCCCTGCCCTGGTCTCCACCAAGGGCTGGCAGATTTAATTTAGGACTAAACCAGTGACAGGCACCAGGTCAGCTGTGCAGAGCAGCTGTCCCCAGGACAGTGACATGTCCCCATCCTGCTTTACCGTGCTGTTCCTGGAGGACCCATGGAAAAGTCCAGAAAGCTTGAACATGACCTGGTGGGGGAGGCTGATGCCCATGAGGATGCAAGAGGGATAAGGATTATGTAAGGATCCATGAGGATTACAGAGGAGCAATGATGAATTAACCAATTATTGTGCTCCTGAGGCACTCTACGCTTTAACATTTCCCTTTCCCTGCCCTTTTTCTGGGTCCCTTGGTGCTGAGTGAGGAGCCCTGCTGGGCAGGACTCAGTGGCCCCTGGGTGCTGCCTGGTGCCCAGCACAGGCTCTCCCTGCCCTGGGGGTCTGCAGCAGCAGCTGGGGGCTGAGAGCTGCAGGGGGCCAGGGCATCCTCACCCACCCAAATCCCATTTGGTAATGGTGCAGCAGAGCAGCTCCAGTGAGAGACTGGCACAGTGAGAGATTAGTCCAGATCAGTTATGGGATGAAGCACTTACCCCATCACTGATCAGCCCAGCCTGACCCCTGTGTGTGCTCTGTGCCCCACATCAGTTATGGGATGGAGCACTTACCCCATAACTGATGAGCAGTGTGATTTAGAGGAGGGGACCCCAGCTGACCCCTGTGTGTGCTCTGTGCCCCAGCTCAGTTATGGGATAAAGCACTTACCCCATCACTGATCAGCAGTGGGATTTAGAGGAGGGGACCCCAGCTGACCTGTGCTCTGTCCCCCAGCTCAGTTATGGGATAAAACACCCTATAACTGATCAGCAGTGTGATTTGGAGCAGGGACCCAGCTGACCTGTGCTATAACTGATCAGCAGTGGGATTTAGAGGAGGGGTCCCCAGCCTGACCTGTGCTCTGTCCCCATCTCAGTTATGGGATGAAGCACCCTATAACTGATCAGCAGTGGGATTTGGAGCAGGCACCCAGCTGACCTGTGTGCTCTCCCCAGCCCCCAACGCCCCCTCGGTGCGGGAGGAGCTGTGCACGGCCTCCCACGACACCATCACCGTGCACTGGATCTCCGAGGACGAGTTCAGCGTCAGCTCCTACGAGCTCCAGTACACCATCTTCACTGGCCAGGCCAACTTCATCAGTAAGTGACCCCTGCAGCAGGGCATGCCACCCCGGGGTGCCAGGGCACAGCTGTCCCTGCCCCTGGCGCTGCAGCAGCTGTGAGGTCCCTTCCAAGCCAAACCCTTCTGGGGCTCTGTGAAGAGAAGGGTCTCGGGTTCACTGTGCGTTTAAAGGCTGGCTGCTTGTGCAGGGAGCAGCAGCAAAGGCTCTGCCAAGGCCTGGTGGATCAGAGCAAAGCAGCCCTCCCCGTGCTGGGCCACCCTGGGGTGCTCTGCTCTGCACTTGGTGTCACCAGCCCCGGCCTGGGGAGGCACTGGGAGCGCTGGAGGCTCTGTCCAGCTCCCAGCTCCTGCACCTGGACCACACCTGGGCAGCACTGGCTGATAGCTCACTGATAGCTCACTGATAGCTCACTGATAGCTCGCTGATAGCTCACTGGTAACTAACTCACGTGGTTTATGAACCCTCTGGAGCAGCTCTCAGACACATTTCCAGGTGATTTGTCACAAAAACTGCTGCCACCCCTGCTTGTTTTCACACACTGCCCCAGATCTGTCTCACAGGGATGGGATTTGGTTTGAGGGCTGAGGACAGAGCCCCTGCTGGTCTGTGGCTTGGGAGGAAGTTTTACTGCTGGTTTTCCTAGCAGCACTTGCTGCTGTGAGCAGAGTTGGGGTCTGTCAGTCTGTCTCAGAGCAGGGTCTGTCAGTCTGTCTCAGGGCTGTCAGTCTGTCCTGCTGGTGGTGTCACAGCTCCGGAAAGCTGCTCAGTGCACTCTGAAATGTGCAGGAAGCTGCCAGAGAAAGTTCCCTGTGACTTTCCAAGCTGGGTCTCACCTCCCCAGCCCAGCCTTTGACCCTGTTTTGGAAAACGAGCTGATGCGTTTCCTTCCTAAAGGAGGAGTGAAGAAAACATCAATTAAATCCCTGAGAAGAAAATGAATAACTTATTGTCCCTTGGAATAGCACAGTTTGGGTGGTGGGACTGGCAGAATTTCTGTGAGGAGACACAGGAGCTGGGAGCTGACCAGGAGGGGAAATACCTTTCCAAGGTGTGCAGAGTTGGAACCCATCCCCCTCACGCTTCCATCAAAGCCAAGAGTTTGGCAAGAGCCAGACATCTTTATGGATGATGAGTGCTGCAATAAAAGGGATTTTTTAAGCTTTGGCCAGGGTAGGAGTGAGGAGTTTGGTCTTCAAGGCCAAGCTCCTTGGGGCTGTTTTGCTGAAGAAACCTGCTTGGAAAGTCGAGTCCTTCTTGTTGAACCTCTCAGACACCTTCAGGTCCCTCCTGCTGGAGCCCCCCCAGGTGCTCCTGGAGCCCCCCCAGCTGCTCCTGGAGCCCCCAGCTGCTCCTGGAGCCCCCCAGCTGCTCCTGGAGCCCCCCAGCTGCTCCTGGAGCCCCCCCAGCTGCTCCTGGAGCCCCCCAGCTGCTCCTGCTGCAGGTGACTCAGCCAGGCTGGCTGGGAGCTCCAGCCAGAGCAGCTCTGGGTGCAGGCTGCAATCAGCATCACATCTGTTCCATTTTCTACTTGCCATCACGCTGCCCTGTGCCCCTCAGCCTTGCCCACGTGCGTCCCAAACCAAACTCAGGGTGGCAGGGGCTGCAGCCTGCCCTTGTCCTGCAGCTGAGGCAGCACTGAGGGTAAATGAGCTGGAAGCTGTGGTGGAGGAGGGTGGAACTTCCCCAGCTCCTGCCTCCCTGCCCTGCACATGGTGAACCCCCCTCAGTCACCCCAAGTTCACAGTGCACTCCTCACCTCTCAGCAGATCTAGGAGGCCTCCAGCTACTCTTCCCTGTCCCTTCTGGCTCAAAGCCCTGCCCTGTGCTGGTGTAGCTGCCCTGCTTTCCCGAGCCCAGAGCATCCTCGAGCAGTTCCAGCTGCAGGGATCCTCCTCCCAGCCGTGCAGGGGGCAGGAACAGCCCCAGTGGCACTGGGGGAGGCTTTTCCCCGTTCCTGGGGCTCTGCCACCCCAGCTGAGCTCCAGCACTGCAGTTCCACACGTGCAGACCTCTGTGGTTTGGATTCTTCATTCCTGCCCATTCCCAGAAAGAGTTCAGCCTCCTGAATGATCTCCAGGCATCTGGATCCCTTCACTGGGAGCTCATTTTCTCTGCACCACGCTGCAGACCAGTCCACTCAGGGGGCCAAGCATCAGCCTTCCTTAGCCATGGGTTATTATTTCCCACCCCGGAGCACTGAGGAGTGGGCAGGAGCAAGATTCAGTTGCAAGCACGTGGATTGGGGTGGAAATAATCCCTTTGTGCTGCTGGAATTGCAAACTGGGGCCCTGGAGCAGGGGGGAGGCTGTGACAGTGGGGTGGTGGTGGGAGGATGGTGGGAGGATGAGGATGGGAGAATGGTGGGAGGATGATGATGGTGGGAGGATGATGATGGTGTGAGGATGATGGTGGGAGGATGATGGGGGGGTGATGATGGGGTAATGGTGGCCATCACCCCCTCCCAGGCACCAACACCTCCCTCTGCCACCTGCCTGGGCTGAATTTCCTTCCTCTGCTCCCTTTCCCCCTCACTGGCCATGGCAGCACCCCAAGGTGCCAGCACTGCAGCCTGGCCCTGCCTTGCCAGCATTGCCTTTGTGTGCCAGTGGAGAAGATTCTGTGTTGCTGGCATTTATCACCTCTGGACATTTCCCTGCAGCCACTCTCAGGGAGGGCAGATCCCTCTGGGAGCTCTGCCCTTCCCTGGGCACAAACCCGAGCCCCTGTGCTGCTCTGCAGGCCTCTACAACTCCATGGACAGCTGGATGATCGTGCCCAACATCAAGCAGAACCACTACACGGTGCACGGGCTGCAGAGCGGCACCCGCTACATCTTCCTGGTGAAGGCCATCAACCAGGCTGGCAGCAGGAACAGCGAGCCCGCCCGCCTCAAGACCAACAGTAGGTGCCAGGCTGTGCCAGGCCGTGCCAGGCCGTGCCAGGCCGGGGGCAGGGCGTGCTGGGCACTGCCAGGGGCTGGGAGCGTCTGGGGTTACATCCCTGCAGTGCTGTGTGCCCCCAGGGAGGGGCTCCTGATTCCCCGTGTGCTGCCAGGGCTGCTGCTGCTCCTGTCAGCTCTCAGCTGCTGTCAGCCCCCAGCCCTGGGCTCACAGAGACCTTTCTGCTGTGCCTTCACATCCCTGGGCTCACAGAGACCTTTCTGCTGTGCCTTTATGTCCTGGTTTAAGGACAGGTGTCTGCCAAGAAAGGCAGGAGCTTCTCTTTGAAATGGAGAATGGAAACCCCTTCCTCCAAATTTTTATTATAGTTTTGAAATTAAGGGGCTCTCAGGCAAAGGTATGGGAATTAGGAATAACAGTTCTTTACTAGGAAAATTAAAATAGAAATGCAGGATTACAAAGAACAATCCCAACCCCTGCCAGAGTCAGAATCCAAGCTGACACCCGTCAGTCAGTCAGGGTGTTGGCAGCAGTCCCATTCAATGGTGGCTGCATCCTCCTGCAGGGGCAGATGTGGTTCAGCTGGAGCAGTGCTCCTGTGGAAGGTGCAGTTTCCTCTGACGGTGCAGGGATGATGTGGAAAGGTCTGGTTTTCCTCTGGGATCCAGTGGAAAGAAGGTGCCTTGCTGTCCAAAATCTCAGTTTTTCTGGGTAGGAAAGGCTTGGCTCCTGCCCTGGCTGGAGCATCTCCCAGTGGGATGATGTAATTTTATCAGTCATGCCCTGGGACTCACTGGCCATGAACAGGAGATATCTCCTGGAGGGAGGATGGGCTGTGGGAAAGATAAAGGTGATTGCCCCACCCAGTTTTTAACAATGGCCCATTAACAGGAGATATTCCCACAGAGACAAGGATCACTGCCACACCCGGTTTTACACAATGGCTCATTAACAGGAGATATTCCCAGAGAGAGAAGGATCACTGCCACACCCAGTTTTTAACAATGGCCCGTTAACAGGAGATATATTCTGGAGGGAGGATGGGCTGTGGAAAGATAAAGATGATTGCCCAGCTGGTTTAGAGATGCCCAATTGCAGACAATGTGTGCCAGGAGATAAGGGTCACCTAGAATTCACATTTCTGTCACATCAACCCAGCTCACTCTACATCCCTGGGGCCATTACAGGCCACAAGGGGATGTGTCTGCAGCAGCTCCTGTCCCTCCCTTCCCACTCAGGAGTTGGGCAGCAGAGCAGTGTGCACTGAGGGACATCCCTGTCTGCCCCACCGTGCTGTTCCTGTGCCAGCTCTGTTTGTGGGAACTTCTGAATTCCTCAAAGTGGCATTTAGCCATATGTATGGATAGAATGGGTATTGATTTATTTCCTCCTGTGGCCAGCCCAGAGGGCTCCTTTGGGTGTCCAGTGGTGCTGCAGCCCCAGCTCTGGCTTTTCCTCCTGCTGGTGTTTGGGTTTCTCCTTTTCCAGTGGACAGGGTCCAGAGGATATCACACCCACGCCTTCCCTCTGCTGTAGCCCTGCTGGGAGTGCAGCAGCTCAGCACAGAAAGGGCCATCAGCACATTTCACAGCCTGTTCTGTTCCTGGGGGAATGGCTGGAGAGATCTCTGCAGCTCCAGGTCAGCTCAGTGATTTCCACAGCACAGGAAATCGTTGCTCAGTGCTGGCCCTGGACCTGCATTCCAGAGCAGAGGGGCTTGGGAGCAGCTTTGGTTCAGTGGCAGAGACACATCCTCTGCTGGGGCTGGGCCTGAGCACGAGTTTAGTTAGGAACAAGTGTCCAGAAGTTGCTGGAAGTGCTGGAATGCAGGGACAGGCCCAGCTCTGGCCATAAATTAAGTGCAGGGAAATGGATTTTACAGCCCTTCCCTTGGCCACTGCACCCTGGCCCTGTTTTCCCTTGCAGTTCTGGCTTTTCCTGATTCCTGCCTCTCTCTGTGTGCTCCAGTTTGGCTCCATCACATCCCACTGAGATGCCAGGGGTGGGTTTGGTGCTGAGCTGCAGGGTCACAGTTACTGGTGAGCCATGCAGGTGTTTTTCAGGAGCAGGTTGAGCTTCCCATGAGTGAGGAGACCCACAGATTTGGGTGATTTGTGGCTCTCCTGTGACGTGCTGGTGCTGCTGAGCCCCTGGCACTGTGCTGGGTGCAGGAGCAGTGGAAATGCCACGGGCTGATCCAGCTGGGGCTGCTTCCCCACAGCCCCTGAGCCTCCTGCAGCAGTATCCCAGCCAGCTGAATCTGTGGGATAAAGGAAATGTGAGTGAGCAGCCCAGGAGACTCACGTGAGTGATGAGAGGAGATGTCAATGATGAGAGGAAATGTTAATGGTGAGAGCTCTCTGCAGGCAGGGCTGGGCTGGGAGCAGTGCTGGGGGCTCAGGGCAGCAGGGAGGGTGCAGGCAGAGCCCCCCTCCCATTGACCATGACCTCTGTCAAGTCTGTGTTCTCCCCAGTCCAGGGTGATATTTTGGAAAGGGAGGAGGTGCATGGCTGTGCTCTCTGCAATTCCTCTGGGCACACACTGCCTCAGGCAGCTCCAGCCCTGGCTCCAGGACATGCCAGCCCAAACCAGGGCAAGGCTGGGCTCCAGCTCCTCACACTGACCTTAGCAAGGGGCTGACAGAGCTGTGAGTGTCTCCTGATGGAGCCAAGTGTTTCCATACCTCACTTCCTCAGGGCTTGTCTCCTTGCATTACTGCCAGGAAAAGATCCAGCAGAGAGATCAGAGCAGCCAGAAGAAGGAGGGGGCAGGTCACTCCCAATTTGCAGCTTTGCTTTCAGGCTTCTCAACTCAATTATTCAGCAAATTGGGCTCTGAGGAAAAGCAGCACGAGCTGCCAGGGTCAGAGCAGAGCTGGGCTCTGCCATTGTCCGGTGTCCTGCTCTTTGCAGGAGTTCCCAGCTGTGCTGGCTCTCCCTGTGAGTCTGTCTGCAGGGTTTCCTCCCTGCTCTGGGCTCCCCAGCCCAGCACCCCAGTGCTGTGCTGGGCTCAGTTCCTCCTTGCTGGGATTCTGTGTCTGCAGCCAGGATGGGAGCATGCAGCAGGACCCAGCCCCGAGCTGGGCGCCAGGCAGAGGGTGAAGGTGTTGGCAGCACCTGGGTGCTCTCTGCAGCTTTGCTTTGCCATTTGCTTTGTCCTGAGGCAGGTGCTGCCTGTGGAAATGCTCTGGGTGCTCTTGGCTGCACCCCGTGTGAAAACACAGCAGCAGAACCCACTGACCTCAGCTGGCTGCTCTGGGGCTTTGTTTGAAATCCAGGGACAGTCTGAGGACTGGCAGAGGGAAATCGCTGACAAGGAGGTTGTTTGGAGCTCTGGGGTGTCACCCAGGTCTGGTCTGGTTTTGGGGAGAGCCCCCAAGCAAACCAGCATTAAACCTGCAGGGCTGGGAGCAGGGGATGTGCAGAACCCCCTTCCCTGCCCCTGATAACCCAAATCCCAACGCTGTGTCTGTTGGGAAGGAGGAATCAGGAAAACCTTATAAATATGAGTGCCTAGATTTTGAGAATATGAAAACCATAAGTGAGCTGGAATTGAAAGCAGTTTTTGACTGTGTGGCTGAGAGCAGCAATGTGGATGCTTGAAGGCCTTTTCCTTTGTTTAGATAATGCCAAATGCTGCAAATGCCAAAGAGCAGCAGAGACCCTCTGCAGGCATGACAGGAAGGGTCTGAGATAAGGTTTAGAGATAAGAAAGCAGTAAAACATGGTAATGTAGTGATTCCTATAGGTTGCATGCAAACCTTAGAGAATTTTGTATTAGATTAGTTAGTGGAAATTAGAATATTCAACAGAGAAGAAGATTTATTGTGTTGTAAACAGGAAAATCTCTCTTACTTCTGTCCCTTACTCCTGTCCCTTATTCTGTCCCTTCTGTCCTTTATTCTGTCCTTTCTGTCCTTTATTCTGTCCCTTCTGTCCTTTATTCTGTCCCTTTTTCTGTCCCTTTTTCTGTCCCTTGCTTCTCTCCCTTACTTCTCTCTCTTGCCTCCCTCTCTTACCTCTCAGAACTCCTACCCCCACTCTCTCTCTGCCTCTCTGAGCTGCAGCTGGCAGCTCCAGCAGAGCCCTTCACACCCAGGCCCTTTACAACAAACTGCAAACTGCAGAGCGCCCGTTTGCCCTGACCCCCCAAAGGCTCCCACGGTGTCTCCTCCACAGGCCAGCCCTTCAAGCTGGACCCCAAGCTGGCCCACAAGAAGCTGAAGATCTCCAACGACGGGCTGCAGATGGAGAAGGACGAGAGCTCCCTGAAGAAGAGCCACACGCCCGAGCGCTTCAGCGGCACCGGCTGCTACGGCGCGGCCGGCAACGTCTGCATCGACAGCGGCTGCCACTACTGGGAGGTGGTGCTGGGCTCCTCCACCTGGTGAGACAGGGGCAGGGGACACGTGGGGACATGGGACACGTGGGCATCATGGCAGAGAGCACAGATCTGCATTGATAATAACTGTAATATATTTATATTGTACTAATTCGTCGACAGCGCTGCCAGTACTGGGAGGTGGTGCTGGGCTCCTCCACCTGGTGAGACAGGGGCAGGGACAGGGACAGGGACAGGGGCAGGGACAGGGCTGGGAACAAATGGGGACATGGGACATGTGGGTATCATGGCAGAGAGCACACAGATCTGCCCTCTCTCCCAGCCTGCACTCTGAGGTTCTGTACCTGCTCTCTGAGTCCCTGTACCTGCTCCCTGACTCCCTGTGCCTCTCCCTGACTCCCTGTACCTGCTCTCTGACTCCCTGTACCTGCACCCTGACTCCCTGTACCTGCACCCTGACTCCCTGTACCTGCACCCTGACTCCCTGTGCCTGTCCCTGACTCCCTGTACCTGCACCCTGACTCCCTGTACCTGTCCCTGACTCTCTGTACCTGTCCCTGACTCCTGTACCTGCACCCTGACTCCCTGTACCTGTCCCTGACTCTCTGTACCTGTCCCTGACTCCCTGTGCCTGTCCCTGACTCCCTGTGTCCCTCCCAGGTGCTCTCTGACTCCCTGTCCCTGACTCCCTGTGTCCCTCCCAGGTGCTCTCCTGACTCCCTGTGTCCCTCCCAGGTGCACCCTGAGGTTCTGTCCCTGTCTCCCTGTGTCCCTCCCAGGTACTCGCCATCGGCGTGGCCTACAAGTCGGCTCCCCGGAACGAGTGGCAGGGCCGGAACTTCGAGCTCGTGGGTGTTCTCGCTGCAGCAGCAGCCGTGTGGCGGCACAACAACAAGGAGCAGGCTGGAGGCGCCCGGCGCAGCTGCGCGCCTGGGCGTGCTGCTGGACTACGACAACAACGCTCTCCTTCTCACGACCCGGCCGGGCGGGCTGCGCCCTGCACACCTTCCAGGTGTGCTTCCTGCTGCCCGTGTGCCCCCACCTTCACCCCTGGGCAACAAGGGGCTGACCATCCTCTCGGGGCTGCCCGCCCCCGACTTCATCGAGCCCCCCGAGCGGCAGGAGTGCAACTGCCGGCCCCACGAGTCGCCCTACGCGCCCGCGGGGAAGGGCTGCCACTAGGCACGGGTGGCACCTGGCACGGGGTGGCACCTGCCACTAGGCACGGGTGGCACGGGGTGGCACCTGCCACTAGGCACGGGTGGCACGGGTGGCACCTGGCACCAGGCACGGGGGTGACGCCTGCCACTAGGCACGGGTGGCACCTGGCAGGGGCACGGGTGGCACCTGGCACGGGGTGGCACCTGCCACTAGGCACGGGTGGCACCTGGCACCAGGCATGGGTAGCACTACTGACAGACTGCCACTAGGCACGGGTGGCACGGGTGGCACCTGCCACTGGGCACGGGTGGCACTGGTGACAGACTGGCACTAGGCACGGGTGACACCTGGCTCTGGGTGACACCTGCCACTAGGCACGGGTGGCACCTGCCACTAGGCACGGGGGTGACGCCTGCCACTAGGCACGGGTGGCACTGGTGACAGACTGGCACTAGGCACGGGTGACACCTGGCACTAGGCACTGGTGACAGACTGGCACTAGGCACGGGTGGCACTGGTGACAGACTGGCACTAGGCACGGGGTGACACCTGGCTCTGGGTGACATCTGCGACTAGACACGGGTGGCACCTGGCTCTGGGTGGCACCTGCCACTAGGCACTGGTGGCACTGGTGACAGACTGGCACTAGGCACGGGTGGCACCTGGCTCTGGGTGGCACCTGCCACTAGGCACTGGTGGCACTGGTGACAGACTGGCACTAGGCACGGGTGGCACCTGGCACCAGGGCACGGGGTGACAGCCTGGCACTAGGGACAGGTGACACCTGCCACTAGGGATGGGGTGACACTGGGGTGACACCTGCCACTAGGCACGGGTGGCACTGGGTGACAGACTGGCACTAGGGCACAGGGGTGACAGCTGCCACTAGGGACGGGTGACACCTGGCACCAGGGACAGGGTGACAGCCTAGCACTAGGGATGGGTGACACCTGCCACTAGAGACGGGGTGGCACTGAGGTGACAGACTGCCACTAGGCACGGGTGGCACATGGCTCTGGGTGACAGCCTGGCACTAGGGCACGAGGGTGACACCTGCCACTAGGGACAGGGTGACACTGGGGTGACAGCCTGGCACAGGGGGAAAACCTGTCACTAGGGGCATGGGGTGACAGCTGGCACTAGTGGCACTGCCAGCCTGCCCCATGCCCAGGAGCCCCTGGGGCACAGCTGGAAATGCACATCTGGAGATCTGCAGGGAGCAGAGGGCTCTGCTCTGTCCCTGCCAAGGTTGTCACCTGCCTGGCTCTGCCTTCCCTCGGGCTGGAGGGGCCGGGGGGCTCAGGTGGCCTGGGGGGCTCTGGGGTCAGGGGATGGCACAGGTGGGACGGGGGTGGGCACCAGAGCACGGAGCCCGGGGGGCAGTGGCTGTGCCCCCGTGGGGTCTGTGGCACTGGGGGTGGCACTGAGGCTGCTCCCCGTGCCCATCCATGCTCCTGGCACTCCCCAGGGTCCTGCAGGGAGCCACAGCCCCCCAGCCCCCTCTCCTCCTCGCAGGGAGCTGCATCCCTGGGCACAGGGCCTGGCCCAGGGCCTGGCCTCCCTTAGTGCTGCCTGGTGTCCCAGAGTCCTGACCAGATCACCTCTCTGCTCTGCGACCCCCCATCTCCGTGGGGGACCCCAGATCTTGGCTGCTGGTTCGTTCTGCACCGTGCCAGGGAGGGGCTGGCTGCTCTGGGGTCTGTGGGGAGCCCTCCTGTCCCAGAGCTCAGCCCCTGGGAGCTCCGGGGTGCCACCAGTGCTCCCAGTGAGCACAAGCACCGTGCCCTGGCCAGGCAGGTCCGTTTAGAAGCCCGGAGGAGCTGGGCTGGCACACAGTCCCTGTCACCACGGGGTCTGTGGCACAGTGTGGGACATTGTGGGGGCCCAGGGCAGCTGCTGCTTGCTGCCAGGAGATGGAACATTCTGGGCTTTACCTGGCTTTGATCCTGTCTGTGCCAGGGTCCCTCTGGACAAAAGCACGCCATGGGTGGGTGGGCAGCTGGCACAGAGGGTGGCACCAGCTCTGGCCACTGTGGGCCCCATCCCCAGCCCTGTGCTGCTCATTAACAGCTGCAAGGAGCTCTGAGTCACTGCTGGCAGCTCTGGCTGGGACCCAGACCAGCCCTGAGCAGTTTAACCAGGGGAGGGGCTGCCTGCTGCCTGGGGTGGGCATGGCCTGGGGGCCAGAGCAGCTGTGGGACCATCCAGGATCCAGCTGGACCTGCCAGCAGGTGGGTGCTGTGCCCCCCAGGAGAGATTCCAGACCCTGCAGGTGGGTGCCGTGCCCCCCAGGAGAGATTCCAGACCCTGCAGGTGCGTGCTGTGCCCCCCAGGAGGGTACCAGGAGTGATGCCAGGCCCTCCAGGTGGGTGCTGTGCCCCCAGGATGGTGACAGACCCTGCAGGTGGGTGCTGTGCCCCCTGGATGATGCCAGGCCCTCCAGGTGGGTGCTGTGCCCCCCAGGAGGAATTCCAGGCTCTCCAGGTGGGTGCTGGCCCTGGCTCCCCCAGCTCCCAGCCCAGGAGCCCTTAAGGGTGCCCTTGGCACCCTGATGAATTGCACTCACTGGTGGCCCCCCCCACGTGTGTGTGCCCGGCCAGGCAGGGGCTGGGGAGCCCCAAGTCCCTGTGGCACTGAGAGCAGAGCCCCCTGTCGCTGTGCTGGGGGCACAGCCCCATCCAGCCCGGGGGCTCAGGGTGCTGCTCTGCCCCTGGCACCAGAGCAGTGTGGGCTCTGGGGGCTCCTAGCTGCCCGCAGCCCCCCTCACTGGAACATTCCTGCTTCCCTTCTGTCTGGGGGAGGGCTCTTCTTCGGCGGGTTTTTCCCTTTCTGGTTGGTTTTTGCAACTTCTTTGTTAATGTGTATATATATATAAATATATATATATATAAAAATATAATATAATATATATACGTTCCTGAGTGTGTCTGTGTGTGGGGGACAGCCCTGGGGTGCTGCTGCTGGCCCCAAACCCTGGCAGAGCACCCAGGCCAGGGGGTTCGGGGTCCCTGTCCCAGCCCCACAGCCCGGGGCAGGGGCGCTGGGCAGGGCAGGCTCGGAACCTCTGCGGAGCCTTCCTGCAGCACAAGTGCGGAATATTTGTTAAGTGAAAGCACACAGTGCAACCAGCACTGTGGAGTTAAATATTTCGTGCTCGGTGCCTTGCCCCAAGCGGTTCTGTTAAAGATCAATCAGCAGCACGTGGAGGATGAGCCGAGTTCCTCCAGCAGCGAGCCCGTGGTGTTTGCACCGGCCGGAGCTGCCTGTTGCTATCTGCTGTCAGAGGCAAATAACAGCAACACACTTTGGGTGGAAGGAAAAAAGCTTCATTAACACCCGACCTGCATTATAGAGCTGTTTGTGGATCTCGGGCAGGACAGCGGGAGCAAACATCCCCGTCATGTTCGTCACGCACTGTCCCACAGCCAGCGCCAGGTGCTAATCCTGTGCTTAATTCCTTCTGCTGGCAAGCATTCCTCACGCAGCCAGGAAAGGAAAAAGCAGTGTGGCTGATGGCAGCTTTGGGGCTGAGGTGAGGGCTTTGTATTTCTTCAGGAGTTTTTGAAATAGAACATTTAAAAATGCCTCCCTTGAGAAAGATTAAAACCCCTGGGGCTCCCCTGCTCTGGGGGGGCTGAAGAGTGAAGAGAGAAGAGAAATCTCTGGGTTTGTGCAGTGACATCGAGGAGTCTCCAGAGTGAAGAGAGAAGAGAAATCTCTGGGTTTGTGCAGTGACTCGAGGTGTCTCTCCTGTCCTGCCTGCAGCAGCAACCCTTGCTCTGGGCTGGGATAATCCTCGCTGGGAATGCACACTGCAGCTCTCCCATCCAGGGAAAAAATCCCTCTAACTCATGATTTCACTCCAGGATGGAAAAAAAGAAACCAAATAATTAAATAAATGGACAGAAAAGAAAATGACACCCTGAGCTGCCTATAGAGTGGAGTCTGAGCTGAATAAATCCTTCATGGAATTTGGGATTTTAAATCCCCATCTGAGCAATCAGCCCCTGAACTGAGCGTTCTTGATCATCATGTGGCGTTCTCAGTGTGGCCATGGAGGGATGGCAGCGCTGGGCTGGGACCAGGAGCCTTTTCTGGAGAATCCTGGGGAGGGAAGGACCTTCCCTGGTGTCCATCCCACCCCTCCCGGCCCAGCTGGACCCTCCCCCGGGCGGGATCCATTTCCCAGGGCTCTGTGCAGGAATGCTCTGCTCCAGCCCAGCCCCATTATCCACGGGGAAACGAGGAGTTTGTAATTAAATTGCCATTAGATGGGGAACAGATTGTCTGGCAGCTGACAGTGAGTGAGAACGCTCCATCCTGTCATGTTTTATCAGCATGAAAGCCATTTGCAAGTGCTCTAATTACATTCCTAATTGCCAGTGTGATTAGGGACCTGCAGCTGTTCATTAGGCGTGTGCCACCCTCAGCCAGCAAGCTGGAAGAGAGAATATTTAATTAATTGAACGGGTGAGGGGATGGCCAGGGCTGGGAGCCTGGGCTGGGGAACCCAACTTCACAAAAACTCATTTTCTGGGCCCTGTGTGCCACAGGAGCTCTCCTGCCCCCGTGTCCAGCCAAAGTTTTATCTTTTTCCTGGCACTCCATCCCTGCTGGCCACTCCTGCAGCACCCTGGGACACTGGAAGTTGTCCCTGTCCCTGTGGGAACTGGATGTTTGTTAACAACTCAAACCATGCCATGATTCCATTTGGTCTGGTTCAACTTCCAGAGCCTGAGAGAGTGAAAAACACAGATCAGCTCATTTCTTCAAATTTAACAGACTCCAGTGCCTTAAAATATTCCTGGTCACAGCAGGGAGAGTCTTAGGAGGCTTCACCTTAATCCCTGTTTAATTTCCACTTAAGAAAATGTCACTGTGGATATTTAACAGGAATTAATTCTGGGTTTTGCACAGTTACTTCCAATTAAATAGCCCCAAGTGTTCCCTGGCTCTTCAAGCAGCCACTGGAGCACAGGGAAAGCTGCTGCCCTGCATCCCTCCTGCCCAGGGATGGTGTGGGGCTCTGTCCTGCCAGGGACACATCTGGGGTCGTGCCAGGGTCCCTCTGGGCACCACTTCATCCCAAATATTGGAGCTTTCTCCAAAGGGTGGGGCTGCCTGTGCTCACAGCCAGGCTGTGAAATCATCCGTGTGAGGGAGGGCAGGGCCTGCTGCTGGGTCAAGGTGCTGGCACCTGGATGAAAAATGGGGAGTAAATCAAACAATCAATCAATAAATAAATAAATAAATAATCCACTGTAGAGACAATTATTGCTGGCACCTGTATAAAAAATGGGCAGTAAATCAGTAAATAAATAAATAAATAACTTGAGAACCCACTGTAAAGCCAATTATTCTTCCTTTCATCTTCTTGCATGTTTTGGTTTTTTGGTTTTTTTTCCTCCTGCCTAAGTGCAGTGCTTTGCACTTGTTACTATTGGATTTTCTCTCATTGATTTTGGGCTGTTTTTTCAGCATGTGGAGAATATCCTGAGCTCCAAGCCTGCTTCTTCTCCTGCAAGGCTGCAGCACACAGGAACAAGAATTCACTGAGCACAGGGAAGGACCAGGCTGGGAATTCACATTTCACAGGGATGGTTCAGGATGAATTCACAGAGCATGTGGATGTATTCAGGATGAATTCACACCTCACAGGGATGGTTCAGGCTGAGTTCACACCTATGGATAGTTCTAGGCCAGAATCTCACATTTCACAGGGATGGTTCAGGCTGTGGATCTCACTGAGCACAGGTGGGATGGATCAGGACACCCACACCTCCCTGCATTTGGTTCCTAGGCCGGGGAAATTCCCATGGAGGGCAGGGCTTCAGGGATGGTTCTGAGGGGCTGGGAATCTACAGGGCACAGGTGGATGGCTCCAGGCTGGGAATTCACAGGCTGGTGTGGGATGGTCTAGCTGGGAACTACAGGCACAGGGATGGTTCAGGCTGGGAATTCACAGGGCACAGGGATGAGCCCAGGCTGGGAATCTCACATTTCACAGGGATGGTTCAGGGATGAATTCACACTCACAGGGATGGTCTAGGCCAGAATCTGCAGGGCACAGGATTGTTCAGGCTGGGACCACACCACAGGGATGGTTCAGGCTGGGAATTCACTCACAGGGATGGTTCAGGGCTGTGGATTCACTGAGCACAGGATGGATCAGGGATGAATTAATCAGCTAGGATAAGCCCAGGCTGGGAATCTCACAGGGCACAGGGATGGTTCAGGCTGGGAATGCAGGGCAGGGGAGTTGGTTCAGGCTGGGAATTTTCACAGGCACAGGATGGCTCAGGCTAAACTACAGGTAGCCAGGATGGTTCAGGCTGGGAATTGCCACTGCCAGGGCTGGTCAGCTTGGGAATTCACAGGGCACAGGGATGGTTCAGGCTGGGAATTCACAGGGCACAGGGATGGTTCAGGCTGGGAATTCACACTCACAGGGGCTGGTTCAGGCTGGG